>CAUJNA010001358.1:460000-867500 GCA_963377175.1 Effrenium voratum | reverse complement strand
ATGTTGGAATAGTGTAGCCATAGTTCTTTGTAAGCTAGAAAGAGTTCTGCAACCTGGCGAGCTCCCTCACAGAAAACCGGAATAGAGAGGCCGACGTTACTGTGACTGGCAAAGCAGGTCTTGGAGCCAGGCTTCTGCAGTGCCAACTGGACGGCCTCTCTGCTGTGCTCCTTTTCCATGAGCTTGCGCCACCTTGGTATATCCGGGTATCTCTCCAAATGAGCTGGACAAGACATGTCAATGCGGCTGCCCCAAAACAAAACCGATGTCGTGCGTGCGGGCCGCCGTAAGACGACAGTTCTAAACACCAAATTCGAACATGAACGTACGTGAACTGCACACATGTTAGCAGCAAATGTGGTGGTTGTTTACTGCTCTGCACTGCTTGTTGCGATTGTTGGCACCTACCCGTGCAACAACATGTTGAACACTTCAGTATCTGTGTACTCTTCTTCACCTCCATGTTGCAGTTGCAGTTGTTGCTGCTTCCACATGGCTGCACCAGTGCTCGGTTTTCTTGCTTGAGCAGAATTCCACCAGACCGAATGTTTCACCCATGCTTTCCAATTTGTCCAGCGCAGCCGGCTCAAAAAGGAACTGCAAACAGAAACGCGAAGACAACAAAGCAGACTTGTCCCCTTCTGTTGGTTCAGGTGATGTTCCGAATTTCCTTCCCATGCGAATGCCAACATCAAGTTTCCCTAGGCCGACTGGTTTGAATTGATATGAGCCGGTTTGACAAACACTACGAATCGCGTAAGAGGGGGGCCTTTTCTCGCTCAAATCGGCGAGCCCAAGATGGAGGCATTCCCAATACATACCGCTCAAAGTAGCCGAAAAAGAGTACCCTGGAAGCATGACCACAGGCCCACAGTGGGCCGCCGATATCTGAATTTTGTCTTTGAAGCTATAGTGCTACCAACGGTTGCCCGTCAAGCCTGAGCTACCCGCCCAAGATCTCCCAAGTTCCTCCGGATCTTTTCAAAAAGTTTGTTGAAAGGCCGGTCGGGTGCTGTGGCTGTACCGGCAAGGCCTCCGCAAATGCTTGGTCCCGACAGCACGCATTACTTCGGCAGTCGCACACGCACCAGGGTTGGGCCAGCCTTGAGTAAACATGTTGAAACAATTATTGTTTAAACAACCTGCTTTGTTTTTCCATTTCAAGTCGGTCCGGGTCTGGTCGTTTCAGCCGCCACCCCTAAGGGGCAAGCTGGGACACCACCTCGTGCAGCAGCCCAGCAACGCTGCCGCGCTCCCACCTGCGCTTCTAGCGCGAAAGAAACGTGGCGCTGCTGATCATCTGGTCAGTTCCGGCAAGGTCAGGTCATTCATATTGTAGGGATCCTTTGGCATCATTTTCCTGGGGGTTATTATGTTGGCCAACCATCCTTTTGGGGTGTCTTAGAATAGCGGACTTTAAGCATGAATAAATCAAGGCCATTTCCCGGCTCTTTCGTCGGTCCGACCGGATCAATCCCGAGGCTGCCGCTTCTGCAGCGCCAGCTTGACAGACTCGCGCTTCTGCCTCGGATCCGAAAGGGCTGGACCGTCTCCAGCCAACAAAAAACAAACCGCTGGGTTTGACATATGCTAAGGTCCTCAACTGGCCATTCTCTCCCAGCTGCCATGAACCCGAACTGGCACACACCTGGCCCCACCAAGGAAATAGTCCATGCGAAAGGGCCGCGCAGCTTGCGAACGACGCACCCCCCAAGTGAGATGTGCGGCTTTCCAAGTGGAAGGGCCTAAATCGGCTGGTGTACCCCCCCCCTCTCTTTCTGTGCATCACTTAGTAGGGCGACAGGAATTTAGGCCAAGACTGGGATATGAAAAGATTCAGTCGGCGATGGATATGGTGACATTTTTTTCTGAGTAGCCTTCTTCCCAGCAATGGATGATAGACGTGCTGTTGCCAATGCCTGTTGGCATGCTATGTAAAGCAGCATGCCTCGGAGCACGTCCTTTGACTGCAAGACCCAGGGATTTTGAATCACACGCAACCCGTTGCCATCAAACAAGTGAAAGGAGGCAGTGGGCAAACATTCTGCATCGCCAATACTTTGACCAAAGGGAACTCATCAACTAGATTAATTTATCAAATAATGATGCAGCCATTCCAGCGCCAAAGGCTCTCCTGCATAAACTGGGTGCCACACTCTTTGGCCTTTTGTCTGGCCAAGGCCTCAAGAGACCCTGCCCTTTGTACGGGACGATGTGTTTTTTGGGAAAACTTCCAGGAGCAAAGGCCTGAAGCTTCGTGTTGTAAACTTAATTGGTGGATGTGCACCCGTATTGAACAGAAAGGGCGGCGCAAGTTGCTGCAGGCAAAGGCAGCGGGCTGCACAAACGGGACCCACATATATTGCTGGGCGCCCTTTTCTGGGACAGCCGAGGAGGCATGCAAACAACCAGTCTGCATTTTTCAGAGCTAGATCTTTGTTGGGGTTTGGCTCAGGGAACGGCAGCGCCAGCATCAAGATGTATTGGCAGCGCCAGCATCAAGATGTATTGAACTCTTGAGTCCAAACACCAAATTCACTACACCAGCAACTCGCAGTGCTGTAGTTGAAAAGAAATGTTGCCTGACCCCAAATCCAAACTTGCTAGATCGCAATAGCACCCTCAGCTCGTCCGAATCAATTACACCTCGGTGCCTACTCTTAAATCGAATGCTCCGAGCATTCTGACCGAAGCAACCACAAACAGTAGCTCACCCCAAGAAAGAAAGCAGTAGCCAAAGCCACGTTCCATCTTCGTTGCACTGCTCGCCAGCTGGAATGACCAAATAAGAACGGGCCCCCGAAAACGCTTTATTGGGACAACAAGCTTCAAGCCGAATGTCATCCATGGCCTGCACCGGCTCGGCGTTTCGGATTTCGGCTTGGGCGAGGGCATCCACAACTTTCTTCCATTCTGCCATGCAGGTGCCCAGGACGCCAACCTGAAGCTCAAGCCGTGTGCCTGTTCGGGTAGCTGAAAAGGGTGTCTACACCACGTTGGCCGGCCGGCCGGTACCCCTTTGTTTGTGCAGTGGCAAAGTGTGCCTTGCAACAGCCAAGGGAGTTGGGGTGCATTCGGAAATCACAAGTACAGAGGAAAGCAGCTCGCAACATGCCAGCATTTGCCAGGCCCCGGGCCCCTGGTTTCGACACAAGGCCACTATGTGTATATATATATATGTGCACCGCCACAAACCCGCGGCTCTGCTTGTGTAAGGCGAGTAACTTTATGTGGATGTTGCCGAAAGTGGGCACATTTTCCATTGCGGCAGATTTGCGCACATGATTCATTAAGACGTTGCCACCCATCTAAATAGTTTCGTCTTCTACTTTCTGAACATCGTGTGTGGCGTCCTCCTGTTGGTCCTTGTTCAATCATTTCATACATCTTTTGGTCGTAAACTAAAACTATTTTCAACACAAGACAATTTGAAGCAAAGTTAGGCACATTGGAAAAACGAAGCTAGGTAAAGCCTCATAATACACAGGGTCTAAGCCATGATGTGTCACGCATACACCTCCGAAGTGCTCAAACATGTGTCAATGATAGAACATCTGCTGCAGAAACTGTGATGTTCGCACATGGGTTGTTGTCAAACTGTGGACTTATTACTTTTCATGAATGTTATCCTGGTTCAACTGACCGTAAAACATCTCTGTGAGAGTACCGTCGCAAGGCTATGAACAATAAAGCAACCAATGCCTCTTCTGCTTCGCCTACGCATCTTGAATTTCTCATCTCAACTGATGTGCAACTCCTCAACTTAAAAAACCTGTGCCAATGCCCGCTACGGCTACGCATCTTCCATCTCGCATCTCAACTCATCTGCACATCCCCTTCGCCTGTCAGCTCACAACCAGTCCGGCAAACAACGGAAAGCGCAAATGACACTCCAGAGGGCACTATTGAAAGGGCAAGGATAGAATCCAGAGAGCATCCTCTAATACAAACTTGTGTTGTTTAACGTCAACCTAAGTTTAATAAATGGGGGGCGTATGAATAAAATTCTCGGCCACCGGACCCGCTTTTTCACCCAATACTAAATTAAGAAGGGGATAATTCAAAAGTTAATTGCACACATACAACACCGCCCCCCCAAGTCGACCCTCCAAAGCACAACATTAATAAACCACCCAAAAACTCACATTAATAAAATTCCCCGAAACGTGGGGGCGAGCCAAACAAGTTTGTTCGTATCAGGGAGCAAACCAGTCCAAAATGATTCAAAAGTAAACAGGTAGCGTGCAGAAGTTGATGCCAAAGAGACACATGCAACAAGCGCGCAGCGCACCAGGTAAGATAATTATATAACTGGAACCTTCAAAGGCTCCCTAGCAGACCTCAGATCTCCAGAAAACATACATGCCCGGAAAGTGCGGCTTTTAAATGAAGTCTCTTTACACAAGTGATGTCCCTGGACTCCAACATGAGGTACCCCACATAAGCTCCCCAAACCCGCATTAGTAAAAGGGTTCACATTGATGAACACCCCAAAGCTTCCCCTAGGAAGAACTTGGCGTTGGTATTGCTACAAGTACCACAAGTACTACTAGTACTTGAAGCAGTACTAGAAGTAGTACTACAAGTACTAGATGCAGTACTACAAGTACTCTACAACTAGTACAACAGGTACTACAAGTACTACAAGTATTACAAGTACTAGAAGCAGTACTACTGCAGCCACTATTACAAGTACCACAAATACAGAAAGCAGTACAAGTACTACTACAAGTACTACTACAAGTGCTACTACAAGTGCAACTACAACTGTAGCCGCTACTACAAGTACTACAAATACTAGAAGCAGTACTACAAGGACTACTACAAGGACTACAGTTACTACTACAAGTACTACAAGTACTACTTGAGGAGCGGGTGAACGAAAGCTAGCAGTTGTTGCATGAGATGGGTCGGTGACAGAGTGGATTCATAGGTAGCTTGTGTACAACGAGAGGCCCGGCAAGATTCGTAGGATGCGACACGCAAACACACATGGTGGCGTGGCAAACCTTGAAAAATGAGAACAACGAGAGGCGTCAGAAGCTGTCTTAAAGCACCTCTGGCTTCTGCATGCTGCGTGTGCAAAGATTCTTGCGAGGTGGTTTACTGAGAAGACTGAGGTCTCAAATGAACAAGCTGAATCGGTGGAACATGTAAAAGTTCGTGGCACCAAGTCCAAAACGGGCAAACCGAGACTGCTGAAACACTGAGCCACTGCCCGGGGGGAGGGGTGGACCAAGGAGGAATCGAGCCTGAGACGGGGGGGGGGGAAGGAGGGGGGCGGGGAGGGGGGGGGGGGGTCTAAATAATTGATTTTTTTCAATCTTTTCGGCTCAAATAATTAAAAAAATCAATCTTTCGGCAGTTGAGCCCCTTACCTTGCTTACGCAAGGAGAAACTTCAGCCAGCTAAAGCTAGCTTTCGTGACAAGTACTAGAAGCAATACTACAAGTACAATTGTTTTTTATTGCGTTACTTTGCCCGAAGACAATAAAACAAAAAAAAGTTGAGGGGGGGGGGCCGTTTACTAATATGAAGTCGACATTACCTTTGGTTTGCCTTTGGTTTACCTTTTGGTTTGCTTTGGGTCTGCCTTTGGTTGCCTTTGGTTTGTGTTTGGTTAACCTTTGGTTTGCTGATGGTGCGCCTTTGGTTTGTATTTGGTTTCCCTTTGAATTACCGCCGGTTTGCAATTTAATTGCCTCCAGGTTTGCGATTGGTTTGCTTTTGGTTTGCCTTTGTCTTTTTCGCTATGCGCTTGGTTTACCTTTGCCTTTGCTTTGCCTTTCGCTTGCCTTTAGTTTGCCTTTGGTTTACCTTTGGTTTACTTTTGGATTACTGTTGGATTACTTTTGGCTTGCTTTTGGTTTGTCTTTGGTTTAACTCTTTGCCTTTGGTTTCCTTTTGGTTTGCATTTGGTGTACCTTAGGTTGTCCTTTGGCTTGCCTTTGGATTACTTGTGGTTTGCTTTCAGTTTAACTTGGGTTTTTGTTTGGTTTGCAACTAGTTTGCTTTTGGTTCGCCTTCGGGTTTGCTTTGGGTTTACCCTTGGTTTGCCTTCGGTTGCGTTTGGTTTACCTTTGGTTTGCCTTTGGCTTGCCCTTCGGTTGCTTTTGGTTTGCTTTTGGTTTGCTTTTGGTTTGCTTTTCGTTTGCTTTTGGTTTGCTTTTCGTTTGCTTTTTGTTTGCCTTTGGTTTGCCTTTGTTTTGCCTTCTGTTTGCCTTTGCTTTTCCTTAGGTTTGCGTTTGGTTTGCTTTTTGTTTACCGTTGGTTTGCCATTGGATTGCTTTGAGTTTTCATTTGGTTTGCTTTTTGTTTACCATAGGTTTTCCCTTGGTTTGCCTTGGGGTGACCTTTTGTTTGCTCTTGGCTTACCTTTGGTTTGCTTTTGGTTTGGCACCGGTTTGCCTTTTGGTTTGCTCTTGGTTTGCTCTTTGCTTACCTTTGGTTTACTTTGGCTTTGCCCTTTGGTTTCCTTTTGGTTTGCTTTTGGTTTTCCTTTGGCGTGTGTTTCGTTGCCTTTGGTTTGCTATTGTTGCCTTTGGTTTGATATTGATTTGCCTTTGGTTTGCTCTTGGCTTTCCTTTGGTTTCGTTTTGGTCTATTTTTGGTTTGTCATTGGTTTGCTTTTGGCTTGATGTTGCTTTGCTTTTGCTTTGGGTTGGCTTGTTTTGGGTTTGCCATCGGCTTGCTATTGATTTACCTTGAGTTTGCTTTTGCGGTCTGCTTTTGGTTTACCTTTGGTTTGACTTCGGTTGCTTTTGGTCAGCTTTTGCTTTCCCGGACGGTCTGACAGGAGTACTCCCAAAACATACTGGGGGCTGGGCCTCACATCGGACCCCGTTGGGTCCGTGAAAAGCACGTGGCTAATGATCTGCATATGTTTCCAAATAATTCAAATTTGATCTGCATATTTTTTTAAATAATTCAGACGTGATCTGAATAATATATTAAAAATATTTCAGACGCGGTCTGAATATATTTACACAACATTTACACCAATTACACACTAATTTACTTCAACGTGGAAAGTATTTTTAGTTATTTACAATAATTCAGACGTGATCTGAATATTTTTTACAATATTTCAGACGTGATCTGAATATTATCTAACATATTTCAGGCGTGATCTGAGTGCATTTGTTTACCAATATATAAAAATCAAACATCCGAATATATTTTTGACAACAATATTAACCACCGCAAGTCACCACAAGCCGCGCGGTGACAAAAAGTGCTTCCAACAACTCCCAAACAATGGGAGTATCTTCTTCTGCGGCATCCCCAGCATCCCCGGCTCCCACGCAAACTCCAAAAACATAAACGCATCATCCCAGCATCTCCGGCACACCTTGCGCGCCCAAGTCCGGCGAGGCCGCGACTGGAAAGTAAACTGATGCAAAATTGGCATGCTTTTTGGCCCGCGAGGGCCCCAGCCAAAAAGGCCATACACGATGGGCAGCGTCGGCAACAAAGCTAGACAAACGCAGGGAAAAACACCAAAACCGGTCTTGCGCTGGCAGTCCGTGCTCGAAGACAATCTCCCAACAAATGGGAGTATTTTTCGGCTGACCGGACCTGCAAATCCTCCGGGACAAGGTTACCCCCCCTCCCCCAACCCCCCTCCCCCCACGACTTCGTACACTCACTCCCAGCGCTTCAAGAAGCGCTTTCCGTCAACCTTGGCCAATACCCAAGCATCTGGTCACATCTTATATTCCTTGATCAATGCCACGCTGTCTGCTAAAATGACTATTTTCCCTGAACGAAATCTGTTCTGCACAAAACCTAC
The DNA here is from genome assembly GCA_963377175.1 of Effrenium voratum. Lineage (NCBI taxonomy): Eukaryota > Dinophyceae > Suessiales > Symbiodiniaceae > Effrenium > Effrenium voratum. The sequence continues at coordinate 859,708 of CAUJNA010001358.1, read as the reverse complement.
TAAGAAGCATGCCAAACACTGGCATGTACCCTGTTGTTTTACAATATCCAAGGGTTAGCGTGAATTGCTGAAACATGTTCTGAAGAATTCATTGTCTAATGTCCACATGCTGAACTATCAACTGTATTCACCGAACACAAGTCCACAATACTAGGGTGCACAACCAAGCAGGAATGACCGAAAGCAAACGCTTTAAAGCGCTTTCGGATATAACATTCAAGATTCAAGATTTCCAGGACTCTAGATCTTAAATCTTGAATCCTGTATGGGCCCCCAAAACGCTTTAAAGCGCTGTAAAGCGTTTTAGGGGGCCATACTGGATTCAAAATACAAGATCTAGAGTCCTGGGAATCTTGAATTTGGAATCTAAGGTTCAAAAGTGCTCTAAAGTGTTTTGGAGGCCCAAGCTGGATTCAACATTCAAGATCTAGAGTCCTGGCAATCTTGAATCTTGAATCTTACATCCAAAAGAGATTTAAAGCTGTTTAAAGCGTTTTAGGTGGATTGAGTCGCAGTCAAATGCACGAATGCAGGCATAGTTAGATGGTCAAAATTGAGGTGTCTAAAAAGGGGGTGGAAATGGAAATTACACAAAAGTAGTGAAAATACCGTCAACATCTCTTGGGGCATGGTGTTTTCTTGTTGGGGGGGGGCACCACATATGTATATATATATATATGTGTGTGTATGTCAATTTGTTCAGCTCCTCAGTCAAATGGAGCGGGGTCAATGAACAAGGATTTGCGGCAAAATTCCTTCCTGCCCCCTCCCGCCAGCGTCACAGGCACCGAATAGGTATGGTCACTGTTCTTTGCTTGGAAAGAAAGTTGGAAAGAACTCGCAGCCTTTGTGAACAAACTAAAAATAAAAACGAGAAAAACAAAGGCAGCCGCAATGGCTTGATCACAGTATGGCAGGTGGGAGGGTAGCCACTTTGCCCACTTGGCCCCAAGGTCCAAGGAACATTGGCTTTGGACTCCCAGGAGAGCATGTAGCGTCCCATCACCTCCGCCTCGGCAGGTTAGATGTTGAAAGATGTTTAAATGGATGGCGTCAATGCTTGCACTGAGGGAACCGAGGAACTGCATTGTGAAATTCGAGAGGGAGAAAAAAGCTGCCACAAATGGGCGTGTTGCAAAGTGCTCCAGTTGACGGTGGACGTTCCAAGGCCAAAAAAAAAGAAGCTCCCATCGGCTTCAAAATACCTTCAGTGCGTTTGATGAGCACAGCAGGGCATGCGTGTGAAGAGGAAGGTATCAAATGGAGTAGTTTCTAATTCCTGTCTGAGTTTTGATGTGTCAATTCGCAACCTGCTCCATGCGAGACAAATCCTCGCAGTCCAGGAAACTGGAGAAAACCGTGCGTTTCCGCTACTTCCGCCAAGACAAGGCACAGGCTGCAGGCTTTGAGTTTGAGGTGAGCGCTGCCGCATGTTCACAAGCGTGCAATGGCCCACATCAACAAGCACATCCAGTTGGCACCGACTTTCTACTGACATGGGTGAACAGGATCCGTTTCCAAGGTAGTCTTCCGAAAGGAGGGCACCATTCCTATCTCTTCTTTCACGAGCTGCTGCGTCACCGCCAATCCATGACAACGATGCACCCAGTTGGGCCCGTGCTTGGCGCTTCTTCTCGACGCCCACGCGGTGCCACCTCGGGACAGCGTGACTAAACAGATCGCTTGGCTGAAGCACAGTGCAAACAGAACAACGCCCAAAGCTGACAGGCAACCAGGACACCCCCCTCCCCTCCAAAAAAATACTCAATAACAAATCCCTGGTTCCCTGCTACAGCGGACTGGGATCCACTTGCAAGGGATTGAGCTACGGACTCAGAAATCACCTCGTGCAGAATGCCTTTGGCATTTCCACGCTCAAACCTCAGAGCAGCGGCGAATGCCGCCGAGTGCCCGAAAAGGGGTTTCATGAATTTGGGGATTCCCTAACCCCCAAATCAGCCCAGAGATGCTGTTCACGCACGGCTTCAAAGGATGCAATTTTGTAAGAGTACTGTCAGCTGCTCAGGCCTTGCGGCCCACTTGTGGGTGCTTCCCTTCCAGTACTACGGCACTCCGCACTGATCCGTAGGGGGAAGCCAATAGAAAAAAAAAATCTAAACCTCTGGGGGCCGTCATCTCGGATTTATCACCGGCTTTGGCGCTTTACTCCTCAACTTGTCACAGGGGGGGAATTAATGAAACGGCCTGTTTGCGTGCACCTCCCAACTCGAAGGACCAGGCCCACGTATGGGGCCACGATCGACGAGCTTCAATTAAAGCGGCCAATAGGTCAATGAGTCATTGCACAAACTATGTCGACATCCAGACAGCCCGGCTGGAGTGACACTCAAATGTCGCTCCAGGTGAAGCCAACCAGCATGGCTTTGCTTTGACACATGTTCCCAAGGCCGGGTCTTCTGCAGTGCCAGCTTCACCGCCTCGTGGCCTTGCCTCAAATCAAGGCACGCTTAGGCTGGGGCGGGGAATCAGGGAATCTCATGCCATCAGATTTCGTCCCACTGACGTGTCACACGGGGAGCAGGGTTGGCTGTGTCGCAAATTTGGAGGCCCTCAGCTCCCAAGAGCAAACAACATGCAAACCACGGCACAGGCGGCGGCCGAAGATGCGTTCCCCTCTCTGACGCGCAGCAAGAACAATCTCACCCCACCCTAAAGAATGGTTGTCTTGAGCGATCTGGCGACAACTCGATGGCGCCACATTGCCGCTGCAAACATGTGGGGGGCATGGCAAAAAGGCCTGCCCAAGCCTTTCCACGGACTTACACTAGCTTTGGCTCATTTGGGCACAAGTCTGGCATTGATTCTATCTCCACCTGCAATTTTGGGGAAGGGCACAACAAATACTGCTCCCTTTGCCAAAAGAATAGCGCTTACAAAGCTGCAAGCAGCGCAAGTCTATCATTCGTGGCACCCACTGACACCCAGCTTTCATACTTGAGGGCACCTGCCAAAAAGACTCAGGGGGCTCGAAGCCAGGAAATCTGAGCACCATGGCTCTTTGCTCCTCTTCCGGGCCTCTGCCTGGGCGAAGGCACCGAGTGCAAGGATGATTCGCATTGGCCGTGCTCAGGGGAGCGCTTTACCCCCTTCAACCGTAGAATTCCACTTTTGGGCAGGGAGCTTTAACAGGCAAAAGGGCATCGATTGCAAAGGTTCTGTCCCAAAACAACTTTGACTTCCAGAAGCATCCAGGAAAGTCAAGCTTGCATTTGAGAGCAGCTTCAGAAGTCGGAAGAATCGGGGATGGGCTACTGCGCTGGGTCGGCGGGCATCTGCCACCTTCTTCCAGGCTGCCAGGCAGGTCTCGATAAGACCAACCTGGCGGACAAATCACGTGCTAGTGTAAACACTCTAAAGCAGCCTTGCGGCAACTTCAACTTGCGTTGCTAGGTCCATTGCTGCAGAAGAAGCCACCATCCGCATTTCCACATCCAGCCCTACCAAACTGCCAAATAGCCTTTGCAGCATGCCGAAGCTGCAATAAACTTGTCTGCGCGGCATGCTCATACGCCAACTTCAACTTGCACGAGACCAGCCCCCCATTCTGCCTCTGCCTGCACTTCCCAGGAGACAAGGTATCTGCTGAGCATTTCGGCCTTGCAAAACGCATGCTAGGTCGGGCGCATGCCCTGCACCTTTCTCAATTGCCTTCCAGCCTCCGCACACACAGGCAAAAGATAGAGACAGGCAAAAGAGACAGTGACAGACCTGCTGCGTGGGTCTTGGTGTACGGGGTGTTTCCACCCCAACTTCACTCGCTGCCTGAGGTCCAGAGAATAAAGCTGCACAGTGGAGGCAAGAACTGTTTGAGATAGCCGCATCCCAAGTCAATGCCACGCCTGCCGGCCATGACCCACATGAAGCCGGTGCCACCTGTCCAAACGCCCGGCTGTGCCCATTGCACAATCTAGGCTCACTGCAGACAAGCTGACTCCAGAGCCCCATTGTGAAGTAATCTTTATGTAACATGGCCAAACCCTGTGGCTCAGGGGTGCTTCGAGCCAGGCCCAACTTGCGATTTGGGACCTTCGGCCCCTGATCCGGTGCTTCACAAGGGGAGGGCAGCACGTCCCGACACGACAACCCAGCGCACGAGCTGAGGATCTCGTGCAGCAGGCCGCGCACGTTGCCCATTTCCCACCTGAGCTGCTTGCAGCGCGATAGGCTGGGGGGGACGTGCAGCTGGTTCTCATTGATGGTCACCTTAACTTGTCCTTGACGTGGTGTGGGAACGTTTTGGAGTCCCTGGAGGTGGCGCCTCGATTGCAGCTGCCGCACAACTGCGGTGTTTGAGCTTTCTGCACTTTCACCCTTCATATCGCGTGCTGTTAATACAAGTGTAGCACGCGAAGTACACGGCAGCTCCAGCTTGAAAATCGCAACTCTGCAGTACAAGTGTGGTACACGAAGTGCACTTTGGCAGCTCCATCTCGAAAATCGCAACCTTTCAGTACAAGTGCAGTACGCGAGGTACGCTTTAGCAGCAAGAGAAATTTATGTGCAAAGCGGCATCGTTGTTGTTATCGTTGTGTTCTCGTTTTTTGGTCAGACCAGTTTGCTGCCCAACAAGCTGTGGTTTTCCAAGCTGACAAACGATCGATATCATCTTTGTTTAAAACACCTTATCGTTTTGCAGTGAGCCGTGCACTGTGCCAGTTTTGGACACGAGGAACCTCCGAATACTAAACCTAGACTATGGGGAATTTGGACAACCTCATGTGGTAACTATGGACGGCGTCGAGATGGCTATGACTTTGGTTTTAAGCTTGGACGATTTTTGTTTTTTCCGGATTCGGGTTTAGGCTTCAAGACCTCCGCCGGATCCTCGCCAGACCTTGGATCACCCAATAACGCATCGATTCTCGGACCTTCAATTTCTCGGTGGTATACAAATGGTGAGTAGCCTTCTCGTTTGCCTGATCACAAACAACAAGAACCAGCAGCCGCTCCACCTGAATGTTGTATCTAACTACTTGCTACGCTCGTTGTTGAAGGAACCTGTTGGTTCTGGCAAAGGGGCACGCGGAAGTTTTCCACAATCATGCAGGGTCCGAGCATCCAGGCTTCTCGACTGCCAGCCTCACAGCCTCCTTGGCTCTCCTGGGCGCAGTTGCGAACGTCTCCCCCCTTGTCCGTACAATGAGAAAGGGAGGGTGTGGACTTCCGCAAGGAGGTGCACACCCGGCTCTGAGGGTGAAGCTCTTTGCTCTGCTTCTGCTTCTCCACCTGCCCAGCTTCACACTGAAGGATCATCCAAAGGCCCAATCTGCCGAATGCTGAGTCCAAAGGGAGTGTTGCAGGAAGAAGAAGCAAAGAGACCAACCCATGACCCGCCCGCTGGGAACGGCGCATTGCTTTGCTTCCACCAAGAGAGTAAGAAAGTGTGCAGAAGGCCAACCTCGAGCGCGACTGGAATTGCACAGGCAGTTGGGCGCATGCGAACACTATTCTCTGGCCGACCCAACGAAGCAACACCGAGCGCATGCAAACGGCAAACACGTCCGCACTGGAGAAGATCTACTCTGATCCTCTGAGTGAAGAGCACCCGTCTCCTCCTCCCAGGAGACCAGGCATCGGTTGACCAACTCCACCTGAGCTGCTTTTGTGATGAGGCCCTGCACATCCTGCAGACTGCAAACCACCCAACGCTCAAAGCACAACAATGCAGCACATGCCACACGCAAGGAGCCCATCCTTGGATATCTTTAGTGCAAAAGCCACGCCCTGCTTCACCAAGTAAGGGTCGAACGTGACGACGACCTTCACAAAGTTTTCTCCACCTAACCAACGTCTGGGCATGACTTGTCCCTGGTAGGTGTGAACACGTTGAGATCTCCGGCTTCCACACCATGCTATGCCATGCTGTGATTCCACGTGTTCGCGGTTGCCGGTAGGCCGAAGGCCCCCAGTTAAGGTCTGCCGGCACTTGCTTCCACTGAGACCGAGGGCGCCACAAGCTAAGGATCTCTTTTGCCAGGCCCTTCTGCTGGCCGTACAGCCACCTGTTGGGCATGCGTGCCCCTGTGAAGCATGCGAAACCAGTGGCCAAATGTCGAGCTCACAAGGTTCAAAACAGGACCCAGGCATGGAAATGTGACAAACTGCACGTCTGGCTGGCTGGTGGACTTTTGAAGGGAGTCAACATGACTTTCAGCCAATCACTCCCTGCGCCTCTGGACAGAGAGGTGCACAGCTTCCCGCTGCCGCCTCGGGGATATGCTGTGCTTGGGGGCCTGTCATCTGGCTAGGAAAAGATTTGACATTTACATATCTTTTATGCTGAGACTTGACTTAGCCCTTTTTCGCATAAGACCCTCAAGAAGCCAAACCTTCGGCCCCAGCTCTTTGCTTCGCTTCTTCGCACCTGCCTGGCAGATAGGCTCTCAAGCTGTCGGAAGCACCCACACTTTGGACATTCAAGCCAGCAATCTTGGCAAACTGGACATGCAATCAATATGTAATCAATCACCCCCTGGTTGCTTGGGCGCGCTGCCATGCAACGACGCCCGTCGGTCGCTATATGCCCCGGCCCCCCCCATCCCTGCACCCTGCTTTGCATCATTGATGTGTTTCTGGTCAACGACTCGAAGTAACCACGGGAGTCTGGTGGCACCTCGGTTAGACGGCGCCACGCGCTGGCGCAGGTCTGCAGCAGGCCAACCTGGGGAAGCTGTTCCGGGCGTGGGAAAGGCGGCCCTTCCGAGTTGGGTGCTGGTTCTCGGCGCCCCTTAGTTTTATTTTCAAGCGTTTCTCTCAAACATCCGCCCGATTTGGGGGGTCGGCTGGCAAGTTGAGAACCACCTTGCTCACCATACGCCCGCAGAGAAGCAGCACAAGATGCACCGGGCGCAAACAGAAGTTCATTATCCCGTGTTTGGTGAAGAGAGGATGGCGAGAGGGAGGCCGTGATGGTGACCACCGCAACATCCGCCGTGTGACCAAAAAGACGTGCCCATGTCGTGGGGCCTCCGTCTCCACTTCCCAGGAGACCAGGAAGTTGCTGACGATGGCTGCCTCCACCAGGGGGTCCGCGCGCAAGACGATCCCACACAGCGGGTCTTGACATGGCTTGACGTGAGAGTGAACCCTTGAACCCTTACAATGGTCGTGTTAATTCCCCCAAGTTTGATGGCCATCCATCCTTATCATCCCTACTGTCCAGTTGCTTGGTGATTTTTTGTCCTTGAACACGTGATCCCGGCAGCCTGCCGGCGGCGAAGGATAGCCAGCTTGTACCACCTCGGTGCTGAACCCGGTGGCATCAGCCAGAAATGATCCGATTTAGAACGCTTGACTGGTAGATGTGTGCTCTTCAAAACTGGCCATCAAAGGCCCGCAGTGACATCTGGGTGTGGATTCGAATTGGGGCCCTTTGATGGGCATCATTTACAGAGTTTAGGGAGCTTCCCCATCACTTCCCATTGGCCTTTTGGGCATCTCCCATAAGAATTCCCAGCCAAACATGCCCTATAGGATATCTTGCACATAGCGACATGTAGCGACGTTGGGATGAGGCAGCTGCTGGTCCAGGACTTCATGCGCAAGGCCTTTCGCGTCGCCACGCGTGAACCTCACGGGGCGAGCTGACTGGCCGGGGAATGAGGCTTGCCCCTGTTCGGAGCAAACTGGGACCAAGGACAAGGGGTGCAACAAATTGAACAGGGGAGGTGTGCTCACCCTGGCTCACAGTACGGGCAAGAGGAGCAGGTCCGAAAACTGGGCCAGCTGAGCGCCTCGGTGGCCAATATCAACTCTTTTGGCACCCGGCTTTTGCAGCGCCAGCGCCACTGCTTCCTTGCCACGCCTGCAAGGCACGCCGCGTAGCAGGCTCGACCGGCATTCAGGGGGAAATCCCTGAAAGGCAAGCCGCTCGCAAGCTGGCCTGCGGTTCTTGTCCAACGCTGTCGCCTCGCAAGGTAGGGCCGTGTCTGAAACATGCGGGAGTGGTCCCCCACGGTCAATATCTCTCGGGTTCTGCGACCTTTTCAGCACGGGCTTCCCAAATCTGAGAGCGCAGCATCCGTCAAACGTTTCCATGCCGACGTGCAGGTCTTCAGGATGCCGACCTGCGTCTAGCTTGGCTGTAGAGGGGTGTTGCGCAAACAAGTTCTTGTCCGCACAGCTTGCCGTGCTGGGGGTCGGGCGCCCGTCTCCTGCTCCCAGGACATCAAGCTCTTTCTCACTAGGTCCACCTGCCAAGGCAACAGACCCCGGCAAACGCACAACTCGACAGCGGATCTTTATCGAAGCTGGATTTTGCTGCGCCACGCCGCATGCTTTCCTGCTATACTTTCCTTCTGTTCTTGGAAGCAGCTGGCATGCATGGGAAAGCCCTCCACCAACCAAGCCCCTTCGTGTTCTTCCTTCTGGTACCTTCCCCATAGGCTCACACCGACTGTCTGCTCTGTGGCCTTCTGTCTCTTGGCCACGGAGGCTTTGAACCACCTCAGCACAACTGGAGGGCCAAGCTGGATTGCTCAAGAAGGTGATCCCTAATCCTTTAAGAAAGTTGTCTTCCCCTTCCCGCTCGGCCTGTCCTTCCCCCAACCCTACACACGCACATGCAACGTACACATGTACTATGACAACTGTCTTGAACTGCATGTTGCCCTTGGCTCATGCTTGGGCTCAGGCTCCGCCAGCGTCTCATGGAGCAATCCCTTCTGGTTGCCGCGGAGAAACCTCGGCTTTTTCAATGGGCAATCCGAAGCGTCTGTTCCTTTGGTGGCCACCAGCGAAAAGCTTGGCAGTTGAAGCAACATGAGGGCCACTGTTCTTCAACATGTCGTTGAATTGTTTGTCGACTTCTCACGGGCGTCATCTTGCAGCACCCACCAACTGCTACCCAAATCGGAGTCTGCCCTTCTGTACCTCTGCATTCTTCGATGCAAAACTCCTACGAACGGACCACGGACTTCCTAAGCTTGATTGAGAGAACAAACACCCAAGCATCAACTCCCAATACAAGCAAGTTAACGTAAAAGCTTGGATGGACGGACTTGCTGTGCGGGGGGAAATGCAGGGAACTTTATATAAATGACTCTGTGACCGCCCCTAGTCAATGCAAGGGGCATCCTTCCACCATTCCAAAGCGGAACCAAGGGACCAAGGGGCAGTCTCCGGATTGGAACCTCTGCCTTGGCCGTGGGAGAGGAGCTCTTGAGCACAGCTTCACTGCGCCCAGTCCCTTCCTAAATGACCCAAGCGAAAACCTGCCTATCCGGAAACGGGCCCGTGGGTCCCCGGGCTTCTCCAGCGCCAGCTTCACCGCCTCCTGGCCGCGCCTGTGGCTTCAGTCTCTCCGGGGAACTCAACGGAGAACCAACCATCTAACGGGTTCCAACATGACAAACCCGCAGACAACCAACTAGCTTTTGGGGTCACCTTTTGTAGAAAACCGCACTGTACTACTTGCAGTCAAGTCAGCTCCAGGCTGCCATGCCAAGCCATCATCACACCAAGTATGGTATATGGGCTGTGGCTTGTGCATGCTTTGCGTTCGTGCAGCTTCACATGATTCCAAGGTGGTCATGCCAGCATCAGCCCTGGCACGTCGATAAATGTTGTAGATTTCCGATGACTGGGGCAATATTCAAAGGGAATAGCAACAACGCCTCTGTCTTGTTGGCTGCTCCTGTTCCAACTGGTGCTCTCGCTTGCCCTTCGGTCCCTAGGGCAACGACTTCTTGGACTTCGAACGGGCGCTCGCCTCGGGCAAGCACATGGCCGGCGGCTTCGGGAAGGGAAGGACAATCCCATTGCCGAAAGATGCCGTCGGCCCTCATTTGCCCACCAAAATCTTGGGATAAGCATTGGTAAAAATGTTATTCAAACTGGGTGCCCAAACTGGGAAACCCGGAAAATTGAACAGCCTATGAGCCGTGCCATAGGTGGCAAGCACAGGACGAAACCCACTGTGCCCAATGTTGGCCCTCTGCTGGAGCAGTTCTCTCTCTGGTTTCCTCCACAAAATTAGCAAGGCGCATTCCGGGAGCACACATTGCAAAGTGCACGCGGCATGCGGGTCCCGCCTATGGCAACCCACGAACATACCATCAACTTGGTTTTTGGCAAAGTCTCTTCTCCATATTGTGAATAGTGACCCTGTGAAATTCACACGGTACCTCTGAGTGAATTGACTTGCCCCGCAAGCTTGCTACTTGCATGATGAATCTTCCGCCTACGGCTCATCCTAGAATTCAAAGACGGACCCGAAACTGGCTGCCAAAACTGAAGAACCCAAACTCGATAGGCCGGCTCGCTTTGCTAAAACTGGAAACATGTCACTCAGGAGGCAGGGCGATGGTGGGACTGGGCCCCGCTGCGTCGGCCAGCTTCTTCCACGCGGCAAGACACGTTTGTTGAAGGCCTACCTGCGAGGAAACGAGCGGCTTGCTGAGCTGGGAATGAATTTCGATTGGGGACCTCCATCATTTGCCCAAAGGTACTGCTCAAACAATCACTTCAAATGCGCAAATGGCAGTCGTGCTGCGCTAGCACCTCCAAGAATCAACTTGTGCAAACGACAAGGATGCTCAACTAGAAGACTTCAGCTCTGCCAATCTTTTGACAACAGGCTGGCCTTGACCTTAGTGCCGGGATTCACAAGTAGCTGCTCGCCGTAAAATGCCGTAAACTGTTTCACAACTGTGTGAACCATGTGGTCACACACGTCTCGAATGACTCCGAAAGAAATACATCGGCTTTCGAGACAGCAGTTCAAGTTCGTGTTCTCTTGTTCCAGCTTCTTGTGCCCAAGAACGTATAATCCTTTACAGAAAGAAAAGGCAAGCAGCCGTACTTTGGTTGCAAGCCACTAGCCAGCTAGCAAATGAGTCGCGCAGCTCAGGGAAACAATGTTCAAGCAGTTGACGAGTAAAATTATTCAGCTGCTGCATGGGACACATCCCCACAGAGGCCCGGCGTCCTTCGGCCTTGCACAACAAGCCAACCCACCCATTTGACCCAACGTAGTGCCTCAGCCTTCTCTTCCCACAGCACAAGGTAGCTGCTTAGCAGCCTCGCCTCGCGTGCCCCTTGACTTCTGAAGGTACATTTTTTGCGCTGAACGGACCGCTGCCAGGCACCCCCCCGCAGAGAAAAAAGCTTTGTCTCAAAACCATGTAGGGCTCTTGCGACTAATCGAAAAAGTGCCCTCCCCAAAAGACAGGGATCGCATATGCTTGAATTTGGCTTGGAAAGGCTCAGAGTTTGGGCGGAGTCAAGGCAGCGTAAGCTCAGAAAACTTGAGCCGTGCAGGTGATCTGCTCAGAAAACTTCCCCTTGGCCACGGCTCGACCCAGACCTCGCGAGACAGGCCCCAAACTTTGTCACGCCATCCCAACGCCTGCCGTCTGCGGCCAACGTACCGTGTGCGCCACCTTAGCAGCACCCAATTTCGACCGGACAAACGAGAGGCATGTCCTTTGGAAGACATGGCTGGAGCTCTGGGAAGTCTTGGAAGAAACATGACTCAAAAGCACACCATTTAAGGCATCTTGTCAATGGCCCACTTGCCTTCTTGCCGTCACGAAGCGAAATGGAACTCTGCAGTGGACACATGCAGCATGCAGCGTTGCGTATACAGTGTGTCAAGCCAACAACAACAAAAAAAAAAAAAAAAAAAAAAACGCACTTACGGCCTCGCAAGCTTGGATGCATGGCACGGCAAATGTGCGAGGGTGGCAGGGAAGCGAAAGCAACAGACCCAAAATCGGGGCCGAACCTGCAATCTTGCAAGGACTGGCTGGTTTCACTCCCACCCTGCCCAAGCCAAGGCCTAGGCGAGCGGACAATGCTATGCAGTAGCCCTTTGGTGGCACCTCGTTGCCACCTGCGCTGCCCAAGGCTTGAGATGCGTGGCCAGCAGCCGTGGAGAATAGGGAAGTCCACTCCGAGGGGAGTGGGGTATATAACGGTGTATACCCATCATGTGCCCTTGGGAAAAATGGAGCGGAAATCCTCTGTCTTACAGTTCCCGGCTTTAAAGGGGATCCTATGCACGAGATCTGGAAGATGTTGTTGCCAGGAAATTGGTAAAGCCAGGGAGTAAAGAACTTGGTCTCCTTGAGAAGAATCTTAGCAACAAAGGCTACATGAGAATATGGCAAGGAATATGGATCCTTCTGGGGCAGTGTTGAAAGGGACACAGAACTGTGCCAGCAAAGTCCTTCATCCAGGGATTTGATTGAAGTTCCTCTCCCATAAGCCACGGGCAACCATGGCATCAGGTGCTAGGCATGCCCGCGCTCGAACGTTCAGCTGCATACGGTTCGCAGTGCGGCCTGTTTGTGGATTAAACTAGTGTAGATACTGTTCACTTGCATCATCTAGGGTCCAACCCTGCCTGAAATTTGCCATGCCTTTTCTCGGAACCGTTTGCTTGATTTCTTCACGGCCCTTGAAACAAAAACCGGAGGCAAACACCCGAGGCAACGCTGAGGACCCGGCTTGTCCAGCGCAAGTTGCACGGCTTGGTGCCGGCGCCTGACAAGTCAGAGGCAAGTCCGGGGCATCTGCATGAACTACTCCCTGCAGAACCACGGAAGGAACCCGAGAACAAGCCATCTGAGAGGAACTGTCTGTTGGGGGACGCCCGTGTTGGCTTTCATATAAATTTGCGGAGAGGCATACCATCCCACAAACAAACATGGAAGTGCACAGGGCCCTTTTCCAACGGAGTGTACTTTCCAAGCTGGAAGTCAGGGAAGCATGGACCTTCTTGAAGGGTGAGCTGGTTTGGGGCAGGGGGTCATATGAATCTAAGCCAGCCAGTCCTGAGCCCGGTAAGAAAAAGCCGAGGCCCAGGGCTCTTTGCTCCTCTTCTTGCCGGTCACCTCAGGTCGAGAATGGCCTGGGGCCCGAAAGGACCCGGGATGGCTGTCCATCCCCAAATACGCCTTACCGCCTTACCAGGACCACATGCCAAGAATTCGCCATGGAAAGCAGCCCGAAACACAAAGCAAACAAAAGCGCAGCCTTGCGACAAGTACCTTGAATGGCAAAGAGTGAATACTGCGCCATGGGGACGGGACTGATATCCAACCCTGGGGCCCTGGGGTTCGAATCCATTTCAGCCCCTTGAGGCTCCGCACGGCGGCCTGCTTGTGCCAGGCCGACACGCAGCTACTTAGCAGCCCAACCTTACGAGCACGGCCGGTGCTTGGAAGGGCCAAGGATATCCAAGGCTTCAACACCTTGGAGAGCGACCATGATCTTGTGCACCACCACCACCACCACCAGCACCACCAACACCATCAGCACCAAAATAACAAGCGGGCCACCACCACCCCCACGACCACCGCAGAAAACAATACAGCCATCGAGCAGTCAGCGCTCAATTTTCCGAGGTTAAATGTTTGATTCTTTGGCAATGGCAGCATCAGTCGGCCAGGGAAAGCGCCGAGCCTCTCCCCCGCCCACAGATATGCCCAGCTCTGCGCAGGCAGGGTCACCAGGATGGCCGGCACAAGTAACCATAGCGAATGGGACGGTTGTGGCAGCTAAGCAAAACTGTGACCTTTGCCGCGCAAGATGCCTGTGCTCCACTTCGCGGCCTCAAAAAGAGCAGGCTCGACCGTAGAGCTGGGAGCTTCCCGTTACCAAAGCTCCGCAGCGAGACAGTTCATGCCTAGGGTCCCTAATCACAATCTCGGCTGATCACTTGTCCGCGGTCGAGTCGCGATTCTTCACTGGAAAGGCACTCAAGATGCGATTTGACATGACATGGGCAACGGGAACGCCGCTCGTCTGGTCGGCAAAAGATGGCACCGCCAGGCATTGGGCAGTGCTTCCGTTTTTGGTTAAAAACCTACAATCGACGTAGAGAGACTGTCGCACGTTTCGTCCAACAAGTTGGCTCCATTTGCTACTCTCTGCTCCAGCTTGGCCTTGCAATAAGCCCAATTGAGCGCACCAAACAGGTGGTGTGAAAACAATTCATCAAGTCGGCATGCCCCCAAGTGCAAATGCACGAGTTGCCAAGCTAGCGTGATAAGAAAGAGATCTCTGTCTGGAGTCCTTTGTGCATGCGCAGGCTCTTTGAATACAATGACCTTTCACAACTCAGCACCCATGGCTTGAGCAATGCCGAGAAAGTTCAGCGGAATATCCAGGTGAGGTTGTCCACAATGCTGAACCCACCATCTTCTTCAGCACTTTCGCACCGGGCAATGGGCGTGATTGGAATCTCCTGACATCAGCTTCCGGATACATGTCAAATGGGTGAGACCCATCCTGGGATGGTTTCAGAAAGGAACCACAAGGGCCCAACCATGCAAGGCACTCTAGCAGTCCCATGCCCGTGGCAGTGGCTTGCTCCAACGTCCTAAGCTAACCTTGGAATGGCTCAGGGGACTCCCAGAGTCGGCAAGGTGCAGTAGGAGTGAAGGGCTCAATTAAACAAAGAAAGAAACAAAGAAGCACACAAGCAAGCAAGCAAGCAAGCAAGCAAGCAAGCAAGCAAACAAACCAACACACCAACAAGCAAACAAGCAAACAAACAAACAAAACAAACGAAACAAACAAGCAAGTCAAGCAGGTCAGGCCACATGGGGTACGCCATGCACCACCGCCTGAATGTGCTGTGGGACTTCCCCCAGTTGCAACGCCACTGAAAGGGTTTAGACCACTCATGCTGGGCCCTCATGCTTGCCCACAAACATGGAGCAAATACACATTTTCAAACAAGTAATTACAACCCCCTGAATTGCATCCATCAAGCTACTTTGCACCTTGCCGCTCTACCGAACGCAGGGGAACCTCATCCACCCATCGCTGGAAGCGAAGTGGAAAAACAGATCCTAGCTGCGCGCTGCCAATTAGTAACCTGCTCCAACTGTTGGCCTCAGCAAGCGACCTGTCAAGACAACAATGTGGGAGCCATGTAAGATCCTATCTCTACTCAATGCTACCATGACCCAAGCAAACGCAAGTTCTTCCCCCAAGAAACCTCCCTTCCCACGTCCCGCTCGTCTCCTCCTTGGATGAGAATCTGAAGCTCACCCGCTGACGCTGCGCCTCTGGCGCGGCTGCCTGCTCCTCGAACTCGCAGCCTCATGAGCCGAGGGACGGTCCGCATGCGCCTCAAACTCAGGGTCTAGCATGGTGGATGAACATGAGTGCAAGAAAGCATTTCGGAGAAGAAAAAAAAGAGAGAGAGACAAACAACGAGGTGTCGCTGAATGACGGGAATCGACACCATATCAGGCATACGAGAAAGTTGGCGGTTTCCATTCGCTGTCCCTTCTCACGCCGTCCCCACAGAGACTTGCGTACACGGCAAGGCTTCCGCACCCAAAACTTCAGATTCTCATCTGCTCTTCTTGCACGCGATTGGGTGGGCGCATGGGCGCCCCAGGGCTTTCGTGGGTACGCGGCATGCGTGGATGCAGCACAACGGGCAGCCAAACAAGAAATGCGTGTTTGACAGTGTTTCTGCTCAGCCCAAGGTGCCGTAAATGCTGCCTCTGACCTGGGCTTCTGGCAATGGTCATCGACAGCGTGTTTCGCCAAAGGTAATGCGCGAATGCTTAACAGAGCCGGAAGGCTCACGCTGCAAACAGCACCGAGCAAGGCTGTGGGCCCGGCAGACTTCTTGTTGAGAAAGGTTTTCGAGGTGAACTGCTGCTTCAAATCTCCACCGAAGCTCCTCTCTAGCCTTGGCATTGCCAACTGCTCGCTTGCGCAAGGACTCTACTCCGAACCAAGGACTATCACTGCCTAGCAGCTTGCTGCGTTCAAACTTGGATTGCAGGATGGTCTTCCATTGGGCTTGCGATGTCACCACCGTCACTTTGTCGCGAACCTCAGGCAGCTACACAGGTTCCGAGCAGCGATGTGCAAGCAGCTTGCTCAGCCTCGCACATGTGGATCCAGCAGCTGGTACATGGGCTGCGGCAAGCAGCCGCACCGGATCTTTGGCAGGCAGTCCCATAAAAAACTGATTCTCACCGGAGGCTGGAAGACGTAGACATCTCCAAATATCTCGGGATAGTGTTCCTGCCAATCTGTCAGCCCCCGTATCAAGCAAGCAAAAGCCAGCAAAAGCCAGCAAAAGCCAGCAAAAGCCAGCAAAAGCCAGCAAAAGCGAGAAAGCGCGAGCAAGCGCGAGGAAGCGCAAGCAAGCGCAAGCAAGCAAAAGCAAGCGCAAGCAGGCACAAGCAGGCACAAGCAAGCAAGCAAGCAAGCAAAAGCAAGCAAAAGCAAGCAAAACCAAGCACAAGCAAGCACAAGCAAGCAAAAACAAGCAAAACCAAGCAAAAGCAAGCAAAAGCAAGCAAGCGAGCGAGCGCAAGCGCAAGCGCAAGTGCAAGCACAAGCGCAAGCACAAGCAAGCAAGCAAGCAAACAAAAGCAAGCAAAAGCAAGCAAAAGCAAGCAAAAGCAAGTCAAAGCAAGCAAAACCAAGCAAAACCAAGCGGAAGCAAGCGGAAGCAAGCAAAAACAAGCAAAACCAAGCAAATGCTAGCAAAACCAAGCAAAAGCAAGCAAGCAAGCAAGCAAGCAAGCAAGCAAAAACAAGCAAAACCAAGCAAATGCTAGCAAAACCAAGCAAAAGCAAGCAAGCAAGCAAGCAAGCAAGCAAGCAAGCAAGCAAGCAAGCAAGCAAGCAAGCAAGCAAGCAAGCAAGCAAGCAAGCAAGCAAGCAAGCAAGCGAGCAAGCGCAAAGCGCAAGCAAGCGCAAGCGCAAGCGCAAGCGCAAGCGCAAGCAAGCAAGCAAGCAAGCAAACAAAAGCAAGCAAGCACAAGCAAGCAGGCACAAACAAGCAAACACAATTGCAAACAGGAGCAAGCCAGCAAGCCAGCAAGCCAGCAAGCCAGCAAGCCAGCAAGCCAGCAAGCCAGCAAGCCAGCAAGCAAAAGCAAGCAAGCCTGCCAAGCAAGCAAGCCAGCCAGCCAGCCAGCAAGTAAATACATCAAGCAAACACACAAACAAGCAAGCAAGCAAACAAACGAACAAACACGCAGGCAGGCAGGCAGGCAGGAAGGCAGGCAGGCAAGCAGGCAGGCAGGCACGCAGGCAGGCAGGCAAGCAGGCACGCAGGCAGGCAGGGCAGGGCAGGGCAGGGCAGGGGGGCAGACAGGGCAGACAGGGCAGGCAAGCAAAAAAGAAGCAAAAGAGAATACACCACAGGGCACGTCAGCCTCAGTTTGTTGGTGTCAACATGGTGAGGCACATTTCATTCTGCAATGGGGAAGAGAAGGGTACAGGATGTCTTCTTCCACGCTTGTCAAGGGCTTCTGCCTCCAACGCAGCATAAGGACATCAATCGGCGGCCAGGGCTCAGGGGCTGCAAAAAAACCTTCTCTCCATAGTCTCAATTCATTGCATTTCCTTTCTACGGCCGTTGCACGTACAAAGGGCTGTGCCCATTTGACTTTTTCGAGCTAAGGCAAGCCTGTGCGCAAGCCCTCCCAAAAGCGAAGGATTCCTGGCCCGGTGAAAATGACATTGCCCTTCAGCCAAGAGCTTGGCTCCTTCACGATCCTCGTAGCGGTCCATAGCGTCTTCAGCTGTGGCCTGGCGTCAATCTGGTCAAGAATCGATCCGAAACTTGAAACACGGAATTCCCAAGATCCTTCATGGGTGAGTTCCTGTCATATCCACAGTTAGCTTCCCGCCTTGATTCAATATCAAAAACCACGGCATCAGCCGGCGCAAAAACCGATCAGTCAAAAGTGGCGTTCGTAAGTTGCTTGCTTCGGGAGCCAGCTGCTCAAGGCTCATCTGCACTGCCTCCTGCGTGTAACATTCCCTCCTTCCCCCATCCCCGGCCTGTTTGAAGATGCGTAGCCTCAGTTCCAGGCCAACCCCGTCTGGCACATTAGCACGCTGCACACACATGCCCCTGGGCCCTCACTTGCTGTCTATGTCTGCCCGTATTCTAAACAGGCTTTAGCATACAAGCCTCTCTGCGGCTCACGCTGACGTTCGCCCCAGCAAGGAGAGAGTCGTCAGTATTCGGTCAAGCCGTGATACATCGGTGGCAAGAGCTCAGAAATCCCCAAGCAAGGAGCCCCGTTTACTACCTTTGGGTGAGCTAACCAAAAAATGTGCAAAGTGGGATCTTGTTTCAGGGTCCTGGCGAGTAAAGCCAGCAACGAACAAACAAACAACAGGCACAGGCATGATCAAGCCGGGCAACTGCTCAAATCCACTATCATGGTGGCACAGTCCGGCGCCTCATCCTGGTCCTCCTGCCAGCAGTAGCTGGTAATTCCTACACCTGTAGGCCTTAGAAACCCCAACTCAACTGACTTGCATCCGCCGAACAAGGCACAATAGCAGCACACCCCAACTCCTCTCAAACTGAACACCTCTATTGTGCCACACAACCTGCAATAAATGCTCATGCTCAACTCGCCAAAAAGAGTTGACACTCGTAGTCAAAAAAGCATGCCCAACTCCAGTGAGCACGGTTAAAACAACTTTGCAGGCCCGACCAGCAAACAAACTGGCAAACTGGAGCATCTGTAAAGGATGAGTTACAGCCAGCACTCCTGCTTGCAAAAACGCTTGCTTGCGTGCCTTGAAGCAAAAAAAAAAAAACAAAAACAAAAAAAACAGGGCACGGCAAAGAACGGGTGAACAGCACTCACAACGACAAAATCACCCTGGGTTGCTTCCTGTTGTCAGGGCAATGCTTCCTGCTTTGCTCTAGCAATGCTCAGCAACCGAAACATGACCAAGCAGCGTACGGTAGACAGGAACGATCCCAGCCTCAAGTCTCCGCAGGAGTGCAAGAAGGCGCTCCATCACATAGATGACCTTATGCAAAGGCTGCGGGCCGAGGCAGCTATGAATGACCATGCGTGCAGGAAAACCCTGTACTACCTCCGTGCCATTTGCCAAGTCTCATAGTTTAGTGTCTCCTGATGGCCACCACCGTCCTTAGTCATCAAGTCGGATGAGCGCACCATACAAACAATTGAATCACTGCCCAGACGAAGCTCGCCAAACACAGAGAGGCTGAGTATGCCGAGCTGCTTCATGGTGAAACTTGGCGTACAAAATGGGCCGGCCCTGCTTGTCGAAACCTGGCACACAGAACTGGTACAAACCCAGCCTTGGAGCAACTTGAGGGAAGCACCATCGTGAGCCTGCATGAATGCCAAACGCGGCTTAATAGTGCTAACATTAAAATTGCAAGAGTGTGCTTTGTGTCACGTGCTGATCTTGGTTTAGATTTGCCGTCCCTGTCATCATGTGGCTGTATATGGTGGGCGCAAATGGGAGACAATGAGTTGACGGGTCACATCACATGTAGACCCGGCACCTAACCTGCATAGGAGTCTTCCTGTAAGGAAATCATTGCTGCTTGCCAAAAACTTGGTTTTTTCAGGCCATGCGGTGTGCTCACCTTACATAACACATGTAATCAAAGAACCGTTTCAGAGTTTCTTGTAGATGTCCCGTGTCAACACAAACTGCCCAAAATGTGATGTTTCGATACTAAAGAAACAGAAGAAGGGAGCGTTTGGTAGCAACACTCTGGAAAATCACAAGGGGCCAGCACTGATGCACTGGCTCACCATACTGGCAAAGTAAAACCAGCGCAAGAGCCCCACATCCCGCGATTGTCCCGTTTTTTGGCATTTTGATTCTGAGAATAGCCTTCTGCTTGGGTCGCAATTAGACTGGGCGTTGCTGACACTCGCGTTTCCTACAGTGGAAGAACCAAGAACCTTTGAAAGGTGTTTGCATGGAACACGGAACCCCCCGAGAAAAAAAAAAAAAGGAAGGAACGCGGGAAAACACTACATTTGTAGAGGGGTCCCCCACGTCAAAAGACGCCCGCCAAGCGCTTTGTGGTGCTTTCCCTGGCCTCGCAAGTAGAGCCGGCCCAAAGCGCATTGCTGCACCAGTGCCGCCTGCCATTTGCCCTGCGGCTCGCTGACGTGCTCCTGTTCGGCCCTTTCCAAAAAGTCGCCGACCAATTTGGGTGCGAATCTGCGCAAGCATTTGGGATTTTAACCGTGTTTGAGGCGGGGCTCCCAGCTTCTGTGCTCTTCTAAAACCGTGTCCACGTTGCCGTGACACGCCAACAAATCATCAACAGGCTGTCAAGCAAAGCAAGCAAGCAAGCAAGCACAAGCAAGCACAAGCAAGCACAAGCAAGCACGAGCAAGCACAAGCAAGCACAATCAAGCACGAGCAAGTACAAGCAAGCACAAGCAAGCACAAGCAAGCACAAGCAAGCACAAGCAAGCACAAGCAAGCACACGCAAGCACAAGCAAGCACAAGCAAGCAAGCAAGCCAGCAAACACACAACCGAATGAACGATTTAAACAAACAAACAAACACGCAAGCAAGCAAGCAAGCAAGCAAGCAAGCAAGCAAGCAAGCAAGCAAGCAAGCAAGCAAACGAACCAACACAAAAAGCCACACAAGCAGGCTAAATGACCAACAACTGACTTGCCACCTGGCAACCGTGGCAGGGTCCTTCCGCCAGCGGGCCGTAGCGTGCACGGCAGCTGCTGCCTGCGCTGAATTGAGCTAAGCAAGACTGTGGATCACCCATGGTCCAGAAAGGACCCTCCAAATCTCTGCTCGGTGGCTCGGGTTGATCCTAGGCTCTGAGCACAAAACAACCCGCGCAAAACATCGGTGACCGCACTAAAGACAGGGGGAAAGCTCCAAGGATGTCACTGGCACAGTTGTATGGCACGTACCCGGTTGGGGCACAGAAGGTCTGTCGCATCTATGCAATTGCCAAATCCAACCAATAAATTGCTACACAAATCTGAGGAATGTGTGTCAGGTTCAATTCAAGGACCCTTTGGTGGACATCACTTTCATACACTTTCACGGGAATTTATGTCCACCAACAAATTTTGGGGTTGGTGTTTCAATAAACTTCATAGCCAGCCTCCTCTCCCGTAAACCTGATCACATCCCAGGTTTTTCAATATTTACACGTGACTCTCCTGCAGCTTCCATGCCTGAAATGTCTTCCTCTGTCACTTGGCTGGTGTTTGGAGTTCGTATCTCATTTTGTGGCACGTGCTGTCGTGTGGACTTCGAGCCAGTTTCGAGACATAAGCCCTGCGGGGTTCCGATGTGACCTGTTCGAACACAACGCGCTTGTTCGAAGAAACGTAATGTGCACTTGTTCATTGCCCAGGCAGAAATCGGGAAACTGGAGAAGCATGGCATGATCGAGCAGGACAAAAAGCAAGCACAAGCAAAGGTATCAATGGAAGGTCAAGGCCTTGGCCACGTCCCAGCTCTGCGCCCGAAGGTAGCGCAGCAAAGTGGAGGCATCGATGAAGAAGTCTTTGTCTTCCTACCACCCCAAGGAATGGGCACCTCCATTTGTGCATTTCCAAAAAGAACAGGGTTCCTTTTTGGACGGCTTTCAACTGAAAGCAAGAAAAGGAACTCAAATTTTTTAGGTTTGTCTCAAAACTCGAAGGGGGGGGGGGAATGATTGCTTCTGCTTCGGTTTCCCTTTAAGCCAAGGAGAAAAGGACAACAGCCAGCCCCTGAGCGCGTGGGCTTCCTGCCCAAAGCACGGGTCACGCATTCTCTGTTGGGCATTCCCTTGCTTCAAATAGGCTACTCACACTTTTGGAGTCTTGCCTTTTCCTTGTCGGCTTGCCTTGTTGGCCGAAAAGGCGAAGCCGCGTCTCCCCGTCTCGCCTGTGGCAGCTCTTGCCCCAACTCCTTCACCAGCTGCCGAAGGGCCCGTCGCTGGGACGGGGCCAGTTTCAGCACCCGCCTCAGGGCGCGCAGGAAGTCCCCATTCTGTATGGCTCATTTTCTTCAGGCCGAGCGTCCAATGGCGGTACACGTGCAAGAAGTCCACGTACTCTGCCCCACCGCACTCATGTTCTGGACAAAGCTGAAGTTGCTCCGAAAACTCCAGGCCTCGGAGGGCGACGCCAAGAGGGCACATCGCATCGAGTCCCGAGGTGCTGAGCCGCGGACCGAAAACTGTCTGTCCGGCAGGCGTGTTCAAAAAGACGTGGGAGCAGAAGGGTTCGTCATCACCTCAAAGGAAAGACACCGACGACATATCTGGAATTCAAGGCTCGACAAGGCTCAAAGGTTCAGAAGCTTCGTTGAGTGTCCACGCTATCATTTCGTGAGGCGACTCTTCATCACAAAACAAACATAAACCTTGAAAAGCCAAAAGGCCGCATTCAGTGACACATTGGCCACAACCGGGCCACGCCAAATGGCCCCGCACCTAACCAACACACCCCGCCGAAGTTCAATTGCGACCCAGGCGCTGCCACCGAAAGAGGGCTCAAGAGCGCTGAGCTCAAAATGTTCTGCCATGACTCTGGAGAGCTCCTGTGTTTCCCGGTAGAGCGGCGAGCTGTCAGCATGGCGCGCTGTCGTCTGCGTCTGCGTCTCTGTGGGCGCGTGGTTGTTCACTTGCCAGTGCGCACGACTGCAATAGTGCATATGATTCATGGCGACAAGTTGCCGTTTCTGCAAAGGACATGGGACAAATTGTGAGCTCCGTTGTGCCTGTGGGCAAATGTGGGAAACGTTGTGTCCCTGTCAAGCTGGCCATAGACTACCGGGGAAATGTTGCCTGAGCTGTAAAAAACATGTTTTTGCCGCAGTATCACATTGGCTTGTCATGTTCCATGGCGCTGCATGTGTCTAGCACTCTCGCATGAGCACTGTCATGGCAGGTAGCATGTGCCTGCTGTAAGTGTCGAGGGTCTGTAGAATGTATGTAGCAAATGTCTGTCTACATGTCCAATAGCCTGTTGTGTCGCATCTGGACTTAAATATGTGCTCAGCACATGTTTAGCCTGGACCTGGTGCAGTGACATGCCCAGCGCGTTTGTAGAAGCCAGCTAAGATATTTCAGTAGAGTCCAGGAAAACGCAAGAGTCAAGAAAACGCAAGGAAACCAAGCGGACATGTTCAGACAACTTGGGAACCCGAAAATCTCACAAGTATCAGCACAGCTTGAGAAATCCAGACCCAAAAAAAAGCAACCCCAAGGGAAAATGATAGGTTCAAGTTTCATGTTCAAATGAGTGTTTGCTTGCGTTTATCACGTGGTTGGCCGAGGGTCGGCAAAATGGTTCTTTGTGCGTCTGTCAGGATCCTGCAAGGCGTCACAGCCAGGAAACAACAAGAACGCGGGCATCGCAAAAAAAGATGGGGACACTTATTACACTTGCCTTCTGATAAAATCAATGCATCAGAAGGCTCAGCAAAGCTTCTGAGGAGTTTGGCGGGGGCCACAGGTCTGCCGATTTGAACAGGGCTGTCGGGATGCGCTGTTTGGACGCACCAAAGCGAACTAACCACTTCGACGCGGCCCCAAGTCTGGGGACATACCTCTTTGGTTGCAAGATCAACTAAGCCTCATTTGGCTTTCGGCCGCTGGTCCTCACCGGTCGCAGACACAAAAGTGAACTTGGCCACCGTCACCTAGGTGAACAAGCTGAAAAAGCTGCGTGCTTGTTCAACTATCCTTGGCCCCCCTGCCTCAGCATGGATATGATTACCGTTGGGTGGCACAATTCCCCATATTATGTGGCTTGTGAAGGGAATTGTGCCATCCACCTTTTGCCTGCACCCATGACCGTCAGTTGCCGGCAAGAACCTGTGACCCAGCCATACATGCGTCATGGTTGCCATGGTTGCATCTTCTACACCCCCGTATGAATCCGCTAGGTTGATTAATCCAGGGTCAACATTCGCAGCCTGGTTCAGGGTGGTCCTTTGACCCACTGTTTTAGGAGCAGACCATACGGCATGCGCCCAAGAAACCTCCACGAAGGTAGCAGCATAGAAACGACAGCCCTGCAGTGGTTCAATGGCATCTTCGCATCACATCTTGGCATCATGTTCGGCCCGGGGGGCAGGGTCCAGGAAGTTGCTGGCAGCGTTGAAGAAGCCGTGCAACAGCCAGGGAGTGTTCACGAAAATGGCAACGCCCAGACGCTCTGGGTAATGATCCTGACGCAAAAGCTGCGAAGAACAAGTGCGGATGCTTCCTCTATACGTCTGGACTGGCAACAATTCACCAACTGAACATAAGGGAACACCCAGGCAAAGAACCTTCACGGGTGAGCTTGTATATATGTGCGTGTGCGCGGGCGTCCGGATTAGTATCGTATCTGTTGTGTGGGCTTTGCAGTACTAGGGGCTTTCTAGCTCGCCACGGTGTGGCTTGCCCACTGACTCTGATTCTGGAACGGCACGGAAATAGACGTGCATGGGGCCAGCCGGGATTGAAATCTGTCAAACAAAGGCGAAGAAGAAGGCACGACATGCCCAGCACCACCAAGTGAAGTCCATTGCTTGCCCAGTGGGCTGCCAACATTGACGTGGAAATGAATCCAAGCAAACCACCTGCCGAGCTGCCGCTTGGGCGGATGGCTTGCAGCTTAGACAATGCTGACTCTGGATTGAACCACAATGATGGGAAAAAAACGTCAGATTAGGAAGTGGGCGTCCCCAGAAAAGTGAAGAATCACCCGCAAATGGAACACACACCCAACTAGGGATTCATGAATACTGCGCAGCCCTGCCGCAGATTGACATGAAAACAGAAACACCATCATTGTGAGTGAGAGGAATCTCCTTCTGGGACGCTTCTTTGGGTTTCCAAATATGTGTCCACATTAAATCTGCATGGGAGTAACATCAAGAACCCGCCAACCGTCAATCGGCAGCCCACTGCGCGAGTCGCCTGCATGACCTGCAGCAAGTCCCGGGCAATAGTGAGCGGCAAGAGGCTGCCCGTGCTCACCCCTTGAAAGTCCACCAGCAGCACGAACTTCCGTGCCACCGGGTCCTCCGGAATCCAGAATGGACAAAACCAAAAGCAAAGCCTGACACAATCAGATTCCGCCTCGATGGATCTGAGTGCAGGTGCGAAAGCAGGCCAAAGGAGCGGAGGACTCGTGCTTCAAAGTGGGGTCTCTCCTTCTGTAGTGATGTAAACGGGTAACCTGCATGTACGTTGAAGGCAGCCAACGACTTTGTTTACGATTTGCATTGCCATGACTGCCAATGAACCACCTGGGATCAAAGGACCATTTATCGTCAATGCAGTTTGGGAAGCTGAGCTTGTCTGTGGTCAAATGTCCCTGCCCACGGCGTCCTCAGGATGCAAAACCAGGTGGCCCAGCTTGGCCTGTTTCTCCAGGCAAGCGATCGCCTCGGGTGAAACGCCACAGACATTGCGTCACAGGGACCTTTGAAGCTCGGACTCTTTGCAAACACCTCAAAGTGGATCACTTCTGTATGCCGATGCTGCACCATGAGCCTGAAAATGATAGACAAACGAGCAAAGTAGCCTCTTCGGCCCATGTGGTTGAAGACCGATTGCTGTTAGGCTGTCTTTAGCAGACCGTGTGCCAGTGACACCACAGTTCAACAATGCCAGGTCACGCGTTCGACACAGTAGACCAGGTACTTCACGCCAGCGTGCTCTGCGTTGAATCCTTGTCCTCCAGGCTTGAAGTACAACGCTGGCCTGCCCTTCTTGTCGTAGCCCCTGACCTCAGGCTACGAAACTTACCCGGTGATGCACATTGCCATGCTGCGGGGGCAAGGTGCAAGACCTACCATGAGTGGACCAGTCACCGACACCCAATCTCCAAACAACAGTCCACGGAGTCCACTGAAACCAAGCGTGGCACCTCCAAAAACCTATCGCACAATTGCCAGCCCCCCATACCCATGGCAGTTCCTCCTCTGCAACAAGTGAAGTTCTATTTAATATATTCAATAGCCGCGGCACGTAAATGTTTGCGAGGCGACACTCCCTCTCCAGTTCCTCTGTGATGGGCTTGAAGACGTCGGCAAAGCCAAAGTCCTGTACCCACGCCGGATTGAGCTCTCAACAATTCAGGCCAATTGCGCAGAGATGATGCAATCAGCGCAGTGAAAAAACTTGTCAAAAGCTATGATATCACTTCCGTTTCGTCCACTTGCTGCATAACTTGGCATCCAAAAACTAGTCATAGTCGGCAGACGTCGTCGCAGGTTGTTTCCCATTCCCGGTCATTGCCCGAATCTCTGAAAGCTGCCTTCCGCCACTCACCAGTTCTCTGGATGAGAGCTTCAGCGAGCTCCACGTTCCAATTCCTGGCCACAGGGGCTGATGGCCAAGGCGCACCAGTGCCAAATTGAGGGTCTTTGAACAGATGCAAATTTCCCATCCTTTGGGCCTTCTGGGAATGTAGCACCCGAAAACGGTTCATTTACGCAGACACCTAAGGGAAGCACACGTCCAACTCCAAAACCCAAGATTGGAGCAGCAGCCGTGAAAACAATCCGCTTCTCTTTGCAATGCTACTTCGCACGTGCCCGTAGTCTTGGCACACATACCGCCTGTTCCAAAATCCCTCAAGATGCACATCAACACAACCACGAGACCAGGCAAGTTGCTTGCCATCATCAGCTAGCTGTTCCACGAAGAAAACTCCCTTACTTGTCCGCCTTAAGACGTGAATTAAAACCGAAAGTTCGGGCCATTTCGGGCCGACGATATCCTGCGCCAGAAGGAAACGTGGATTTCCACATATTGATTGGTCTGCCAGGGTGGTCCAACCTGGCAAGTTCTAGCCTCCACACCTGGCCCGATAAGGGGGGGGGGGGGCCATACCTCGCTGATTCCAAACAGAGCCCCGCTCCCACCACTCCGGGAGACCATCAGCGCCTGGCCCGCAGGTACCTTACCAGCGCCAGAGGATCGTCGTAGAGGCCCGGGCAGCTGTGCCCTTCCAGGCGGGCGGCCAGGGATGCCACAGCGGCCCTTTCTGTGTCCTGGCCGTTACGAATACTTCAAGTCTAGGGAACTGCACGACTGCCAATCAGCATGGCAGGTGGGTCAAGACTTAGCACGCCTCATGGTTTCAAAACTGTGAGGTAAAATCCTAATCCGTCAGGCAATGCATCAACGAACCGATGAACTGTCCACTTTGAGGTTTCTGACGAAACTGCGTCCTTCAATGCGTCCAGCTGGCCATGATTATCGCTGTTGCCGTTCGAAGACATGAGCGGATTGGGTGCATTGATTGCACCAAGCCCTGAAGCCTTCGTCAGGGTATGCAAGGAACTGCTGTGTATATCTCTTGTGCGTCCTTGCTTTATGCCCTGCTTGCCGGATTCTGAGTCCAACATCGTGCCTAGAGAAAGCAACATGAACTTCCGAATGATGCCAAGTGAACTCGGTTTTGAGTCTAGGATATAGGTGATTCAAGGAATACTGTAGAAGTGGCTTGAGAAACCTGGGACTCGCCACATCGTCAGGCAGCCTAGTCTCATCAGCTTTTCAAGCGATACACAGTTGCCTTTGCCACTGGCAGCCCCGTCCACTACCCAGTCTTGCTTTTGCCAGACTGGTCGCAGCACAAGCTTACGCGCTTCCTTTGAGCCTTTGAGCTGGTCACAGGACATTTGCGGCAAGGATCCAATCCATGGGGCCTGCGTCAGAGTCCGATGCCGTGCCTTCAAAGAGGCCCAGGACATCCCGGGACCCATCGGCCAACACAAATCCAGCGCCCCCAGCAAGCACCAAGGCCCTGGCATCCTGGCCACGTTCCCACCTCGGAGTCCGTTGCCCTTGCCAACCACACAGCAGCCAGCATGCTGACGATACATGCACTGGAATCTTCGGAAGATCAAATTCGACCTTCATCAAAACAAGTTTGGTCGCACTTAAATCAGCAAGCACTCTCAAACTGGCAATCAAAAACAAACTAAAAACCACACGTCTGCAGGGGTCCCAGGCTTGTTCCCACACAATACCACATCCTGCTCCAGACCCTGATGGGCTCCCAGGCTGTGCCAGCAAAAGGCCCACCTGCGCATGGGCCTTGGCCCTTCGCTTCGCCTCACAGGCAGCGTCTTCCGGGTAGGTTTGCTGTTCCAGTCAGAGGGAGGATGTTCCATAAATCGGGGCACGAATATATTTGGTACAGCCAGCAACTATGAAGTGTATGCAAGCTAACCAAACGGCACCACACACGAGCACGCGATAACTCTTTCATCCGAGCAGTGTGTTGGTGCCAGGGACTCATCTTCCCCTGTCAGATGACCAACGCTGGGTGGGCCCCATGGGCCACCCAACTCACAATTCTCAAAAACTGAAGAACGGGTGTGCAGACTGATAGCGCCCGCCCCTGAGCCGGGGCCCGTGGCACCCAGGCCACAGGGGGGTCTGCCACCAGGGGAAGTGAGTCACCCACCGGCTCCGGTCACGGGAGCATGGGTGGGCCCACGCTGAGATCAATGCATCTCCATTCAGGAGACGCGGGAGAAAAACAACTCCTCACAGAGTTCCTGCTTGGGGACCCTTTGCAAAGGGTCGAACCCAGAGAAATCCGGGTGCGTCAGCTCATCAGCCCATTGATTGAATTCACGGGGCACATGGTTGGCCGCCAGCGAGCAGCCATGGGTGTGGAGCAGGAAGACCAGCTCCATCAGGATCGCCGCCGTGTAGGGCCTGAGCATCGCCATGACGTTGCCCTGATTGTCACTGCCCACCGGGAGTCGGACCCGGGAGGACAGAGGGCCTTGGTGCGTGAGGATCATGTTACAGAGGAAGAGCGTGCCCAGCATCTCCAGAGCTGCAATCCTCCGCTTTGGATCCCCATTCTTGAAAGCCCAAGGGTACTCCTCCACATGGATCTGCTCATGGAACCAGTACACCTCCTTCTTGTCCGGTTCCACCGTGTTGGAGCACCAACCTCCCACAAATGCCAGTCCGTCGTCCGAGGCGCTAGCGTCGCTGCAACCCCACCAGGAGGACTTCGGCAAGTAGGGGGAGTACTGGACGAAAGGCGTGTTGAAGAGGAACCGCAGCATGAACGCCAGCATCCTGACCACCTTAGGGGGTTTCCCCACCGTGGTGGTGGCCATCTTCCATGCCCAAAGTGGCTGGAGCATCGATTTTGCCAGCGGACATGCGGCCGTTGCCCATTGGATGCGGCCCAGGGCCTTCTCGATGTCCTTCAAGTGCATCGCCTGCCCTTCCACCATGATCTGTAAAACTTCCATAACCAGGATGTGTTTGTTGGCCGCCATGAGAACCTGCGGGATGTTCGGGTGGACCACGAAGCCCAGCCACGTGTTAACCTCCGCCAAGTGCGTCTTCTTCCAGCTAAGTGGGGTGCCCAATGCCAGGAGTGTGGCCAGCAGCGCCACCGCCAAGTTCACTGCCCCCTCGCTTCGAAGCAGTTACAGGAAGTCGTCGACGAAGACGAAGTTCCAATCCACTTGAGGGAAAAGCGCGTAGAGGACCCTGAGCAGAAGGGCTGCCAGGCGTCCCCAGTAGGATTGGGCACTGGCCATGCCATATGTGCCTACCTTGTTCACCCACCATTCTTCTCCCAGTGAGGCCACCTGGAACCGCCAGTCCTTCCTGAGGACCTTCACTCTCCGGTGGGCCTTGGTGACGTCCGCCTTGAGCAGCACCCACCTGGTGCCCGGCTCCGGCCAGAGCCAGCCCCCAGGTGGAGGTTTGACGATCCCCCCCTCGGGGCCAGAGGCACCCTGAGAGGGGGGTCCCTCCTCGGCTGCCGCATGTAGCCAATGGAGAGCTTGGACCCCCATCCAACACCGTCGGAGCCGTCGTCCTCTCCACCGTCTGGTTTCTGATGGTGTCATTGGCCCCTCCCACCGAGCCATCGTAGATCGTGCGGATCTTGTCCCCCTCGTCGATTCCCGCCAGGGGGCCGGGACAAAGGTCCTCGCTGTCGCAGCCACATCGCGATGCTGCCGCCTCCTTACTGAAGGGGCCCTCCACCATGCCCATGGGGACCTCCTCCAGAAATGTGCCCCGGATGAGCTCGCTGAAGCGAGGGGTAGTTACCCCTGCCCGTTGGGTGGGGGAGTTCCTGGAACTCCGGTTCCTCCCCTTTCAGCTCCTTCTTGAGTGGCTTGTTCCAGGTCCCGGGGAAACTGGTGGTCGGGGTCCTGAATGTTCAGAGCCACGCTGTGCAAAATGTCCAGGAAGAAGGGTTGGCTGTCCGCTGGTCGGCCTGCCCCCGGCGCCAGCAGCAGGTCCTCCGGGAAGGGATGTGACCCCTCCCCCAACGAGAGCGACTCCTGGAGCTTGTCCCCCCACGGCGAAGTGAGGACACAGATCTTGGCCCCCAGCGCTGCTGCTTTGGACAGCGGTCGGGCCCACGGGGCCAACCGTCCCAATGAGGGCTTTCCTCCACCGTCTCTTAAGGGACGCTGCTTGAAAGGCATGTGGAGGTACATGACCTTGTCGGAGATATTGGGGTCGTGAGTGATCGGCAGGATGGTAGGCCGATCCGAAATCTCCATGCCCTGGTGTGCCCATGGGTCCAGGGGAAGAGTTCCCCCCCCAAGTTCCTCCACCTCGCCAGTCCTCTGTGTCGATGTCCCAGCCTCTGGAGTGTCCGAGGCCGAGACCGGAAGTGAGCCCGGGGTCAGACCTGCCAACGCTTGTTGGCCCGCCTTCAGCCTCCGGGACTGGCGCTTGTTGTCCCCCGGCGTGCTGGGAGAAGGTTCCCTTGGACGCCTCGGGGGGGTCGTTGGGTTAGCCTGGGGCGCCATGCCCCCCGGCCTCAGCGCCTCCAGGACGGGTCCCGCTCGGCAAAGGATGGCCGCTGCTAGACCCTGCATCATCTGCTCCGGGTACCGGCTGAGGTCACTGGAGTTGAGCTTTTCTCCCCTGGGGTGAGACCCGTGGTTGCAACGCAGGTCATGCCACTGGTGGAGAGGAAGGTCCGTTGACAATGCCGTGGACTTCACAACCACCTGGCCCAGGCGGCACTCATCGAACTTGATGAGGGAGTGGTGGAGTGCACTTGCCCATTGAACGTAGGCCCGCGTGACCCAGATGGATGAGCACCTCGCTGCGCTCGGGCTCTTGCTGCACTCCATCGGGTCCATCGGGTGCTCCAGGAAAGAGGAGCCAACCTGCGGGACCGTCAGCTGTCCTAGCCCCTTGTAGGCCAGCGAGGTCAGGTACATCTGACGGAGCATGAGCACGCTGTCATTGTCCGTGTCCTCCATAACCCGGGGCTCCAAGTCCTCTAAGCCCCACCAGGTCTGCTCTGCTCTGCCCCTCACCGGCGGCGGGCCACCCGGTTTGGGGAACCACCTGAGGATGCTCCACGTCCTGCAGTTGGGGCCACCTCCCACCAATGCGACCTTGCCCGCCATGGCCATGGAGCACATCGTCGATCCTCGCCCAGCATGTCCTGGCCCAGGTCTCCACCCTTTCTCCTGATATCCACCGCCCAAATGTACTCCGAGAAGGCCGGGTTGTAGGCATGGAGGTAGGCATCCAGGGCCCCCGCATCATCCTTCCCAGCGTACAGCAGGATGAGGGACGGCTTTGAAGATCCCGGCACTGGCCTCGGCGTCATCCCCCCGTCATCTGTCCCCGGGCTTGATGCTTGCCCTGGCGGTTCTTCCCGCCCTTGGAGCGCCCCTTGCTGGGCGGATCCTCACCTCTGGGTCTCTCTGGGGGGTCTTCCGGTGCGGGGGAAAGGGATGCTTCCGCCCTTCTGGAGTGCCCTGGCTGGGACCGCTCCTCTTCTTCGGTGGAGGGGCTTCCGGGGCCGGTGGCACCCTGGAGAAGTCCCCCCCCATCTGAGGCCGTCCTGGCCTCCCCCGCTCTGTCTGCCTTCCGCTGTGGCTCTGGTGGGGCTGGCTCTCCCCCTCTGTGTGCACTCTCGCACTGGTGGCCTGTGATCCCAACTGAGACTGGGAAGCCACGGCACCTATGGCACCCTGGGTGGCCTCCTGTCACTTGGGAAGGTGAGGGTGTGGCGAATGCTTCGATGGGGGGGCATCACACACCCACCCATCCTTCCTGACCGGGCAGTTGTGGGAACGGCCGCACGATCCCGAGCACTTGCCGTGGAGGAGATGATCTCTGCAGTACGCCACCCCTTTGGGATTCTTGAAAGCCCAGTGGTCCGGCCACCCTTCGGCTTGGACCGGGTCGGCCCCGAGGGCCAGGCGCCTTTCCCCCCCTTCTCCGGCTTCTCCCACTGAGTCTGCCACACCTTAGGTGCCTTGCCCTTGTTCTTCCCCTTCTCCGGCGCCCTGTTGAGGTGCTCATAGACCTCTCGTTGCCAGAAGAGGAAGAGGAAGTCGCCCCTGATATTCTTGAGGGCATCGGAGAGGGTGGTGCCCTGGTGCACCATCTCGTGGATCTTCCTCCACGCGCTGCGCTCTGCAAAGAGCAAGGTGGTGTCACTCGGGGGAGGCCTTCTGCCAGCGATGTCCTCCCCATAGAACCAGTCATACCAATCGTCCAGCTCTGCCTTGGTGACCTTCAGGTTGCCAAACTGTGGCAGCGCCGCCGTGCACATCAGGAGCGTCTCCAACTGGCGCCGAGATGTGGGGTGGCTCCTCACCTCTTCTTCATCCTCCCTGTCCCAGCCGTCCACCGTGATCTTCTTATGGGTGGATGAGGGGCGTTCCCCTTCTTCCGGGAGCGCGCTCACGATGTGTTTTGCCGGGATGTAGCCCAGCTCACCCTTGGCAATCAAACGCCACTGCTTCTTGAGGTAGCCATCACTCCCTTGGAACTCCAACCTCGGCTTCGGGGTTCCATGGATGGCCACGTAAGCATCCTCCAGCTGGCGCCTGTCACACAGGACCTCCAGGGGCGCCTTCGTCGGGCCCGCCTGGCCTGCTGGGTGGTCTGCTTGGTTGCCCCCCCGGGCCAAGCTGGCTGCCACCCGGACTGCCTGAAGGAGGCGCATCGCCGTGAAGGCCGAGGTCTGGACATTGAACCCGTTCTCCCCATCCCGGAATCCCAGGTCCCGGGGGCCATTCTCCCTCGCCGCCGCTGGGGTGTCCCAGCGATCCGCCAGGTCTTCCACCATGACGAATCCCGCTGCGCCCAAAGCTGCCTGGGCTGCCCAGGGGATCTCCTTCCCAACCAGGATGGCCGCCAGTGGCTTGTGCAGCTTGGCCACGTCCTCCTTGAACTCGTCTGGGACCTCATCCGGGGGTTTGGCCGCCATGGTGTGGGTGGGTGGGTTTTACACAAAGTTGGGTTCAGAGAACCCAAGATCCAAGCTTGAGCCAAAATGGCCGGGGCCATTATGGTCAAGCATTTCAAACACAGTTCATGTTTCCACATGCGTTTCAACATTAACAAAGTGTATGCAAGCTAACCAAACGGCGCCACACACGAGCACGCGATAACTCTTTCATCCGAGCAGTGTGTTGGTGCCAGGGACTCATCTTCCCCTGTCAGATGACCAACGCTGGGTGGGCCCCATGGGCCACCCAACTCACAATTCTCAAAAACTGAAGAACGGGTGTGCAGACTGATAGCGCCATTTCCGAAGGACAGTCTGGCACACCCGCCATTTCCGAAGGATGCCAGTCTGTGCTGAGGGCCCTGGCCATGGCCCCTCCGGGCCTCCCATCCCCTTGGTCGCCAGACCTAGGCTACAAAGGTAGGGCCACCACCTCGGTCTCCGACTGGGTGTCCACCGAGTCATCCGTTTCGGAGCCTGAGTCCGCCGAGGAGTCCGAGTCCTCCTGCAGCGTGGGGACCTCTGCCGGCTCCAGTGCCCAGTCCGCCGGGAAGCCATGCCGCTTGAAGCAGCGTTCGCACTTGCCATAGGCTTCCTGCTCCGTCATGTAATCCAGCACCGAGAGCTCCTGGACCTTAGAAGCCGCTGGTCGCCAGCCACATCCCACGGCCGTGCCCTCAACATTCAGCAGGTGGATTCTGGACTGGCCGGCGTTGCCCGTGCGTTTGACCGCCGCCACCACCCGAAGGGGGAGGTCCGGGTTGGCTGGAAACAGGTCTTTGGCCTTCACTGGTGTGTCCCCAGGTTCGTGTTCCACCACTGACCATGATCGAGCCGATGGTGCGCTCCCTGAGGGTACCGAAGGGGATGCTTCCCCTTCCCTTTCACTATGGTCCTTGCGGCCCTCCGGACCTGCGTCCGTGATGTCCACTGCTGGTGGCGGGAGCGGGTCGTTCCCTGCCTGGCCCGAGGTTCAGGTTGGGGACCTTCTGCGCTACCTGGCCCCAGATCTCCACAACCACGTTGCGCTTCTCCCGTAGACATCTGCCGTGCTCTCCGTGAGCCAGTTGCCCAGGTACATGCGGCGCTCCCGGGGGATCCCCATCTGGAAGGCGCAGTCCGGGATGAACACCCGGAACGAGTGCCACGACAGCGGCTTCACCAACCCCGGGGTGACACCCCGGCGGAGAATAGCATCTTTGAGCCATCTCAGAGCCCTTTCCGGTGTGGACGGCCGTGGAATCAGCCCTGCAAAGTCCTTGCTTACCGTCAGGAGCAATCCATGTCCTGGAATGCCTCCTCAGATACCAGCCGCCTGACCGAGGCCACCCAGGTGGTCCACCAGGGGATTCCCGTGAAGCTGTACTTCGGAGCAATCAAGGGGACCGGGTTGCGGTTGATTCGTGCTGCGGAGACCGTCTTCGTCTGCCAGGCCTTCAGTTCCACCGTGTTGCTGGTGTGGATGAGGTCCTTGGGGTGAACATGCTGAAGGTCATTGAAGCGAGCACTGCACCCCACCTGGAACCGGGCGAGCCCCAGGATGAAAGCGTCCAGCACCTCGTGTCTGTTCTTGCCCGGGGCCTCCTGCGTGCCGGGGCCGGTGGCACCCAGGCGATCGTAGCCGGCCCCCTCCTCCAGAGCCCAAATGACCTCCTTGCTAGGGACCACCGCCTTACGCTGTGGCCTGGTGACCGTGTCCGTGAGCGCCTCTTCCAATGAGCTCTTCTTGGACTTGAGGCGATGGAGTTCGTCTATTTTCAGCAGCCCGAAGGTCTTGGAGAACCACTTGAGGGTGTTCCACACCTGCCGCAACTTGCACGGGGTGACCTCCTCATCGGCGAGCTGGTTGAGGAGAGAACGGACATGTCGTTCCTGCCATGGGATGACGGTGAAGCCTCTCTTGCGGAGACTCTCGTAGACCAGGCAGTGTTGCCTGAGCGTCCGGAACCTGCTATCCCCCAAGAGGTCCAGTGCTTCCTTGCGGAAGTCCTCCCCCAGGATGTCCTGCAATATGGAGTTCCAGTGCTCGCTGAGTCGTGGGTTCCATTTCCCTGATCTTCCCGGGCCTCCAGTGCCGCCACTTCAGAAGCTCCGGCTGTTGGAGTGGGGGTGGGTCATCTCGCGAGAACCACCTCAGTTGGTCCTGGCGGTCCCACTCATTCTCCAGCGGGGAAAAGTTCTCGCTGAGCTTGCCGTCCGCAGCCGCCATGAGGAGGAGCCATAGGCTATCCCAAAGGTCGGCCAGGTCCCCCGCGGACAAAGGCTGGGGAAGCCTGCCCGCCACCGACGCCACCAGGCCACTTGGTCAGCCTGGCCCACCGGAATGCCCGCTGGCTCCAGGAGCTGAGCGAAGCGGAGAGCCGGCTCCCCGCCCAGCTGCCTCCCTTCCTCCGCCGTGCCATGGCGCAGGCACATCAGGACCAGCAACTCCCCGTCTGTCTGTCTCGGGGAGATAGACTCATCCGCCAGCGTGTCCCACAGGACCCTTGGGATGCGGTCCCAAAGACGAGTGTAAGGCGGGCGCAACAGAAACTGTGTAGAGACCCTAGCCATGCTGAAAACAAGGGTTCGAGCCTCCTATCGAACGGCCGGGACTACACCGCGGCAAACTGCATGAATGTTCCAACCCCACAGTATGCCGAATGCACATGGGGCAGGCAGGCCACACGCAGCCCAACAGGGCCCAAAAGTCAAACCCCCCGGAAATCCCCAACAGGAACCACGGAGGGGGAAGACCAACCCAGCGGGGGATTCCCCAAAACCCCCAGGGGACCTCAGGGAGCCCAGAGTCGGCCGCAGCCACTTTCTTCAAACCGTGGCCGATACGGCCCGTCCTTGGGGCAGCCAAATTGTGCAGCCTCCGGTTCGAGGCAACCGGCAGTCGTGGCGTGTTGAAACAGGGGGGAAACCAAGGTGAACCAAGAACCCCAAAATAAGGCTAGTCGGGGGCCTTGCCCCGCAAATAAATTGCTTCATACATACCCCCCACCCTACATTTTTTTCATCTTCCATCTTCTACCCGTATTTGTTTTCATCATTTTTCTACATTCCTTTCTGTCCATCTCATCCGTTTTTTTATCCTCATTTTTCCAAAATTTTTCTCATCATTTTTCCAAAACTTTCGCCATCCTTTTCTCCTTCCTCCTCGCCTCATTCATTTCACCAACTGCCCTTCAAAATGTCATTTCCTCAGTCTCCTCACCTCATCCATTTCAAAAAAAATGCAAAATGAATATTGCAAAAAATATGTGTCATCAAAAAAATATTCGAGCTGTCTAAAAACGATTTGTCCATTTCCCGGACAAAAATAGAACAGCAACAACATCACCCCCCTCCTTCGTTTCATCAGTTTCATCATATATTTGTTTAGGCGTGGTGTCCCTTGTAGGATGTTATCTTCAATATATAAAACGCTATACTTACATTATAATGATAACATATAAGGGTATAAATGTTATTATTCTAGAATGATTAAGAATTATGGGTTAAATTAATAGTCAGGAAATATGTCTTCAAATATGTAATCTACATATTTATCTATACCATCTTTATCTATATATTTGATATTGTCTTTTCCTATTATTGAATAAATCTATTCCCGGAAAAACAAATTAACTAGTAGCCATACTTGATATTTAGTGTTGTAGTAATACCATACATGATATTTAGTTATTCTAAATTCATTCAAGACCTCGTTTATTTTATCTTTACTTAATAAATGCCAATCAATCGCTTCAAACATGTCTCGATTTTGTTTTAACAAATGCTTTATATGGTTTAATTGCGTTTGCCCCTCCAAACCTCTTAATTAAATCTTTATTATTAAAGAACTCATCAACTTCTGTTTCAAATGACTTTCTAGCAACTTTATGGTAAAAACATACAGGAAATCGTTTTTGATATCTCATAAAGAATTTCAATTGTAATTGAAACTTTGTATATCCCTTATCCTTATGTTCTTCAACAAAAAACTTTTCAAGGTCTCTTGTTATACAGCATTGATTACAATATACATCATATTCACTTATTTTATTACATAGATTGGCGGGTAATAACTTATACAATGTTGATTTAACATCATTCCTTTTAGTTTTACAACATTCGCACTTTGAATAATTAAATAACATTTCTATTATAATATATATGGTGTTTATTTCTTGAAATACTTTTTTACAAGAAATAAAATTAAATATTGAAATATAATTATAACATATAATATTTTACATGTTATTATTATATTATGATTATAATTTCAGTTCAGGATAACTATTTAATTGATACATCTTACCTCTGTCATACATCATTTTAAAAATAATATTAATATCTATCACCATATTTTTAACATTAAACTGTTCACTTTCAATATATGATTTAATGGTTTGTTTTACATCAAACCCTCTTTTTCTTTGATAAATCAATGCCCATAATATGTAGTCAATAACTTCATACTTTTTCTTACTGATTTTAAGAAATGCTTTAACATAATCATAAGGTGGTATTTCATACACAGTTAAAAATATCAAAATGTCATCTTCAACATTTCTTTCATTAAGCCTTTTAATGTCCAAATTATATTCGATTGCTTCTTGGTAATAATATCTCCATTTTCTACAAATTTTACATAAATTTTCCTTACCCAAAAGAATAATCAACAATATTATTTAACTATTCCATTAGGTAAATTCAATTTATATAATCCATATTTTCTGTTTTTAAAGTGGCAACAATCGTAGTAAAATAAAAAAATAAAAAAGAAAAAAAAAAAAATACAATTATAATGATTATAATTATTGATTTCGGTTTCCATCATTTCTATTATAATATATATAGTTTTTATTTCTTTAAATACTTTTTTACAAGAAATAAAATTAAATATTGAAATATAATTATAACATATAATATTTTACATGTGATAATCATAGTATGACTAAATCGTTCCAGAAAAAATGAAATTGGGACTGGAGTCCCCGAAAATTGGGACTAGAGTCCCCGAATCCCACGCATTTTGGGTCAGAGTCCCACGCATTTTGGGTCAGAGTCCCACGCATTTTGGGTCAGAGTCCCACGCATTTTGGGTCAGAGTCCCACGCATTTTGGGTCAGAGTCCCACGCATTTTGGGACTGGAGTCCCCGAATTTATGACATTCCAACCAAACCTAAATCCTTAATCCGTCAAGCTCACCAAGATTTCACAAATTAATTCGCTAGGTATTTTATATAGGTCTTCCTGCTTATGTATTGTTGGATTGTCTCCCCAATTTTCCTTGGTGCCCGATGGTAGCCGTTGCGCAGTTTCAATATGTTTATTATTCCTGATGTTGCCACAATCCTTTTTACATAATTCTCTAGGTTTCCAAGTTGTAATGTTATTCCATAGCCTAGTGCGTTTTCTGTAAGGCATTCCATATTTACAATAATCAACATCTTTAAAATCAAACTCATCCATAAACTCCTGATGTTTTAATAATCCAGTTTGTGGATTTTCGATTACAAAATATTTAGGATTGAAATATTTGATAATCTCAATAGTTTTTAAGACAATACTATTTGCATATTCGATATTCCTAATTCCCCTAGTTTTTGCTACACTGTATTCAGTGCATGGAGGACTACTCCAAATAAAATCAAAATGGTTTCTGTCAAACTGTTTGTAATCCCACTCCAAAATATCAGTGTTGATATCAGCATTTTTCAAGTCTAATGATATCACATTAAATCCAAGCGACTTTGCTATGGTTCCGACGCTTTTTGTTCCGCTAAATAATTCTAATAAATTCATTTATTAGAATTATTTAGATATTAATTATTCAAATAATACATATACTCCATCATCATGTTTTGTAATTTTATAAAACTCTAATGTTTGTTGCTTTGGTTGTTTGATTTTTCCTGTATTCAACATATCACAGTATTTCTTTTGCTTTGTCGGGTAGTCGCCCGTTGGTCTTCCTATAGATTTTGCTTGAAATATCTTTTCGATTTTTTCTTTATCTTCATTGCGTTCAACTGGTTTCATTTTGTCATCAATGGATTTAATCATATCATTTAAGGTTTTAATATTTTTACCAATTAATGTTATCTTCTTCATTAAATCATTAATAGTATAATTCTCATTTTCAGACATTACTATATATTTATTTAGATAATTATTTATTTAATTATATATTTATAAAGTGCAATTATGTTAAATCTACTCTTTAAATACTAACTTATGTCCCTGTTAAAACTAACATTAATCAAATGTTCGTTAGTTTCAATAACCATATCGCCATCTGTTCTTTTCTGAATATTAAAATCTTTATCTGTTTTTTTATAAGAAAACATACATGGGACACAACTAACTTTGACTCCACCTTTTTTATCTACTGTCAATTCATTTTTAAAATTCATTATGTGATTACATTTATCACATTTTATAGCCTTACTTTCGCCTAGTGATTTAACACTTTCTGTTGTTTTTTTCCGTGCTTCAATATCTGGTATTGGTCTTTCTTTGTCTTTACTTTTTTTCTTTTTTCCCATTTATATTAGCATTTATATTTTTAATATATTGTATCAAAAACTTAATTAATTCTAAAATAAAATAACATATTTTTTTACATCTATTATCAGTTATTAGTACTTGTTCTATATTCTCCATTTCATCTATTATATTAATATAATCTGAATAACTCCTTTTCATATTAAATAATAAGATAAATTATTTTTAATTTCTGTCTTTCTTTTCTTGTAAAGTTTTTTCATTGTATCGTCTTTATTCCATCTATATTCTACAAATTCCTCATGATGCATCGACTTTAAATGTTTAAATAAATATTTGTCATCATAAGTTTTACCACAACTGCAATGGATAATAGTCATATAAATAATAAGATAAAATAATTATTTAGATTATTTAATCTTAGTATTTTCATGCATGATAGAATATTCGAGGGCTCAGCACTTGGGGTTTTCTTTACAACGCATCAAACTAATTAGCTTCAATGCTTATTAATTGAAGCAATGGAAAACCTGTTCCATTATGTTATTCACCGCCACTCATAACATAATGATGGTCGCGTTAGCACGCGAGGCTCGTTCCTCACGTCCATTTAATAATAATTACAAGTTAATTTTTAAATATAATTTTCTATATTTCTTTAATATCAACTATGTCAGATGTTCCAATAATAAAACCAATAAACATAACTGAATATGAATTCAAGCAATCCAAATACGAGCACGTGCCAAAATTACCATTTAGAAGTATTATAGTTGCGAGTTCGACGGGAGGCAAAACAGTTTTAGTTCAGAATCTTATTTTAAATGTTTATAGAAATTCATTTGCAAGAATATTTATATTTTCCCCCAGCGTTCATAATGACCCAACCTTTACAGAAGTTAAAAAATATATCAGGGATGAATTGCACGTGGATGATGAAAAAGAACAAATTTATTTTGATAATTATAATCCAAGTGATTTAGAAAATGTAATTGAAAGACAGAAGAAAATAATTAATTATATGAAATCTAAAAAGATAAAGAAACTGCATTCAATATTAATCGTTATAGATGACCACGCAGACGACCCTAAATTTGTTAGATATAGTAAATTATTACATGGATTATTTACAAGAGGTAGGCACGATGCAGTAAGTGTGATTTGTTCAACACAAAAATACAATGTTTTAGCGCCTATCATTCGTTTGAATGCCAGTTCATTATATATTTTTAGGTTGAAAAATGCCAGTGAATTAATGAGTTTTATTGAAGAAAATAGCGCCATTGTTGATAAACAGCAATTATTAGATATGTATCATCAAGCCGTTAATGACGCACCTTATAGTTTCTTCTACGTGAATATGAATGCTAAGGACATTAACAAAATGTTTCACATCAGATTTGAACAGGCGTTTCAAATTACGAATGATGAATAAAGATATTCTAATTTAATATAATACAATAATATGCCAATGAAACTATGTAGATGTGGTGGATTTTATCGTAGAGGTAATTATAATTTTCATACTAATTCTTGGATACACAAACTTTATAAAGTGTTGAAAAGAAGGGCAACAGACGTGGAATTATTAAGATTTCAAAATAATTTTGTTGATCAAGACGCTTCGCCAGAGGCTCGCGAGCTTCGCGACGATTTAATAGATGATATAAGTAGTACTACTTCAACAACAATACCAGAGGATAAAATGACAGATTATGATAGCAATTAATAATATTATTATATGTTAATATTATTAATTTAAATTAACGAAGCATTGCAAAATTGTAAAGCAGGAAGTTTATATATTAATTTGTCAGATTTTTCTTTCTCTAGTTTTTCAATTCGTGTCACACATTCTTGAATAGATTTTATTATTAAAGTATCTGCTCTTGTTTTTTCATCTACTCTTAAAGTCTTAATGTCTTCCATACTGTTATTTGCATCATTTTTACTTTGACCAATACCCATTATATATAATATTATTTAGATTTTTAATTTTTCAAAATTGAAATGTTGGTTTTCTTCTTCTTCTTCGTCTTCAGTTGGTGCTGGTATTTCTGTTGGACTTTCGGATGAAGAACTATGGACAGTAATAGGTGGAGAACTATGAACACTAATAGCTTCATTTGATGAATTGCTACTGCTACTTTGTGCATTTCCTGCTGTTATCTGATTAACTAAATCTGCGATATTTATTGTTGTTGCAATTGCGCTGTGTGATAAGTTTAATATGATATCTGCTACTGTAGCGCCGTTGTGTAGCATTATTTCTATCATTTTTGTCAGTTTGAACTTCTTTTCTTCTTCATCGCTGTCATCCTCGTCTGGTGGTTTCTTTGGCGGTGGTTCTGGCGGTTTGTTGTTGTCAAGCATTTTAGTAAAGGCTGACACCATTGCGTCACGTTGGTTTTTCAATGTTTGTGTTGCTTGTGTTCTTGTTGGCTCATTTCTTTTGTATGTGTTGCGCCAAAAGTTTTTAAGCATTATTTGAAACATATTGTCCTGGTTTTCCTTTACCTTAAACGCTTCAAATGTCACATTTAATGGTTGGTCTGTATCATTGTATAACTTTTCTTGCGTCTCTCTGGTTCTGTAGCGATTAGTATCTGTGTTGGTTGCAATGTCAACAAATTCTCTCGGTATGCCCTTTTTCATCAGTTTCGGTGGTTGTATTGTTGTTGGTGTGTTTGGTTTCATTAGGTTATG
This sequence comes from Effrenium voratum, assembly GCA_963377175.1. Taxonomy (NCBI): domain Eukaryota; class Dinophyceae; order Suessiales; family Symbiodiniaceae; genus Effrenium; species Effrenium voratum. The sequence continues at coordinate 817,530 of CAUJNA010001358.1, read as the reverse complement.
TATTGAAAAACTGTCGTCATCATATTTATCATTGAATTTCTGCTTCTTTCTTTTCAGTATGTTTTTAGTTAATATTATCATTAAATATACTTATATTATTATTTACTTTCACCGCTTCCTGCTGCTCGACTTGGAGGTTTTGCCATCTTTTTGGTAGTTGCTCCTATTACTTGTTGGGGTTTGGCGATATATTTGTAATAAACTAAGTCGCCATACATTTGGGCGATTTGGTCTGTTATTGGTTTCTTTGTATCGCCTTTTGCGTTCTTATGAAGTCTTGCTAGATGTGAAAATTCTTCAAACTCCGTTGCCTTAATTAGTTGCATAATATATAAATCATTTACGACTTTGCTCATTTCAGTCAAATTATTGGCAAAAATTCGTGGTTGTCTGTCCCTTACTGAATTCAATATTTCAAATGCTTGTTGTTTAAAATCCGGTTGAATGTCTGGGTGTAGTTCATCAATTCTTGATATAATTAATTTTTCTTTTTCACTTAATTGCGATTCTCTTGCTGTCATCATTTCCTCATCTGGTATTAATTCTGGGCTGTCAGTTATGTCGCTTGATGTTGAGCGTCCTAACATCAAGCGATTGAAAATAGACGACGCGCCTTGTGTAATAAAGTTTCTATGTTGTTCTTGTGCTTCTTGCTGTCTTTGTGTTGCTTGTTGTGCTCGTTGTTGCAATTCTGTTTGCACAGGTGCTATTGTTGGTTCTTCTGGTTGTGTTGGTTGGATATCATCTGTTGTTGTTGCCGGTTCTGTGTTTCTTCTATGAACTGCATATGTGTGTCCATTTCTATGTGCTTCTTGTTTCATCATTGCCTCTCTCATTTGTCTGTCTAATATTCTCATCTCTTGGTCTTTCAATAATTCTAAATGGTCGCTTCCATCAAAAAAACTACCCTGAGGACTTGCTTTGAAGAATGTAGCATCTCGGTTAGGTAGTTTTCCCGTTATTAAATCATTTTCGCCAATTAGACCTACAATTTCTTCATAAGTAGGTCGTCGTTTCAATCCAAATTTTGCATATGGATTTATTAATTCTAGACTTGCTGTAGTTGCTTTATTAATTATCATAATAGTTAGATTATTAATATTATTATAATAAATCTTAAGTAAATATTAACTTTTTTGTATCTTCATACCATTTATTTAAATGTTCTTTTGTTGCATGTGGCAAGTTAGGACGATATAATTCACCCATCATCCTATCCAGCTCATTTACATAGTTTGCTCTCTTATTTCCTTCGTCAATCTTTTTCCTTAATGCTACTGATGCTTCTTGTGAGTTTCTTAACTTCATTTGTTCGTGCAGGTGTTCTAAATATTTTGTATCTTTTAAATCAAATGGACTATATTTAATTTGTGAGGATTGTAAAAATACTTTACCTTTATTTTTCTTATTATTTATTTTGTGGAATTTATACATTATATATTTATCATAGATTTTAATTTTAATCGTAAAGAATGCTCCCGCTTTCCCTTAATTCCAGAACAGACTCCGAAATCATATGCACAAATAATTCTCGCACATCTTCATTATCTGTCAGTGCTCTGTTACTTCCTTTTAGTTTAAAAACGAGTAAGCCTCCTTGTTTCGTATTCTGGCCTGTAAAATTAGTGTCCGCCATCTTTTCAAATGAAATCCCAATAACGAACTTGTCTTCTCTGTAGCGCTTGTAGGAAATGCTAAAGGCATCTTGGTCAGGGTTCAAATAGTGTAATGTTCTTCGGAGGTAGTAGGCACTCTCGGCGAGGCTCTGGCATTCAAATTCTGGATATTTCTTATTGTTAATTTGTAATTGCCACGTCAAATTTAAATCTTTATCTTGAAAACCTTTACCTTGGAAACGCTCGCGCCCAGCACCATCAGGGTCAGCACCATCAAAAATACGAGAATTAATCATAGGATTGTAAAAATAGTTCCATCTCTTATAAATATAATTATCGTGTCTGTAATAATTATTATTATCAGCATCTACACCTGCTCTTGGCGCACGATACAATGTAATGAAAGCAACCATTTAATTTAGAAGCGGATTTAACAATGTTCATATTAATTTCATTTCCTCCCGCGTTGAATGATTGTGTCATAGTGTGATACATTGGAAATACCAATTTCAAACTTTGACCCTCTAACAAATGTTTCACTATATTATTGTTGACCGTGTTGTCCAATTGAATTACCTCAGCTCTAATGATTACATTATTTAATTCCCACTGTGTTGAGGTGTCTCCAGTTGTAAAATAATAACCTTTGGCATCAATATGAACATTGTCATCGGTTTTAGCAAAAGGTGTAATTACTGGTATATGTTCATCTGATACAACTGTAAATTCCAGTTCAAGTGGAGCATAACGAAGAGGTAAATAATAATTGCTTTCTAACAGTCCGCATACTGGTTTATGTCCTAATCTCATATAACCATTAGCGCCGGGAATTCCTGCTACTGAATGGCGAGTATATCGTGCTGTTAAATCTCCCCAGTTGTTGTGGTCTCGTGTAGTTGGAAATGTTGTTGCCGCAGGGCTGGCAGCGGGATTGGTTCGTGCATTAACATCTAACATTTCTGCCAGTCCAGTAGCATATGTATGTCGCCAGTCATCATCCCAACGAGGATTAGCGCTACTTTCTAAATCGTCCATATCTCTAGCATCTTGACTTTTAAAGGAATTATACAATTCACAGTGCCTATTGTATTCAATAATATCCTGAACCTGTTGTCCGCCTACTGTGCATCTATACCGACTGAAGAAGGATGATAAATTACCTAACGGTCGTAAAAAATGACTTCGTGTTCCGTCAGTGTTTTGAAGATTTGCAAATAAACGAATACTTGATAAATCAATATATGTGTTGTCTTCTCCTGATATATGAAATCTAATATTTTTGTTTCCTGCATTTGGATTATAAACATTACTACCCGATGGAAAATAATTAACGTGTCTTCTGTCTGTGATGTATTGTGCTGTTTCTGGAAGTCCAAAATTTAACGAGTTAATCATTGTAGTTTCACTTTCTGCAATTATATTATCCATTACTTATATATGATGATATAGATTTTATTTTTTTATTTTTATATTTTTCTTATGTGGAAGCATTGTAGTAGAATTGTTTGAAGTTGTATTTTTTATAGTATTTATTAGATAATTATTTTTTGTATCAACTATATCTTTTAAAGTATCATAATCTAAAATTTTATATTGTTTATCGTATTTTGTAGGTTCTTTTGTCAGTTTCTTCTCTAATGGAATTTTGTTTTGCTTGTCTTTATTTCTAAACATTATTATTAATATTATTGAGATAATGTTAGTTCAGTTATACGCTTTATACAATCTTCTAATTCGTCTCTATACTTATACAAATAGCTTAAATCATCTTCATCTAATGGAATTTTCTTTTCTTCTTGTTCTTTTAAAAAGTCGGTATAATCAACTCTACTATAATCTGTATAATGTATTTTGTTATTTTCTGGATGTAATTTTAAGTAATCATTTTCATAATTAATAATTTCACTATACATGCCTATTATAAGTCCTTCAATATTACCTTTTCTGTAGTATAAATGATTTAAATCATTGCTTTCGTGCTCTTCCTTATCTTTATTCAATACTTCTTTGCCACAATTACATTCATATTTACTATTTGATATGTTGTATTCTTTCTTTTTCTCTCGCTCTATCATTTTCTTATAAGCATATTCAACATCATTGTCCCATTTCTCAGCATCAATACTCATATATAACTTATATATATATTTATTTATTTATTGTTCTGGTGTTGAATTAGGATTGAAACGCGAAGCATTTAACCCGAATTATCATTCGGGTTGAATCCATTAGAAATATCAGTAGTAGGATTAATTTCAGTCATACCTTGTCCTGTCCAATTATTGAAACTGTGTTTATCTAATAAATTATTGCTTTCTATTTCTCCAGTTATTGCCGCGTCATCGAACATTGCTATAGGGTCTCCACGATTTCTAAATCGTAAGTGTCGCGGGTTTTTCTGTTGATTAATCCCTGATACAAAAGGTGATGAATAAACAGTACTAGCATATTTGTTGCCGTGTCTGTTGTTGATTTCTTGAACAACGGATGAACCGAGGCTATGTCCAACAATTCTATTCACATCTGGATTTTTCCTTAATTCTTCCATTGCGTCCTTATATCTTTCGCTTAATTGAACATTATGAGTAGGAATAAAAAACAAATCTGCAATTACATCATTGACTTTGTGATTTAGTCCCGTTTTAGCACCAGTACCACCAATATATAATGTGTTGCCTATTTTTGTTATTCCATTTACATTAGAATAGGCCGCGTCTAAACCCTTGACATCATCGATTTTATTTTTATTTTGAACATTAATTTCTTCAGCATATCGTGTTTTATGTTTCATTATCTGCTTATCAAAATGTTTATTGAAACCTCCTATTTTGTCTTCCAATGTCTTTTTATGATTAAAAAATACATCTTCTATTAAATCCTTACCTGCCGTATATGCTTTATCACTTGCTACACCTGCCATCATTTGCGTCGGCGTCCTGCCTTCTATAGCACCTAATAATAATTGTCGTCCAATCATATATTATTAATATATATTTTTTAAATTATCTATTAATAACAATAATTTCAAAGTAATTATCAATAATAATTATATTATAATTTCTATTGTATATTATATTTATGAGTGATAGATTAACATATAAAAAAATCTATGTTGATAGTGCCTACAGATTGCAAGAAAGTAATTCTACCAGCGATTTTATTATAGAACTTGACCAAAACTTTGAAATTCCACCAAGAACAAAAATGTTCGTGACAGAGTGTTCGTTCAGCACTCCGTTTTATACAACAGAGAAAGGGTTTTACGAACGCTTCTATATTATGTTATATAATAGTTCCAATGTCTTATTAAGAAGCACTGCCGTTGATGTATCCGGTGAAATTTATTATGCCAATCAATTATCATTTAAAATACAATCAGAATTAAACGCGGCATTTAATGATATTGTACCTGACTTATTCTTAACAGTATATGGACAAAGCGAACGCAAAATGGAACTTAAATTAAATGACCCTCTAACTTACAAAATCAAAATACCTACAGATGAAGAATTAGAAACTTATGTAAATGGCGAATGGAACAGAGGACAGTTTGAATATGACAATTTAAGACCAAAAGCTATTAATTATTTATTAAGTAATTATATTGCCTATGATCCTGCGTCATCTTGGTTAAGTGGATACTTTAATTTAGTTCCTTTTCAGAATATATACATAAATTGTCCTCAATTAAGCGATTATAAATATTCAGCGCCTAACAATTTCAGCAGTTCAGTAATTAAAAAAGTTCAAATTAATCAACAACTTGGCGGAGTTATAACAGATTTTACAGCGCCCATATATGCAGATTTTATTGATGTAGGCGGTAAAAATATTAAGAGACTACACTTTAGAATAACAACTTCAAGAAACGAATTAATTGATTTTCATGGCGTTCCCATTTCTTTTAGCATTCTCTTTCAATTAGATAATTGAATAAACAACCTAAATATTAATATTTATATCAAATTATTAATATTAATATTTCTCAATTTGTCCATATAGACAAAATATATAAAAAATATAGACAAAATATATAATATATTATATATGTCAGAAGTTGAACCTGAAATTACTAATACAATTGAAGCAGACGAGCCAGTAAATGAATTACCACCAATTGAAGAAGAAGCACCAAAGGCAGAACCAACAATAGAAGCACCAACAGAAGCGAAACCTATAGAACCATTGAAAAACAACTCAAAAACTCAAGCACGCAATGAAAAGAAAATAACCTGTCCAAAATGTGCCAAAACTTTAACATTAAAATCATATAGATACAGCCACGAGCGCAATTGCCAAGGACCATTAGAATCTAAACCAATTAAATCAATCAAACCAAAAGCAGTTCCAATAGCAAAACCCCAGAAGGTAGAATATCGCGAAGAAGAAGAGCAACATATTCCACAACAACAGCAACAAAATAATATAATAGCGAACACACCACCCCCAAGAAGAATGCAACCACGCGAAGCGATGCCACAAGCATCACAACCGCCTGCAAACCCGCTACAAAATATAGCACAGCATTACCAATTATTGCAAAATGAATATTTGAGACAGAAGCAAGAAAAATACAATGCATTAAATAAAGGTATATTTGGTTCAAGAGGAAAAAAAAGATAGAATATAATTATTTTATAACCTACTATATAATAATTATGTTTTCAACATTATCATTGGATGGCTCAAGCAGAATTATAGCAAGCGAATTAGTATTAATAAATTCAACAGAACCATCAACCTTAAGCAGTGTTTATGCTACAAAGCAAGAATTAGCAGATACAACAGGCGCATTGGGTGGCGGTTATACTACTGAAGAAGTTGATGCTCTTATTTTAGCACAGAAAAATAAGATAGATGCCAATATTTTAGATATTACTGAATTAAACGCAACATCAACAACAATGTTTGACGAACAAGTAAATCAAAACGCAACAATTACAAGCAACCTTAATAATACTACTGCTTACGGACTTACAATAACTTCAATACTACCGACTATATCCGCAAATACAATTAAACTTGACACAAATGCTAATAATATTAGTTCTAATACTTTTTTAATCAGTAATTTAAACGCTACAATAACATCAAACTTCAATACTATTAGTTCTAATACATTCTTAGTAGGAAATTTCAATAATACAATCACTTCAAACTTCAATACTATAAGTTCAAATTCTTCACTAATAACAGGACACGGAAACACAATATCAACAATTTTAGCAGATGTATCAACATTATATGCAAACGATACTAATTTATTCAATACTAACACAGCCTACAGCAATACATTTTCTTCAATCATATCAGCCAACACTACACAAGATTTATTAATAACTGAAAATTCAAATACGATTAATAGTTTATTAGCAACGGATTTACAAAAATTAGATAAACTAGATTTAAGCAATCAATCAGTATCGGGTCCGGTTACATTTCATGACTCTATTGCAATGGTTACTGGCAATACTTTATTTTGTAATAATTATAGGGCGCCAAGTAATGGATTACACATTCAATTCGTAATGTTTAACAGAGAATTTAATATTAATAGAGATGGCAGAATGTGGATGAGTAGTTCAGGAGGTCAATGGGAAACTCAAATAGGAGATGCTAATGTTGGTCGTGTCTGGGTCAAGGATAGGTTTGGTTTAGGTGCTGTTGGTGTTTCTGGTTATGTTTTAAACTGTGCCGGACAAGCGAGATTTACCAGTGCTGTTCAGTTTGTAGGAACTGACAACGCAATAAGTCTTAACAATGGTTCATTTTTAAATTTTAATAACAATGGTTCAATACGAAGATATACACCAGATGCTACAGAAGGCTTATATATGGCGCATAATAATTTTCTTGCTTGTAGTATCGGAGATATAACCAATGCTTCTAACCAATATTTTATGTGCGACGGTGCAGTATCAAAAACCATTTTCAATAAACCAGTTGATATATTAGGTGATGTATACACAAACGGCGATTTAACAATGGTTTCTGGTAAGAAAGTTGAAGTCAACCAAGTTCAGTCTGTATCAGGAAATACTTTATTATTACAAAATTCACCGAGTGGCAATGTTCAATTTGGCAACACATCAAAACTAATAATTGATAATGCTGAAATGTATGTCGATACAAATGATTTAATAATCAGGAATAGCAACACGTCAAACTCTATTAATTTGGTTGTTGGATTATCTTCAACATATGCTGATAATAAAATTATTTTGAATAGTGGAAGTAATAGCGAATTACGAGGCGACTGGACTATTGACGGTGATATGACTTTTGGAATTGCTCATAAAATCAATTTGAGACATTTAAATAGTGATGCTGTTTTAAGATTAGAAGCATCAACAACTATTGATAGTTATATTGATGGCACTAAATATTTACAATTGGACGATACACAATTTTCATCATTTAATGGATTCAATCTAAGTAGTGATAAGAGATTAAAAGATAATATAGAAGATGTAGAAGATGACACTATAAATATGGTAAAAAACATTAAGATTAAAACATTTGTTAAAAATCAAAAAACCAAAAAGACTGAATTAGGATGGATTGCTCAAGATGTTCAACAATACACAAATCCTAAATATAATATTGTAAATGATACAGGAGAATACGATGTGTTATGACAGAATGGCTTGTATTAGCTGGGATGCTTTATCAAAACTTATTACTCGTGTAGAATATTTGGAAACTAAATTATTGAAAAAGAAAAAATCTAAATAATTAATAATATTAAACAACATAATATTATTAAGTATTTCATTTTGTGAGCTTGTCAAGTAGTTCTTGAGGGTTTTTAATTTCATCAATATCTATATTTTGTTTTTCTATGTATTCCTTTATGGCTTTCTGACGATATGCCTTTTTGCTTTGTTCAATTTTATTTTCCATCCATCCTTCTTTTTGTAGGTTCTTAAGATAATACAAGCGGTTGTATATAGCCATCTGTTTTTGTATCTCTTCCATTGTGTAGTCATCCGGGTTCAAGTCCTTAGTAACATCATGATATTTTGATAATCTGGGCATTCTGTTAATATATTATTAACACAGTATTTCTTTAAATAAGTTTTACATAAAATATAATTATATACTATAAATTATAATTAAATAACATTTCAAGAAAAAACGCATTTAAAGAAATATTGACACTATAAAATATATAATATAAATATTATTATGACATCAAAAGCTGTAAAAAGAAATATTAACTCTTTAGAAAGCAAACTCGAAAGGAACAAGGGGAATTTATCAACACAACAAAAGGCAAAGGTTAGAGACATTATAGGATTATACACCGACAGGAAAATATCACAATACACAACAGCGGAGAAGATAGTTAATGATTTCATAAAGGCAAAATCAGAGGATGAAAAGAGCAAGGCAAATCAAAAATACGACCAGGTTATGAACACATATGAAGAGAGAGAACCACTAAACGAAAGAATGAAAAAGAACAAACAGGAGAACATAACAAGAGGACACAAAACAAAACCCAGAGATTACACAATCGGATTTCGTTTTTTTACTATGAGTGGATATGCATCATATAAGGTGAAAGCATCGTTTAAAGACATTCAAGGCGGGACATATTATCCCATGCATTTTGATGATAAGCATGCTGGAGTGAAGACTGGAAGATGGATAGAGGAATTAGTCAAGAAGAGAATTTTTAGACTGTATGACAAAAACCTTTTTAAGAAGGTTATTAAAACACTGGCGCAAGATGACGACATCGCTAGGCATTACAAGACAATGAAGCACTATATAGATGCAGTAGTCATTTATGATGCCGACACGGTAGAAGGAGATATTAAAGATTATGACCCTAAAAAGAAGAACTTAAAAAACGCAAATAATATTGGTATTTTTCATAGATATATGGAAACAGAACTCGACCCAGAATATTGCACTTTTGAGGAAGCCATTAAGGTAAAGCATTATGTTGAAAACGAATGTTGGATTAACACATTGAATGATTTTTACGGACAAGACAAGAACATGAAGAAGATGACCAGAGAAAGTATTTTGAAACTCATAGACAAAACAGACGAGGAATTCAAAAACCATGGTGCTTCAATAGAAGACATGCACAAGGCATTTAAAGAGTATGCCATCACCGCCAGAATTTTCGATATTGTGGGTAATTTGATTTTTACATTTGACCCACCAAAAAGAAACCACCATATCAAAACATTCTACGCATTAATAAAGAATGACCATATATATACATTAAATAAGGACTTGAAACAATTGAAATCAAATTTAGGAATAAAGAAAGAGTATAATATCAATGTTAATGCTTCTACCGACTTTTATTTAAATCATAGAGAGGAACCCATTAAATGCATCATGATTGAAGAGCTGGATGACATATTAAAACACACCGAACAGGACGAATACACAATGATATATACACACAATGATTTGGCGAAAATGTATTATCAAGCAAAGCAGGCGGGATATGACCCGAAAATTAAATTTAGTGCGTGTATCATTTCGGAGCTGATGTTTCAATTCAAGATTAAGAAAAGAATAATTACATACAGGATAAAAACACAAAATTTGATTGATGCCTTCAATGCAAGTATAACAGTAGAAACTGAAGACACCTATAATAGGATGTCAAGGGCGATGTTTGAATTCAATAAATCATTATTTAATCCACTGCATAAAAGTTATTATAATGACATTGATGTAGAAATTTTAAACAGATGCAGGACAGTAGCACCCGCTGGTAAATTTCATTACTTTTATCATAGTAATGAATTACATATAGAGATTGACCAGAACAAGGCATATACACATAATTTAACTAAAATAGTAAAAATTCCAGTGTTTAAACAATTTGACATTTGGATGCCTTATGAGTATGGTAAACATGATTTTAATAACATGGGAGAATTATGTTTATTCTTAGTTAAGTTTACTGGAAAACAAACATCATTATTTTTTAATAAACCATATAATTTAATATATGGCATGTTTTTAGAAGAGTTTATTGACGAAGTCGAAATTCTATATTTTAAAAAGCCTTCTTCGATTTATGAAGTAGATTATAAAAGTATAGTTGAGAACCTATGGAAGACTAACATATCAAATAATTTAGGTGAAGACATCAAGGTTAAAAAGTTGATTTCGAACGTAAATATCGGATTGTTAGAAAAGGGAACTAACAAGTCTCAGAAGAGTTTAGTATTTGATACATTAAGTGAAGCATTGTATCATCAAAATCTGTATGGAGGAAGAATTAATAAAATTAGTGGATTTTATGATGATAAGGTTTTGACAGAGATGACAGATGAATATATTAAAGAATTAGAAAGGAACATAGGCGAGGGATGGGTTTTAGAATTTAAGGCTCATGATAATGATGATGATAGGTACCGGAATTCTGATGACGGCACATATAAATTTTGGAAAAATAATATGTATTATCACAATCATTGTCGCGAATGTTATAAAATTATAGATGGTAAAAAATACGATATCAAAAACGTTGAGAAAGAGTCAGAAGTCAAATATTACACATTGACAACGACACATAAACAAGACTTAACCAATGGCTTTAGGTATATTAAAGAGCTACTCATGCAACGACATAATTTTAAAATGCATAAAGATTATAAAACATTGAAAAACAACAATATCAATGTGCATAGTGTTAAAACCGATGCCTTCATTATTGATAGGAAAAATATTGACAAGGCCAAAACATTGATTAAGTTTTCAACCAAAAGGGGAGGATGGAGAGCTGAAGATAATAAACAAGTATCACCACCGAGTGATATATACAAAATCAAGGTTAATGAGTTATCAGAAATTCCGACTTACAATAATGTAAAAATTCGTGTTAAAGACGAATACGACACCAAAAGCATTTGTGAGCAAATTGTGTCGTGTCATCCGGTTTTACTAAAAGCAAAACTGGCTGGAAGTGGCAAGAGTTATATAGGCGAATATATGAAAAATCTAGGTTATAATGTGTTATTCGTATGTTCTAATAACAAGCAGAAGCAAGAAACCGAAGCCGACGCCGTAACATTAAACAAGTTTTTCAGTATTCCAATAGAAGCTGGAGAAAGACTACCGACATTTGACCATTCTGATTATAATTGTATTGTGTTTGATGAGCTAGGTATGGCGGGCAATTATATTTTGAACAGAGTTAGGGAGTTTAAGGATACGTACCCAGAGAAGATAATTATAGGAACTGCTGACGGGAAGCAGTTGAAACCTATAGCTGATTTAACTAACACCCAGCACCACGAGACATATTTAAACAACTGTCTTAATCAAATATTTAAATATAAGATTTATCTTAAGATATCTAAGAGACTTAAGACAGAAGAAGATAAAATTAAATTGAATGATATATATAATGACATTTGGAAAAATAAACTGCCCATTAAGGAAATAGTAAATAAACATTTTGAAACTACAAGCGACATCATGGAAGGAGAGCATAACATAGCCTATACTAATGCTAGGTGCAAATGGGTAAGCAAAACCGTAAGAAATAATTTAGGAAAGACAGATAAATATGAAATTGGAGAGCATGTGATATGCAGAGTTTATAAAAAGGAAATGGGGCAGGTGTTTAATGTAAATATTACTTATGAAATTATTAGTATTGATGATTGGAAAGTAGAAATCCAAGATATCAAAAGTAAAACTATATTCATGACAAACACCACGACTTTAGACAAGCACTTTATACATGCTTATTGTGCTACATGTCATTCGTCTCAAGGGGCTTCTCTAGATAAAAGCATTACTATACACGAATGGGACAAATCGCATTTGGTCAGCCGTGAGTGGATTTGGACAGCCCTCACGAGATGCAGAGATATCAATAAAGTCAAGTTTTTCAAAGCAGACGTAGATGATACTGATTTAAATGAAGCACAAGTAACCAGATATTTAGAACATAAGATTAAACAATATAAATTACAAGACATGAAAGCAGAGAGAGAGATAGACAACAAACAATATATTGATGTCAAATGGTTATTTGACAGGCTTAATACCAGATGTAATAAATGCAGTTCAGATTTTGACATAGAAATAAATAATGGAGTAATAAATAGCAATATGACAGCCCAAAGAATAAACAACGATTATGCCCATCATAAGGAAAACTGTATATCTTACTGTTTAAACTGTAATCGCCGGGAAAAATAATATCTATCTTATTTTATATGGCATCTAAGCAAGATATTATTAATAATGTTTATTATGATAAAGGAGGCTTCGGGTCAAAGAACCGCACTTTACAAGAAGCAAGACAAACAGATAAATCAATTACTATAAACGATATTAATGAGTTTTTTTAGGAAGAATGTAGAACAGAAAGCCAAGCCAAGAGGACAGAATTCATTTGTAGCTCCTAACGCATATTATGAGTTTCAAATTGATTTATTTTTCATTAATGATATCCCTAAACAAAAAATGAAAGTTGGCATGATGTGTATTGACATATTTTCTAAGTATATGGTTGTTGTCCCGCTTATGTCAAAACAGCCAGCGGACATTTTAGCAGGACTGATGGAATGTATTAAAAAAATGGGTGGAAAGCCCAAACTAATTTATATTGACGATGAAGGAGCTTATAATAATCAAAGTGTTATAGATTTCTTGAAAGATGAAAAAATAGAATTACATAGAACCAGAGGTCACCCAGCATTCGCGGAGAGGGCGATAAGGACGTTTAAAGATAGCTTGTATAAGAGGGTTGAAAACGATGAGAAAAAAGGAAAGGCTATTCAATGGACAGACTACATACACGAGATTATATTAACTTATAACAATGGAATAAAGCACACTTCGCACGGCTTAACACCGTCAGAAGCAAGAAAGCCTAAACATCAATTAGAAGTGAGTTTAAACTTAGGTATGAAAGCCAAAAGAAATAGAGTTTATCCAGATTTAAATGTAGGAAATGAAGTTAAGATATTCAGGAAAAGGAGACCAAACGAAAAGGAGAGAGTAGGAGTATGGACTAAACAAACCTACAAAATAGCAAAGATTGAAAAGAAGTTAGGACAGGAATATTATTATATTGAAAATTATGACAGGGCATTTTTGAGACATGAGTTATTAAAGGTATAAATTTATTTCTTGGAAAAAAGTATTTAAAGAAATAAAAACTATATATATTATAATAGAAATGATGGAAACCGTAATCAATAATTATATCAATAAAAAATGCTATGATTGTTGCCACTTAAAAAAAGAAAACATGGAATTGTATAAATTGAATTTACCTAATGGAATAGTTAATCATATTATCGATTATGCTTTGAGTGAAGAAGATGAATGTGAAATTTGTCAGGAATGGAGAGATAATCAAGAATTAATCAGATGTCATTTAAATCTGAAAAGAAGACATAATAGAAATGTTGAAGACAACATTATAATATTTCTAACTGTGTATCAAAGACCACCTTATAGTTATGTTAGAGCATTTCTCAAAATCAGTAAGAAAAGATATGAACTGATTGACCACATTTTATGGATGTTGTTGCATCGTAGAAAAGAGGGGTCTGATTTAAAAGAAGACATTAAATCATATATTGAAAGCAATAAGTTTAATGTGAAAAATACCGTGAAAACTATTAATATTATTTTTGAACTGATGCATGACAAACGTAAGATATTTACACAATTTAATAATCATCAATTAACTTATTACCCTGAACTTAAATTATAATCATACTATAATAATAACATCTAAAATATTATATGTTATAATTATATTTCAATATTTAATTTTATTTCTTGTAAAAAAGTATTTAAAGAAATAAAAACTATATATATTATAATAGAAATGATGGAAACCGAAATCAATAATTATATCAATAGGAAATGCTACGATTGTTGCCACTTTAAAACAGAAAATATGGAATTATATAAATTGAATTTACCTAATGGAATAGTTAATAATATTATTGATTATTCTTTGGGTAAAGAAAATTTATGTAAAATTTGTAGAAATTGGAGATATTACCAAGAAGCAATCGAATGTAATTTGGATATTAAAAGGTTTAATGAAAGAAATGTTGAAGATGACATTTTGATATTTTTAACTGTGTATAAAATACCACCTTATGATTATGTTAGAGCATTTATGAAAATCAGTAAGAAAAAGTATGAAATGATTGACTACATATTATGGATGTTGGAGTATCAAAGAAAAGAAGGGTTTGATGTAAAAAAAATCATTAAATCATATATTGAAAGTGAACAGTTTAATGTTAACAATATGGTGATAGATATTAATATTATATTTAAAATGATGTATGAAAGAAGAAAGATTTGTCAATTAAATTATTATCCTGTACTGAAATTATAATCATACTATAATAATAACATGTAAAATCTTATATGTTATCATTATATTTCAATATGTAATTTTATTTCTTGTAAAAAAGTATTTAAAGAAATCAACACTATATATATTACAGTGGAAATGTTATTTAATTATTCAAAGTGCGAATGTTGTAAAACTAAAAGGAATGATGTTAATATAACATTGTATAAGTTATTACCCGCCAATCTATGTAATAAAATAAGTGAATATGATGTATATTGTAGTCAATGCTGTATAACAAGAGACCTTGAAAAGTTTTTTGTTGAAGAACATAAGGATAAGGGATATACAAAGTTTCAATTACAATTGCAATTCTTTATGAAATATCAAAAACGATGTCCTGTATGTTTTTACCATAAAATTGCTAGAAAGTCATTTGAAAAAGAAATTAATGAGTTCTTTAATAATAAAGATTTAATTAAGAGGTTTGGAGGGACAAACGCAATTAAACCATATAAAGCATTTGTTAAAAAATTTCGACGCATGTTTGATGCGATTGATTGGCATTTATTAAGTAAAGATAAAATAAACGAGGTCTTGAATGAATTTAGAATAACTAAATATCATGTATGGTCTTACTACAACACTAAATATCAAGTATGGCTACTAGTTAATTTGTTTTTCTGGGAATATATTTATTCAATAATAGGAAAAGACAATATCAAATATATAGACATTGGCGATATTGATAAATATGTAGATTACATATTTGAAGACATTTTTCCTGACTATAAATGTAACCCATAATTATTAATCATACTATAATAATAACATTTATACCCTTATATGTTATAATTATAATGTAAGTATAGCGTTTTATATATTGAAGATAAAATCCTACAAGGGACACGCGAGCGTTAGCGAAGCTCGCAAGCTATGCGACCACGCCTAAAAAATATATGATGAAACTGATGAAACGAAGGAGGGAGTGATGTTGTTGCTGTTCTATTTTTTGTCCGGGAAATGGACAAATCGTTTTTAGACAGTTCGAATATTTTTTTGATGACAAATATTTTTTGCAATATATTTTGCAAAATTTATTTTTTTGAAATGGATGAGGTGAGGAGATTGAGGAAATGACATTTTGAGAGGTATATGATGAAATGAATGAGGCGAGGAGAAAGGAGAAAAGGATGGCGAAAAAATTGGAAAAATGATGATAAAAAAACGGATGAGATGGACAGAAAGGAATGTAGAAAAATGATGAAAACAAATAAGGGTAGAAGATGGAAGATGAAAAAAAGTGTAGGGTGGGGGGTATGTATGAAGCAATTTATTTGCGGGGCAAGGCCCTCCACTACTAATTTTGGGGCCATCACCCATTTTTCAGGCAGCTTTACGTACCTTCACAAGGGAAATCCGGATAACTTTAGGGAGACCGCCCACATAGCCCAAGGAAAGATTTCCAGCAGGCTGTGATCAACATCAAGGCTTTGAAGCCATAGGTTTTTGGACATTCAGGGCCTGAGAATATCGCACCAACTTGTCGATGTCACCGAATGTTGACCCCTATATATATATATATATATGTATATATATATATAAGGTCACCCCCCCATGATCTACATTTCTATCCTGTCCTAATAAAAACTGTCTTTTTACCTACCAGTAGTGTGGTTGCTGTTGTTTACTGTCTTTTTTTTGAAGTGTTTCCAAACCACATAGAACCTGACAACTCCACCACCATCACCACCACCACCCACCTACCCAACCCCAACCCCAACGCCAACCCCACCCCACCCCGCCCCCTCACCACTCACCACCCATCACCGTGACCACTACCACCACTACCACCACGACTTCTAATAAGCAAAACCACAACTGGGCTGTCCGCAGATCCCCTTGCTAAAAGCTCAACATTGAGTGGCTTAAATGGAAACCCACCCACTCGACTAAACCAACTAAAACCCTTAAAAAAAGGATCCGGACGGCTGGGTGCCGAAGCCCTTAATGCTCACACTTTCTCATTTCACGCATTTCACTCACCCATCCAAACTAAACCTAAATCAATAAAAAAACGACGAAACAAAAACAAAGGTCACCGCCCCTGGCCGGGGAGCTCCGCAAAAAGTCAAGCATGCATATCCCTCGAAGCCCCGCAAAAAGTCAACAGGAGTTTTTCTGGACGCTGCGGGCATTCTCGCCTTCAGACGCTCCAAGAGCTTGTGGAAGCGGTTGATGCCCTGCTTCGTGGCGCACCAGTCGAAGTCGGGGAACACCGCACCCAGCCTCAGGCCACTCGCTCGCGCCAGCGGTCACTGGATACCTTCCATGTGGTTAAGACCCCTGGAAAAAGGAGGAAAATAGGTCCAGTAGTGATAAACTCCATTTAAAACCAACAAGGGAGAATAACAACATATTCTTGAGTAAATGGAAGATGCCGATGTGTCGGACTTTTTGTGAGAGCACCAGTCTTTGTTCATGGCTTTAAAGGACAACCACAAGGAATGACACTTTGGGGGTGGCGTGTGTCAGAAACAATTGGGGTTTTATAAGATATATTCACTTTTCTGACTGGATTTGCCAAACAAAGTAGCCGCCAAAAACGAGTTAGTGGATCCACTACTGGGAAGAGGAAATCAAAGCCGTTTTTCGCTTCAGGGGGGTCCGAAACTTGGTCATCCGCAAAAAAATGAGCCCCGATTTGCGCAAATTGGGGCGTCTTTAAGGATACCTGGTTGGGGTTTGTTTCAGGAGGAATCAACAGGAATCTTGCCCGAATCTTGCCCAGTTTGCTTTTGGCCAGATTGTTTTCTGTTTAGGGTTGCCCTTCTCCTCTTCTTTTTTTGGGGTGGGTGGGTTGAAAGGTCACTTGGAGCAATGAACTGCAATCTACATGGCTGGAGTAAGATCTGCCCAACCACCCAACAAGTATCTGGAGCTCCCCCAAAAAAGGGGTTGATCAATGCAGTGGTGTAACCCATTGATTTCTAGCAAACAAGGACACGTATATGGTTCCAACCAAACAAGAAACACTCACTTGCCCAAATGACCTGGAAACAAAGGGTTGACCTTTGCAACCTTGAGTAAGTATGGACCCGACAGGTGACATCTTTTGGCACCTTGACTAAACATGGACGTAATCAGGGAAACCAACAGGTGAGTCACAGGTATTACAATGGTCTACCCAAACAAAAAAAGCAAAAATACAAAAACATGAAAAGGCGGCCGCACCTAATTCTGGCTGGAATTGTCCCTTTCGGGTGTGATTGAGACTCAGGTGAGAAAGGTCGATTCGCTTTGGTTGCCCGTGAGAGGTCCTGCAAATCGCAAATTGCTGGATTCGCGTCGCTTCGACTGCCGGGGTTCCCGACTGGATCTTGAAGTCGGACGTCACAGGCGTCACCTCGCAAACGTCGCTTGACAAACGTCGCGGAAGCACTTGGATGGTCGATTCGCCTGGACAAAAAAATTGGACGCGATGGAAACCTAGCTCTCCTACCTCTCCTCCCAAAGCCTGGTTGACGATATTCGCTTTTTTCAGGGTATGGTCGGGCATGATGGCAAACCTTGACTGAAAAAGGAGGTGTTTGCCTTGGAAAACCAATTTCTTCAAAAAGTACCCTGGAAAACGCAGGTATTTGGACTATGACTATGCCAGGATCTTGACGGCCTTAATGCTGTTGGTGGGTTTTAGGGGATGTTAGGGAATGGTAAATTGAATAACCCGAAAAGTGAAACCAGCTCTTTGCCAAAACCCATCCTGACGCCACCGCCCTTCTTCAAAAGGTGATGTCGGAAACGCATCAAACCCAAAAAGTGAGGAGCAAGTCCAGGAAATCAAACAGTGAGCTACAGAAGAGCCCTACCAGACTTTTTACCAAAAGGTTGAGTTCCCATCCCTGACGCTGGGGCACACATTCAGTTTGCGTGAAGAACTGGTATTGCCAGTGCCCAGGAGGTAAATCAAGCCAGATACTGACCCGCTGGCAACAACGTCCTACCTTCTGCCCAGGTTTTGATTGCGTCACACCTTGTAGTGCGTAGCAAGCGCTCGCCAAGCTGCCCTTCACGTCACCCTCCAACCCCCCGTACCCCTCCAAGAAAAGGGTGTGTGTGTGTGTGTATTTGTTTGAGGGTACCCCTCCCAAGGTCCATTTGATGGAAAATCGCCATTTGGGTTGGTCTCTAAAGGCTTCGGGAACCCCCGATGGTGCCCAAGCCTCAAAAAACACGTCAAGCCACCCATATCATGTGGGTGTGTCACAACCATTTGTGGACGAAATCCGATCGCACCACTTTGAAGCCATGGTTGAAACCGTTGTTTGTTGGTATTTACAGCGGAATGATCAGAAACCAGGGATTCTTAGGTGGTGCTGGATTTTCTCCACAGTATGGGGTCCCCTACTTCAGTTTCAATCAGAGCCCACAAGAAAACCAGCGATTTGCAACTCCTTCCGGTCTTCTTGAGGGCAGTCTCTCGGGTTCTTGCTCTTCGATGAAAGCAGCGGTTCTGCTTCTTTGGGGGGGGACCGCGGCTTTGCCAGCAGAAGCACCCGGCCATTCCATTTGCTCTCGTGCCTGGTTGTTTGCAAAGCCCAGTTTCAAACCAAATTCTTGATTGCTCCAAGTGCCAATTCTTGATTGACCCAAACCGCCCAGGTTCAATTCTTGGCTTGGCTTTGCCAGCAGAACCCCCCTGCCAGTTTCTGGTTTGGCCCAGTTTCTTGGGTCAATCTGTGCGGCCAAAAGCAAACCACTGCGATTGCAACTCCGCGAGCCGGGCGACATGTGGCGAGGGCTTCACCGGCTTTGCCACGGGCATTGCCATGGGCAGGTGCCGCATGTATCCTGCAGCGTCTAGCTCGGCTTGGTGCCTCTTTCAAAAAAGAACCGCCCTCTGCTTGGGTGTTGAGGGGAAACCAACGGTTTCTCTACAAGAATCTGCGGCTCAAATCCAAATCCAAACCACCAGTCCAAACCCCTAAGGGTCACCCGACCTTAGACTGCCAGAAAAGTCCACCAAACCGACTTTTAACTGGTCAAGCCATACGTTTCAGGCCCCAAGCCCTCCAAAGGTCCGATTTTCCACCTCTGATTGGCCAACGCCAAGTAACCAAACTGTTGGTTTGCCACCGAAATGGCTCAACCCCAAAAAGTCTCAAGTCCGAAACGGAACTCTGGAAGTGAGTGAACCAAAAGGGACGAATGATCATAGGATAAGAATGCTTGTAACTTTGTTTGCAGCGTCGGCGCGTATTCAGAACCCAGTGGATCGATAGGGGCGTCCCCCCTAAAAGTGATACACATTCCTTCTAAAATGGGACACCGCCCAATCAAAATCAACCAGGGGTTTTAATCAACTGGGTTCCCAACCCAAAATGGCTCCAAATCATATAACCCAAACTTATACACCAAAAAGGTACCGAGCCACAAAAAACAAGGAACCGCACCCAGAAAGCGAAGCGCCACACTTCAGCTTCCCTCTACTTGGTGCCTGAAAGCCCGGTGGTTTGCCTACAACCGGGGGTCCAATCCAAATCCAAACCAACAGGCTGCACCGATGGGAAACTTGAAGCGATTCCCTGAGAATCACCTGAAAGGTTGACCTCCCGACTCCCAAAGCCCCAACCCCCCCAAACCACACAACCACTCAACCACCCACCCCGCCTCCACCCCAAACCACCCAACCCCTCAACCTCCCCCCCAACCCCCCAACCGCCACCTGACTCAGGGCTATCTCACTGTTCGTTCTGACCAAGGCGCTGCGCCCCGAGGGGACGCTCTTCTCCTGGGCGCCCTTGTGCTCCGCCTCCGCCAGGTGCATGGCCGGCATCACGTCATCCCCCGGGTGCCAGTTCGCAGGCGTGCCCACCTGTCTGGCCAAACCACGTGCCCCACAGCCACCCCTGATATATCCCACTAAAAAAAAGATGGCTACATACCTTTTATGTACCCAGCATAAATATCTGAGTTTTTGCGGTATGTAAGGCAGGGGCATCTACCCAGAATCACACGGTTGGGACCTGCGCACCTGGGTTAGCCTTCAGGTTCTTGAAGACATCTCACCACTGATCACTTATTATAAGGGGTATAGGCTGGCGAACCAGCGTTTTTTTTGCATTGGTATCTTGACATGCCCTTGAAAGATGGCGGCTTCTCTTTTGCGATTGCTCATGTGGCCGTGGGTCAAAAGCCCCCCAGTGAACATCCCAATCCCCACTAAAGCCGACTAAAACGGGTGGCGCACCAATCCCAAAATGGGATCCCAAAACGGTCTTGACCCACAGCCATGTGGGTGCGTTTCACCCCTCCTGAAGCCGGAACCTGGTACCCTGATCAAGGCACACGCAGATCCATGCCAAAAGCTTTTACGGGCGAGTCATTCACATAGGCGACGTGTTTTTTGTTTAGGTAAATGGGGCATAGAACCAATCAAAACCAGTGGAACCCATCTATTTCTAGCCACACTAACCTAAGGACACCTGCCGTGGATGGACAGAATCCTACGCCACGTTGCCACGCGTTGCTGGTATTTGCAGGGGAAGTCGTCATTTCTGGGTATCTTAGGTGGTGCGAAATGGACTTCGTCCATCCATACTGCGGATGGACGGAATCCTGCACCACTTTGAAACAATGGTCCACCCTTATTTGTTGGTATCTACAGGGGGCAAAACTAATCATCCCAAGCTTTGTTGGGTGGTGCGACATGGATTTCGCAACCATCCACAGTATGGTCTTTCACTTCCGATGGAGTGAATGAACTTTCACGTTTCAAGCCTCCAGAGATGAAAGCTGGGCGTGTCTTTGGTTTTTCTTAGCCCAAGCATCAGATTAGGCCTTTCCCTCCATTGGAGTCAGGACTTCCATTGGAAGGTTAACCTCAAACAGTCGAGCATTTTGAGGTACCGAGATTCTTTGTGTAAGGCGTCAGTAGTTGGACCCTCTTATCGGACATCCAAAGTCGGTTGAAGTTCGTGTGCAACCACTTTTCAGGTGCTTCCCCATTATTAAAATCCATCGCCAGCTGAATCGCGGGGTCAAACCAACTGTCACCTGTTGGCTTCCCTAAGCGGAGAGTGAGTTCAAGCTCCGGCTTTCCCTGGCCTTTCGGTGTCAGCTATCTTCCATTTGATTCAGACCCCTGGAGAAAAAAAAAGTAGCGATAGATTCCCTGTAAAGCCAACAGGGGGGAAAAAACTCTTAAGCAAACGGACGCTATTGAAACAAGCCAGCAAGATTCTGGAGTTCAATCCATCTCTGGACCCCCTGGAAAAAAAAATACATAGTGACAAATTCCCTTTAAAACCCAGAGCAAAAAACTAAAACATAAATCTTACGCAAATGGAAGTTGAATATGTTTGAAAGACCCAGTGTTGAAGCACCTTCCGTTTGGTTCCCTTTGAGGGGCCCAGGCCAAGTCTTCTACTCCCAGTTTGCCCGGCATTTCCCAAGCTAGAACTTTTTCTTAGTCTATTGATCCCTTTGGGCCTACTTTTTTGGGTGAGATATGGTAGTGGCTCAAAATCAAACAGGAGGGGCAGACCGCAGACTTTTGGTCCGTGTTTCCACTTAGGGCAACCCATGTTGGGGTTACCCGGTTTTTTGGGTCGCCACAGCCATATGGGTCAACCTGCAAAGCGATCGCCCTAGAGCGGTCCGCTTCCATTTCGTTGGGTCTGAAATCCTCGTAAGGCAGGCGGCGCTTGATGTGTTTTGAGGAAGGAATCGCGGCACCTGCTAAAAATTGGCTTCACTTGATGTCCAACAAACTTAACCACCATTCATGGGTTGATTCAACATTTCAGACCCGACCCCTCCGTTAGTCTCAAAACCTGGCTGTTTGAGGGCCCTAAGTACATCGGGAGCCTCTGGGTACGACAAAAATGGTCCACTCCCCAAAAGTGAGCAAAGTCAATTGACTCAGGGAGTGAGCTCTATTTTGACACAGAATGGTTCACGAAACGGAACTCGCGAAGTCAGGTATGTATCCAAACTCCCATAGAAATCTATAGAGAATGGAAATGGAACGTGCAGTTGCATGGACCCTCAATGGAAAGGGAATTCACCCCAAAGCTTTCAGCAAGAACCCATGCTTACGGGAATTTTGAGGGTCTAGGTGATTCTTAGACTACCTTATTCCAGGAACAAAAAAACGTTTCCTCCAGCTAAAGGTGACCCCGAAAGAAACGAATTCAAGGCCTCTGAGATGTTGCTCACGATCAAGGAGTCGATGACCCGCAAAATCTCTGCAAAGTTCCGACCGGTGGTGGCCGGGTAGAGGATGCTGTACCGGCATCGCTTCTCAGGGCCTGCAATGATGGACACTTATGACATTAATGTATCTAGGTCCTCCAGTAGAGAGGTTAGAATAAGGGTACCCTTTTTTCTGTATAGTCTACTTTAGTAGGGGAACCCTCTCCCAAAAAAGGGTAAAAGGGCACTACTGGGGGACCTAGGTTTATATGCATATATAATGGAGGTTCTCAAAGTAAGGGTGCCCCTATATGCTGGGATTGAATTACACAAATATATATATATATGGTCCCGTGTCCCGTGTTGCTACCCCCCCCCCCCCCAATATGGTATGGGTCCCCCAGGACCCCCCCCCCCTCGGCCCGAGACCCCGAGCCCCCGGATCCTGTCACCTACGGTCCCACCCCCACCCCGACCCCCTGAACTCGCACCCCGACACCCCGGCACCCCCACCCCCAGGACAAGCCAACCCACAACCAACCATAAACCAACCCTAAACTAACCCTAAACGAACCCTAAATACCCCCTAAACCAAACCCTAAACCGTAGACCTCTAAACCTAAACCAACCCTAAATCAACATAAACCAACCGTAAACTAACCCTAAACCAACCCTAAACTAACCCCAAATACACCCTAAAGCAATCCCTAAACAATAAACCCTAAACCTAAGCCAACCCTAAACCAACCCTAAACTAACCCTAAACCAACCCTAAATACACCCAAAACCAAACCCTGAACCGTAAACCTAAACCAACCCTAAACCAACCCTAAATCAACATAAACCAACCCTAAACCAACCCTAAACCAACCCTAAACTAACCCTAAACACACCCTAAATATACCCTAAACCAATTCTAAACCAACCCTAAACCACCACAACCCAACCACAGGACCACAACCACAGGGGGGGGGGGTAATTGCCTGACCCATGACCATTGGTGGGGGGGGGGGGGGCTGGCAACGCTGTACCATATATATATATATATATAGAATGTATTTGTGGTGGCTCTCGAAATAATGGTCCCAACAAATGATTGGTGTCTTTTGTGCGTCCCTTTGAGTGTCTACGGGGGGGACCACCATTTTGAGAAACATGGGTATGTGTGTGTGTGTCAAGGGGGACCACAAATATTGTGGTTTTTGCATTTACCCCTTCAAACCAACCTCAACAAGGGTCCTCGAACAACACAAGCGCACATTCTATGTGTAGGTAGACCGGTGGATAGGTATGCATGTAGGTAGATGGGTCAATGCGTGGGTGGGTCTGTATATACGTATGTATGCACGTATGTATGTCAAAGTGTGTATGCATGTATGCGTCTAGGTGCTTAGGCAGGGCAGCATCCCAACACCACTTTAAATTGAACAGCTTAACTCAAGGCTAATGCGTATTGTCTTCGAGTTAGCTTTCACAAAATGGACACCAAAAGACTTGACATGTCGAACACTTTTTACTACTTTACACTGAGAGTCCCTTTTCAATGAATGATGCCAGAAAAGGAGTGGGCTTCTAAGCCATTTCCCTTCAAAGGGAGCTGCCAACCCCCCGGAAAAAAAAAGGAAAAACAAAGTGAAGCAGCGGGTTTCCGAGCCATGTCCCTTTTAAGGGGAGCCCGCCCCCCAAAACAAAAGAGAAAGAAGCAGCGGGTTTCCGAGCTACAAGGGACGCCACCAGTAAATTGCAACCTTTGAAGGAAATCCAGTGACACCCCAAAATAAATCAAAGTGGCCTGGTTCTTCTTTGGTCTTGAAACCAAAACCCAACAGAAGGAAAGGTGCCAACTCCCAAAAGACGGAACCCACTTGTCCTGGCTAGGCTCCGAATTCTGATATTGATCCGGGTATGGATGTTAACTAGGGACCCTTTGGACCAGGTGGACCTGGAGATTCTTGCCCACCCCTAGGGTGTGGGACGTTCCAGCGGGAGAAATCGCGCGGTTGGCTCTGCCCCCATTTCTTTACCATTCAGCCCCGACAAAATCGTTCCTGTAGCCCTGTGAAACCAACTGCAAAACAGGCAAGCCCTCAACAAAAGCCTACCTCTATGGATATGATTCTTCAAAAAAAGGACTCATGTAACCGCCGTAACAAACTTGAAATATTTCACATTGAGATAGCCAACTTACACAGGCTTCGGAAAACAGCCAGACGTTACTAACCCAAAGGGGATCGTTCTGGCCGCCGTTTCACAAGCGCACCATTTCTCATAACATACGGATCAGGTTGTTTTGCCCTACTCAGGAAAACTCACTTCCGAACAAGTGGAGGGGCCCAAAAAGGTAAGTAACCAAACTTGTTTTTTGCCTGTGTTCTAAAACAAACTCAGTTCATGAACTCAGGAAGTGATATACATTTCTACGCTTCCTTCGGGTGCCTTTGTTTTCAGGGGGTCCCTCTACGATGTCTCAGCGCGCAGAAGCTTTGGGCTGGGACGAGTCCCAGAAGAGACACCTGAATTAAGGATCCCATCGATGGATTTGGGGCTCCAAAATGGCCATGGGTCAAAATCCCCATCCCAATGCCCACTAAAATAGACTACAAAGGCCCCAAAAAACCCAAGCAGAACCGGTCTTCGAGGGTACAGCCCTAAAATGTCCGATTCGACTGTTATTCCCTCCAAATTTGTGGGCCCTTGAGGAATTGGTCGCTGTTCTCCATAGGGTGGGGCATTGGAGGGGTCCGGGGACCATTAGGGCAGCATGGATCGAATTTCAATCCATCCGAGGGGGACAAATCCTGACGAATTTCAAGGCTTCAGCTTTTTTTGCAGCCAACGCAACTGATTACTTTGAATGTATACTCCTCCCACAGCGCTTAAGAACCCCTCACATCGATCCGGCGATCGCGGATCGCGGCCTATGAGGAACAGCGCGCGGGCAGGCATCGACAGCTTGTCGTCGTCGCAGATCTCCAGAGGGTCCTCGGTCCGTGACTTCAACAGGCAGAAGTCCTGAAACAACTTGGCGTCGTAGCAAAAAAACGAATGCTTCTTGCAGCCCCCGGCGAAAGAAATGAACAGAAGCCAAAAAAAACAATAAAACAAACAAGCTTGCCAAACAGTGAAGCCACTAAAGCATCTCAGAACTTGTGTTTACTTCTTGTTTTGTTGGCTTTGAAGTGAAATCATGTACTAGATTCCTTTATTTGTTCTACCCGGGTCCGATCGATAGAATTTGGGGGAATCTCAACGCACCGTCCCTTTGACGAGTAGAACTGGACTTGAATTGAGCCCTGCCCCCAACAACTTTCACAACAACTTGGCTGGGCCTGTGGTTGGTACAAATCTCCAGATGAGGCCAGAGGCCAAGCTAAGGTATGAACGTTACACTATGAAAGTGGCTTCCCAACCACATCCAGCCACAAACTCTCGGTTTAGTTTGCCGTACTTGGAAAATGCCTGTTCCCTCATACTTCCATAGTTGGGATATGTGGGTGGTTGTTGTTGAAGGTTCCCTTTCTGAGGTGGAAAGCAAAGAAGCAACACCACCTTTGAGTCAGTTCTGACGCCCAGGTGGGAGTATCTTTTGTCGCGCCCCTCTCAAGGCGACCCAACTTCATGTGCGACCCAACCACATCTGTCCCGGAAAGGAAGCGCTTTTTTTCACGGGTGTGAAACTTGGTGAAGCTTCCCTGGGAGTTCCCACAAGAACTTGGTGGACAGCAGAAAAAAACGTGGTTGGATGCAAGGTTGCTCAGCATTCAGGTTCCTGTCTGACATACCTAGCTGGGTGGTACGGCTTGCAGTCCCATTTGCGGAGTCTTCTCTCAAAGGAAAGTGTGGTCAAAACAGGGCTCCGTACTTGGGTGTCCGATTCGCCAAGCAAGTAAGCCGTACCAGTAACCTAGGCTAGGTACTTGTTAGGGTGATATACCAAGTGGCACTTGGGCACTAACTAACTTGGCAACGAAGATCCAAGGCCCGCCACGTTTCAACCGTGCTTCGAGGTAGATGGGTCTAGCGCATGGGGCTTGCCCCCAAAAAGTCGGCCAACTCCCATGAAAGCTTCCCCCTTGGCTAAGCAAGACCTGCTGAGTTCGCTGAGCTGCTTGGGCCTTGCCACTTTTCATGGACACGTGGGAGGGAACTGGGAGATCTGGGAATGGGTCAAAATTAACCACCAGGAATTGGACCGCAGGTTTTAGTCCTTGGTCCCAGGGTTCCATATTTTGGGGTTACCCTATTTTTGACCCACAGCCATCTAACAACGACCCTGGGAAAGGGAACTGGAAGAAATCTTGGGGCAAAGCAGCACAAAGATCTGCAAGTTGGCCAACTCAGCCTGTCAATTGTTCAGGCGTTTCGCGACTATAGTAGTGGTAACACAACATGCTCCCTTTGGGGTGGAGGGTGGTTCCCTTGGTTACCTGGCTGAAGTCGGGAAAACGGAATCACTGGGAGAGCAACAAACCTTAACGGAAAGGTTTGGAGCCAAAGCTTGTTGAGAGGGAACCCTGCCAAGAGGAGCTGAAACCGCCCTGTTCTTGTTGGGGGGGAACACCTGCTTGGTGTTCAACCAGCGTCTAGGTTATAACCCTTTCGGGAGGACCAGCTACCCCAGTCAGTCACCGGATTCCCCTTAAGGTTGATCAATTTACCGGTGGTTTGCACACACCCCACCAGTTCCCAGCCTACAAGTTCGGATCGAAGTTGCTTCGAACGGATCGAAGGCGCATGAAACCGCCTCATGCCAACGCAGGGCTGGTGTCATGAACCAGGACGGAACTGGGATGGCGCAACTCCTGGGCAAGTAAAGGGGATGCGCAAACCAACACCAATGGAATTGTGATATCTGGCTGTGGCTCAGAAAAATGTGCCAAAATGGCACCTTGGTAAATGGAACCAAAGAGTAACACCTGCGTAGCCCTAGCTAATTTGACTTTGAGCCACTCCCATCTGACACCCAACTCTATGCGACAAAAATGGCAGACCGGCTTGCGAGAAGGCGCCAGCATCCCCAGCAGCTCCGCAATCTCGCGGGTCTCGTCAGCGATCAGTGGGAAGCCCATATCCTTCGATTCAATTTCCCCGTCTGGGTGGTTGCGAAATCCATTTCCCACCACTTGAAACCATAACGCTTGCTGGCATTTACCGGGGAATCATCATAAGCCAGGGTTTCTGAACGGTGGGGCGAAATGGATTTCGCAACCATCCACGTTATCTCACTTCCGAACGAGTGGATTGGCCAGAAAAAAATCAGGGCCTTTGCGCTAACCACTAAAATGGTACAAACCCAAAAAAGGATCAAGTCCGAGAACTCCTGGAGTGAACTATGACCAGCATGTTGGTGATGAGCTGAATCATATTCGTCCTTGAACAAGTATCCCTGGTTTTGTAGGTAACCAAGCGGCCCTCCCACCCCTCTCAAACAGTTATGGAGTCGCCAAGGGGGAAGAGGGGGGTGGGTTTTCGAAGGCTTGCTATCGAACCGTACTGCGGATGGACCAAATCCTGCACCACTTTGATACCACGGGAAACCGGTATTGCTGGTATTTGCAGGGGAATGATCAGAAACAAGGGTCTCTTAGGTGGTGCGAAATGGATTTCGTCCATCCACAGAATGAAACCCGAAGGAAACCGAGGGGTCTCAACTACCCGCCGTTGCACCCGATCCCCGCCATGGGATTCCATACTGTACCGAAGTGTCATTCGTGTGATTCCCAACGCAACCAACCCATGCCGAACTGACAAAAAATAATCCACCCCTCGCATCGGATACATCCCCTGGGCAAAATATCCGCACGGGAGCCTTTCTGGGCCTGTCGACCCCCACGCCTTCAGCGGTTGGGGAAGACAAGTGCAATGGCAGGGTACCTACCTATCTTGCTGCGCCTGGAATGCCGTGGGCTCCAGCCCAATTGGCCCCATCCAGCAACCGGTGATTTAACACTCAAATATTGGTCTGACCCAAAGACTTATATGTTGGCCGTGTTTCTAACCAACAAAAAAAACAATTCCAAAAGAACACGCAGGTAGGAGAGCCAACTACGAACATCGGCCCTTGGCGGGTGGTTTTGAGAGAGAGCGCGGCGCGCGAGTTGGTGAATTCGAAAGGAAAAAACAGGCGAGCCACTGGTTGGATGTTTCAGTTCAGTGCTTCAATTTGCTCCCTGGACAAAACCATATGTCCAGCAGTGAAAACGGTTCCGATTCAAGCAAACGCGGGACATTGACATGTGTGCTGCAGATTCACAAAACTATTTAGTGTCTTCGTTTAGGGGTCCCCAAAAAATGGCGCAGCTTTCCTTCTGGTTGTCCTTCACCACCAAATAGGAGCAACTGAGTACCCCAAACAAAGACTGACCCATATTCTGAAAGGCAAATCTTCCATTTGCTGTTTCGCCCCGTGGCAAAGTCAGAAAGCATTTCCAGCAATAAAACCGACTCCCTTCAAAACCCAAAAGGGTGTGTGTATATATATATATATGTATATATATATATATGGTACCCCCCCCCTGGAATACTCAGGTTTTTGGCAAGAAATTGACATTTTGGCTGTAAAAATGCATGCAAAACACACGTTCCAGCTTCTAAAAATGAGGCTCCAAAAATGCACTCCGTTTTAGACTTAAATTCTAGCATCGGTACTTAGGTCAATCCAGGATGTGCTAGCACGTGCTAGCACATCCTGGATTGAAGATTGAAGATTGAAGATTCTGAGACCACTTGTTCTGGCAATCTTCAATCTATCCTTAGGACAAACTGATATGTGCTAGCATGTGCTAGCACATCCTGGATTGAAGATTGAAGATTGAAGATTCTCTGACAACTCTCTCTGGGATTCTTCAATCTTCAATCTTCAATCCAGGATGTGCTAGCAAGCACGTGCTAGCACATCAGTTTGTCCTAAGGATAGATTGAAGATTTCCAGAACAAGTGGCCTGAGAATCTTCAATCTTCAATCTTCAATCCAGGATGTGCTAGCACGTGCTAGCACATCCTGGATTGCCCTAAGTACATATTTGGATAATTTCAGAAAGAGTTGTCAGAGAATCTTCAATCTTCAGATCCTGGATTGCCCTAAGTGCGGATTTGAAGAATCTAAAAGGCAGACCGGGAGTGCACCTTGTCGGAATCAAATTGCGGATGTGCGCTTGCACTGCCTGCATGTGGCCAGGAAGAAAAATGTTGTTGACATCTTTACAGGTTTTTTGTGGACTTGAGGGCTGGCCAGGATGGAAGATTCTCTATAGACAATATAGTAGATCTTCAATCTTCAATGCAGGGGGCAAAACCTTGATGAGTCTAGCACAAACTGTCAAGTTTTTAGGGGACCAGGATTGAGGATGTTCTAAACATATGTTTGTGGAATCTTGTATGCTCGATCTTCGATCCAGGGCAACGCGATCTGAGCAAATGCAGAAAAACACGGCGTTTTACAGCATTTATGCCAAGAATAAGATCTATGATTGAACACGTTCCAGGCATTGGCTTGGCTCAGTTCTTGCTTGGTTCAAACCACATGGAGTTTGATAAGGACAATAGCCATCTTCTCCAGTTGATTTTTGAAATGCACAAGAAACTCCAAACGAGTGAACTTGAGTTTGGTTTGAACTCGAAAGCGTTTTAAACTGGATATCCTTCCCTTGCTTGAATTTCAATACTTGTTATTGGCGATGATTGAACCAAGTTAGACAAGCAACTCACACACACATGGGATAGTTGCCTTCCAACATATGTTTTAAACAGACTGAACTATCATGTACATGGAATTCTGCACAACACTCGAGTTAACATGAAAATGCAACTGCGCAAGGACATGACGTAGCAATGAGTTCCTTTTCCCCAAGTTGATGATTTGCAGAATTTCGCTGCCAAACCGGGAGTGCACCTTGTCAGAGTCAAATTGTGGATGTGCGCTTGCACTGCCTGCATTTGGCCAGGAAGAAAAAATGTTGTTGACATCTTTGCAGGTTTTTTGTGGACTTGAGGGCTGGCCAGGATGGAAGATTCTCTATAGAAAATATAGTAGATCTTCAATCTTCAATGCAGGGGGCAAAACCTTAATGAGTCTAGCACAAACTGTCAAGTTTTTAGGGGACCAGGATTGAGGATGTTCTAAACATATGTTTGTGGCATCTTGTATACTCGATCTTCGATCCAGGGCAACGCGATCTGAGCAAATGCAGAAAAACACGGCGTTTTACAGCATTTATGCCAAGAATAGGATCTATGATTGAAGGCACGTTCCAGGCATTGGCTTGGCTCAGTTCTTGCTGGCTCAACCACATGGAGTTCGATAAGGACAATAGCCATCTTTCTCCAGTTGATTTTTGAAATGCGCAAGAAACTCCAAACGAGTAAACTTGAATTTGGCTTGAACTCGAAAGCGTTTTAAGCTGGATATCCTTCCCTTGCTTGAATTTCAATACTTGTTATTGGCGATGATTGAACCAAGTTAGACTAGCAACACGCACACACACATGGGATAGTTGCTTTGCAACATATGTTTCAAACAGACTGAACTATCATGTACATGGAATTCTGCGCAACACTCGAGTTAACATGAAAATGCAATTGCGCAAGGACATGAAGTAGGAATGAGTTCCTTTTCCCCAAGTTGATGATTTGCTGAAATTCGCTGCCAAACAAAAATAAGAAACACACAATAGTAGAGCTGCTACTGGCGCGTTGAGGCTGCCAAAACGCACTATTCTTGTACTGGACAGTTGTGTTTTTTGAGCTGGAGCTGCCAACGTGAGCTTTGCATACTCCAATGTGACTTTAAGTGCACTTCGCGCACGCCAATGTGACGGTCACACAACTCCTTCAACGTTGAGCTTAAGTTCTGCTTGGTTGGAATTTGCATGGAGTTGAGCGTCCAGTCAGTTCATTTCAGAGTCGCAAAGAATTTGTCACCCCCTGTCTGGCCAAAAAACCTCAGTTCTGGCCAAAAACCTGAGTATTTCAAGGGGGGGGTAGCATATATATATATATTCTATGCATTTCAGCACATGGAAAGCTTTGGGCTGAAACACCAGCTGACGCTCTCTCTTTCGCTCGTTCGCACGCGAAAGGCACCTTATAGAGCTCCACGTTCTTCACGGACAGCACGTCCTACCGCAAAGCGCGGAATATTCTACTGGTTGATTCCTGGCGTACCTGATTCAATCATCAAGCACGGCCATCTATTTCCAAAAGAGGGACACCTCTGAGTTTGGAGCTGCTTCTGAGGGTGATCAAAGTCAGACATAGTTCTAAAGGAATAGGAGCCTCTGGGCAGGTAAACGGATGGCTTTCTTGCCTAGTGTTTTAATGGTGTTTAGAACCGGAGATTCTGTTGGGAGCAGCTTGAGTCAATTCTAGGGCTCCGTTTCCCGGGGCTTCCGGAGGTCGGGTTCATGGACATGGAGTTGGCAGCCCTCTCGGATTCTCGCGCCAGTGACCTGCCAAGTGCCCCATTTTTTTTGGGCCAAAGGATCCCCCCCTGAAAGTGACTAACCTTTAGTGGGTTCAATGGAAACTACCACTAGAAATATGAAAGTGGGAGAAACCGAAGATGCCTGGACCCTATGGCTTCCAAGCAAGCACATAGGTGTGCCTTTTGAAAAAAAATCCTTTTTCTTCTCTCTTCTTTTTGCAAATGGATGGCATAAAACCCAAACCTAAACCAGTGGAACCCACCTATCTTTAACCACACTAAGCTAAAAAGGACATGACCAAGCACCTCAAGCCTGGTGTTGACACCTCAAATCTGGAGTCTCCTCCAAAAACCCATGTTTTTGTTTAGGGTACCTGGACCCGAAAGAGCTACTTATGGGAAAAAAGGGAATTCACCGACGCATCATGCTGGGTCTAGGGCGTCGCATGGGTTTCGATGATCCTTTTGGAGGTGGTCACCTTTTGAGGTTGGCTTAAAGGGAAACCAAGAGGACAACTGAAATATCTTTAACCCGTGATCAATATCAAATATTCCTGGAGTCTCCTTCTGACACTTTAAACATGGTCATCTACCCAAAATGAGGGGTCATGTCAATAACTTGCCAATGTTTCATGGAGAATCCAGGTTTATGATGATACTGAGAAATCATAGAATTAATAATGATCAACTCAATAGACATGCCCTAAGCATCAGAAAGGACCCTCCATTGGGGAGGCCGCTTCGAATCTTCATTGAAAGTTTGTGACCTCACACAGGCAACCAGTTTGAGGTACCAAGATACCCCATTGGCCAGACAAAAATGAACATTTCTTTTTGTTGGCTTCTAGAATGGTCTCAATCCAAAAAATAACTAAGGTCCAGGAACTCAGGAAGTAATGAAACCAAGCGGATTCAACCAAACCGATGGGAAAATGTTCTGAGTCAAACCAAACCTGCCGATGTGGGCAAGAGGGGATGACGAAAGCAACATGGGTTCAGGGGTTGGAACTGAATTCGTCTACGTTCATCCAATTGGAGTTTCCCTTCAGCTAGAAAGGTAGCAGAGGCTCAAACAGCCACACCAAAGCCTTCAACAGGTCCATGAAGGAACTCCATTGACATATCTTAGGTGGTACGGAAGCACAATGCGTACTAGTAGTTTACCCCCGGAATGCCCAAAACGTGCTTTATAAGTACCCCATAGACCCCTACGTATTTAGGTCCTTGCGTGCTACCTGCCAAATTGAGCATGGTGCGTGTGAAACTCGGGGACCCTACAAGTTGTGTTTTTTCCCTGTAAGACACTGGAACCCAAGAAAGGTGCCCTCAAAAACAAACAAACCACACCGTTCTCGTCTTCCCCAAGAAAACATGGAGCGAATCGAGATCTCGGATCCCCACCCCAACCTCATGGTGGAGATGATGGGTTTGATAGAATCCTCAACTTGAGGCTTGAAATCCTGCCTGTGCCCAATTCCATGAATTGGGGGTCAGCTCTCAAAACTGCAAAGTACGGCGACCCCAATTTGTGCTTAAAGTGCGGGGTGGGGTCAACCCTCAAAACATGCAAAGTACAGCATTCCCAAGTATTGATAAACAAGTGCGGGGTGATGTTTTGATTCCGGGACCCTCAAACTACCCTTAAAGCAGGGTTTTTCCACACTATGGCTCTTGGGGTGCAATACTCCCTGGACCCTCAAAGTTTGAGGCTCAAACTACCCATAAAAATTGGATATCACCCCATAATTTTGGGGGTCAAACCCATTTTTAAGTTGGAATTTTGAGGGTCCAGGTCCATTCTCGCGTTGGATTCTGAGGGGCCGCAAGGCGCGCGATCGCGCGCGAAGGCGCGCGATCCTGGTACCAGGCTTTGTGCTGCTCCACCGAGTCGCAGCTCAGGCCGATGAGCTGCACCTCATAAGTTCTTCGAGCCGCGCGCGCCGGGCCGCCGGGCGTACGACTCGGGGTATGAGTCGCGGCTACGACTCGGGAAATTTGCACGCCAAAAGGCATCGACCTCAACTCCACAAACCTCCATTTGCACAAGTTTTGCTGGAAAACATGGAGCAGATTGCCAGTGGATTCCCAGATTCCCAGCGCTTTCAAACTATGGGAAACATCATCTTTGGTTGGCTTTTGCAGGGGAATCGTACTGTGGATGGACGAAATCCTGCACCCCTTTGAAACCATTGGAAGCCATTGGAAGCCATTGTTCATTGGCATTTACAGGGGAATCATCAATCCAGGGTTTCTTTAGGTGGTGCAGGATTTCGTCCATCCACAGTATCATCTCAGAATCTCAGGGCTTGGGTGGTGCGAAATGGAGTTCGTCCATCCACATGGTTCGGGGCAGGGCACCTCTAGGGAAGGCACACACCCAGCATGAACATCACATCCAAAAACCATGCAAGAAGCAGCAACCTCACATCCACAAACCACCATTTGCACAAGTCCCCTGGAAAACATAGAACATATTGAGGTGGTGATAGACTACCAATGAAACCAACAGGGGGGAACAAACCATATATTCATTTCTCCAAATGGAGGAACAGCGCCTGCAGAACCAGGGCTTGATTCCCCATTATTTTCACAAACCTGCCGTTTTCCCTGGGTTTCTGGAGGTTTTCTGGAAAGATTCGGATCCCTGGAAAGAATGGAAATGGAAGGTACCCCTAGAGCATCGAACCATCATTTGAACACCCAACCAAACAAATTCGCGCGCCTTGCGCTTCTGGAAGTCTCGCAGCAGCACATGGCAGGTACCGATCTCAGTGGTGCAGACCGGAGTGAAGTCCTGGCCCGCGACTTAGGCGTTCGCGCCACGAAATTAAACCATGGCTCACACCTGAGTCACAATCAAAACCCGGTATTAAAATGGGTAGCAAGGCGGCCGCAACTATTTGTGACTGGGACTGCCCCTTACTAACCTTTATCTACTCGGTTTTGGATTGTGGCTCACCTTTGTTGCCTGCCCTCAGATCCCCTGCTAAAAGTTTAACCTTTAGCGGGTTAAATGGAACCCACTAAACACGAAAAAGCTAAAAAGCTAAGGAACCGGATGCTGAGACTTATCCCTTAAAACTCCAAGCCATGGGGAAGTTCTCATCTTTTACAGACATATAGCCCATGTTACCCAAAAAGTTGAGAAAAGTTGTGCTTTTAAGAGGTAAGGAGAGCCACCAAGTTGATCGGTATTTGTCGGGGGAATCCTCGAATCGTATCATTCCGTTGAACTTCTGATCGGTGGTGCCATCGGAGATCGCGACCGTCTTCTGTATGACACAAAACACCGAGGTGCTTGGAAATCCAGGCCAGACATGATGTGGCCCCTTTCAAATGGCTCCTGCCCTACTTGATGAGCAAAACTTAAAAAAAATGGTTTGGAGGAGACCCCAATCAAAACCTCACTTCCTGAGTAGATTAGCGAAGAAAAGTATCTAAGCTCTGTTTTTACCTCCAAACTTAAACAACTTAACGTAGAGTCCCCACTGCTTCCCTCACCTTCCAAACGAGTGGAGTGGCCCAAAACCTTGTGGTGAACGCTCAAACGGTAACCAAACCCCCAAGAAAAACGTGACCCAAAAACCGGGCCACTAAGACGCCAATAAAAAGTGACGATCAAGTTCCCGAGTCACGGAACTTGGGAAGTGAGTAACCTCCGCCCATATGTGGCGCAACTCAATCCGATCGCGGCTGAGAGGATTTCTCTCTCGCGCCTTGGGATGGGAGAAGAGCATGGTCCAGCCTGGGCTCTTCTCCAGAAAGCTGTAGAAGCTGAAATTGCCTGGGCACATGGGTGTGAAAAACCTGGGCGTCAGGTAGGTTGCGGCCATGGTTTCTGGGGCGCGTGAAAACTCAACAGCAGGTTGGTTGCAGCCTGGGCACGGTGGCTGAGCGAAACACCAACATCAGCTAGGTTGCAACCATGCTAGTTGTTGGTTCCCTATTATGTTCAACCATGTTTTTTGCAAATGCCGACTGTTTCCCCGGGGTTCTGGAGGTTTTCTAGAAAGAAGGATTCCTGGAAAGAATGGGGAAGGCACCCTAGAACCATGGAAACTGGGGCAACCGGTTAGTTGGTCCCAGTAAGAAACCAGTGTGAGAACCCACTAAGTTGGTTGAACACCCAAGCACCCTTAAGTCGACTTATCTCTACAGCGGCTGGGCATATTCCCCGGGGGCCAAGCCAATGTCATCAGCAAGTTGTCCTTTGGTTAGGTAACAAAGACAGAACCCCATTTCTAGGAGTGCTTGGGCCTTCGACAAGTATATAAACCATCCATGTTGAAGTGCTTGGATGTTGTCGGAAAAAGGACGCCAGCCATGGTTAAATGAGTGTGTCTTACCCCTTAAAACTCCAAGCCCTGGGGAAGTTAATCTTTTACAGACATATAGCCCATGTTACCCAAAAAGTCAACAAGTTGTGTTTTTAAGAGGTAAGGTGTCTCTTTCTGTTAATGGGGTACCCCTATGCTTATGGTGGGAAGAGCAACATGAAAGCCGCCATTTGTCGGTGCCCTTAAACAAGACACACCCAAATGGCTGCTTTTGCTTGGAACAGCAACAGGAACCAACCCACTTTGCGCTGAACAACTTGTCCTAAATCAGAAACCATCCATGATTTAGAGGGCGTGTCGTCTTTTTAGGGAGCCTCCTTGTGGTTGATTTTAAAGAGAAACAAAAATGAAACCAACCATTTTGGGAGGTCCCCGATTTTAAGACACGGCCAAGTGCTTTCACTTCTGGCAAAAAGCAACAGCACACATACTGCAGGCGAGTTCAAAGGGGTTTGGTGCCCTTTGATTCGTTCCCGTTTTGAAATACCTCCATTTGCTTAAATCCTGTAGTGATAGATTCCCTTTAAACTTTAAAGCCAACATAGCCATGGGTCAAAAGCCCGTACCCCCAGTGAACATCCCAATCCCCACTAAAATCGACTAAAATGGGTGGTGCACCTACCCCAAAATGGTATCATTGGTTTTGACTCACAGCCACATGGGAAACTACGAAACATATTGTTAAGCAAATGGAAGGTTCGA
The DNA here is from genome assembly GCA_963377175.1 of Effrenium voratum. Lineage (NCBI taxonomy): Eukaryota > Dinophyceae > Suessiales > Symbiodiniaceae > Effrenium > Effrenium voratum. The sequence continues at coordinate 779,937 of CAUJNA010001358.1, read as the reverse complement.
AAAGCCCCCACTTGCTCACAAAGAGCGGGTTATGTACAATGGGTGTTCATGCGCGGCCCATGTGGAGCCACAAGGGGCAGTCCAATTGGGGCACATCTGGGTCCGGCAGAGTGACATCCTCTACCCACTTCCCGAGTGGATTGGCCAAAAAATGTCCGATTCTTTTTGTTTCTAAGCTGGTAAAACTAAAAGAGGTGACTAAAGTCCGAACCGGAACTCAAGCATTAAGTAGAGTACATGAACTCACTAACTTCAAGCTTACCACTAAAATTGTCAACACCCAAAAAGCACTCAAGTCCAGGAACTTGTGAGTGAGTTTTTCTCGTCACGTGTGGCTTTAGTCTGGGAACCCCCCCCCCCCCAACCAAAGAGCGACGCCGTCAAACGCCCCATGTTCACTCCCAGTAGCCTAGGTGCCTGCACGCTTGATTTGAAAGGAATGGCTGTGGGTCAAAAATGGGTAGCCAAAATGGAACGCTGGTAAATGGAACCAACGGCTAAAACCTGCGGTCCCCTGGTGGTTTAATTTCGACCCATACCCAAATAAGGAAGAATCTGGGCTGTCTTTTTGAGGGTACCAGTTTTGTTGGTGTATTAAAGGGAAACCAAAAGGAAAACCGATGCCATTTGGGTGGGTGCCTTAAAAAAGCCAAATCCAAACCAACTGGCCGGAGGATGGTCGACGAGGCGATTCGACGCACAGTTCTTTTTCGAGGACAATCCGAGGTGTAAAGGGCAGGCCCCAAAGAATGAGTTGCTTCACAGGGAAGCGGACCTAAGTTTGGCCTTCGACCAGTTGCAAACAACATGTTCCCTTCTTGCTCGACGGTCAACCCTAGATTTACATCCTTGCTAATTACCGTCATCAAAAACGAAAAAGGCCACAAACAGTTCAGATGGTATCAAACGTTGACCCATCCTCTGGGATTTGTCTTTGTTTTTGAGGGTACCCGTTTTGAGGATCTTCATGAAAAAAACAAAAGGACCCCCCCCCCATTTTGGAGGGGTTCAACCTTAAAACCGACACACGCACCCACGCCAAGAGGCCATGGGTGGTTCTGCACTGGAAGTTCGGAAATTGGGCGCCCAGGCCTATCCTGGCTCGACTCTCGCGGAAAGCGAGGCGCTTGACTCTGTTTTTGCGCCCCCGTGGTGTTTCTGGGTTCATTCAACTGGATGGTAAATAGAGGGTCTGAGAAAAATATACTGCGGATGGACGAATCCTGCACCACTTTGGAACCATGATCAACCATTGTTTGTTGGAATTCACAGGGGAATCATCATTCCAAGTTTCTCAGGTGGTGCAGGATTTCGTCCACCCACAGATATGGGTTATGTGCAAAAATCGGGAGACCCCCAACTGATAAACTAATGGGTAGATCCATATAAATTTAGAGGAAGTAGCTCAGACTGGCAGCTCCCTTCAGAAAACAACATGTCACACGACGCAGCGGGGGCCCTGGTTGCTTTTCCTGCCAGGGTTGGGCCCTTGAACACTGGAACTGGGCCAGACTTAGGCCCCCTCAAATGGTTGAAAGGGAAAATGAAGAAACCTAGGTCCTCCAGTAGAGAGGTTGGAACCCTTTTTCCTGTAGTCTATTTTAGTGTCCCAAACCTTCCCCAAAGAAAGAAACGCATGGAACAGAAAAATCACCACCTTCAGGTCAACCTTTGACACCCCAAAACCACCCCGACCGATTCGTTGGGACGAACGGGGAATTTCGGTGCCAAAAGCCAGGCCTGCCGGACCCTCGGGTGACGACCCGGCAGCATGTCAACCCATGAATCTCAAAAGAGATCGGTACTCGCCGCTTTGAAAAGCCCGGCGCTTCCCCCCAAAACAACCAACTGAAAAACGAGAACACCCTCAAAGTTCAACCAATACCCTCAAAGTTCAACTTGGGCCACTTGCACGGATCGGATTCCCGGCCTGAAGCCCGGCGCAAAGCGCCTCAGCTTGGGGCAAGCAAAAACGAGTCCGAGCGCCCCTCTTCTCAACCCGGGGCAGCCAAAATCCGAGGCTTTCTCGCAACATCCAACAAAAATCAGATCCATTTGGGTCCCAAAAGCAGTGGTTGGGGGGGTTGCCGGCTGGTAGTTTGCTTTTGCGTGTCTTGTTGTGTTTGTTCTTCGTTGTATGCTCGAATGCTCCAATAGTATGCTTCAGGTTGTTTTTGTTGTGATGTCATGGTTGTCTGCCCCTGGTGTCCTTCCTGGTCATAATCATACATCCATGTGCCCATTCTCGGGGCATGGCCCTTGGGGTCCAATATGGTTCTCACATAAATTCGGAGCCATGACCACACGATGTTGGCAGTATACAACCCAGTGCCAATGACCGTTGAAACAGACCAGCGGAAACCGTACATCTGTTTTTCCCCATTTGCTTGAGTCCCCTTAAAACCAACATACGAAAAATGAAACATCTTCAGCAATTGGGAGTACATGAAGGAACAAGTACCTGCCCAAACGCACCAACCGCTTGGGGTACTTTTGGGTCGTCAAACATGTGGGCGCCTCTTTGGACCCCTTGTAAAAGACGGTTTCCTGAGGTTTTCTAGAAAGAAGGATCCCTGGAAAGAATGAGGAGGGTAGCACCAGAACCCCCCTTTTCCTGCATCGAATTGGAGCGTTTGCCCGAGCCACATGACCCCTCGCTTCCGAATTTCAGGCGATTCCAACGAGGCTTCGCTTCGCATGGCTTCTCCGAGTCATAAGAAAACCGCCAACTCATACCCGAGCCTCCAACAAAGACAGGATGGCTTTCAGGAAAGACTATACCTGGAGTCTCCATGACCCTTTAAAAATAGGTCCATGACCCCATTATTTAGGGCACTGACCCCATTTTTAAAGGGTCATGGAGACTCTAGGTACCTTCCTCTTGTTGAAGCCTCCTCTCCACTTCCATGATTGGAAATCTCGACCCGCCACCCTGCTTGACTTAGTATAGCCAGCTCACCCCAGTTGCCACCCCCAGTTGCAAATAATGATCCTTGGTTACCTTCAGCCGGGAATGGGGGAAAGAGCCTGGCGATTCCCTTAAAGGAACCCGGGAGGGTGGTTTGCAGGGTTCATTCCATTTCTCACTCCCTGCCTATCGCGCCAGCAAGTTACTTCCCTCCTTACCTGACATACTGTGGATGGACGAAATCCCCCACCGCTTTGAAACCATGAGAAACCAATTCTTTGCTGCTAGTTGCAACGGGATCTATCATTCCAGGGTTTCTTGGTGCGAAATGGAGTTCGTCCATCCGTAGGTTTCCAGTCCATCCGTCCGTCCGACCGACCGACGGATCCCGAGGCGTCGGCACTGGCTTCGGCTTGGGCGACTCCGGCTTCGGCTTCGGCGCCGACTCCGCCGCCGGCGGCGCAACCGGCGCAACCGGCGCTGGGGCGATAACCTCCACGTGCTTTGGCTCCTGCGAGAGACGAGGCGCGTGAACGAGAAACCCACGGCAGAGCCCAAAATTCACACAAAAAGGTATTCAAATGGTCTTGGGGCTCCATGACCCGTACAGGGGTTATAAGTTATAACCCCTAAATTTTGGGGCAATGACGCCATGTTTAAAGGGTCATGGAGACTCCAGGTGCCCAGAACCATGCGTTCAGAATTTAAACGGCGGATATCCGCACCCATTGATGGTTGAAAGTTTCTCTTACGAACCTTACTCTAACCGGGTTTTGATTGTGACTCGGGTATGTAAGTTGCAACCATGGTGAGATAACTGTGGTTCAACTGGGGTGATCGTCCCCTCACAACCAGGGTTACAACCTACTTAATAAGTCGGTTGAACACGCAATTGCATAGGGAATGTTTTTGTTTGTCTCCCACTTGGACCCCCACAAATGTCATAAAAGTTATTGTTTCCCAATGGATCCCAGGAATCCATTTTGTCACTATAGCAGGGAAACACAAAATGTCCTTGTGGTGTTTAAAGGGGGTTCCCTTAGTTGCCCAGTATACAGGTAAATGGAATCACTGGGTTTGGTGTCCCTTTGAACCAACCACCCCCTTTCACAAAAACAACAAGTGAACTCCGAAAAAAGACGAGCCACCCAAATCAAATGGGATCCTTGCGAAACAACACTTGATATACTGCGAGCGATCGGACACTCTTGAAAGGGGGTTCATCGCCAGTTTAGTAGGGTGCATTTAAGAGCGTTTTCGCAACTTGGCGATTCAGGTGGGACAGAACACATCAGAACCTCTGCCGGGGATCACTCGACACCCTCCCCAAAGTTGATCAATTGCTGGGGCAACCCGCTGCCACCGTTGGAGGTCCAAAAAGCAAAGTTTGGGGCCCTGTCTGTCCTAAGAATCTGAGGCCACCCCTCTAATGCGCCAATGGAGGGTCCCATGATCCCAAACACTCCGTCTACGCCGTGTTCGCCCCCATCTACCCTCCAAATGGGTCAAATCTTGGCATATATTACACGGATTGCGTGGGGAGTTTCTTTCTTGGGACAGGATCCAAGGTAAAACCAAAAGGTCGGAAGGCGCTTGCGTGGTCGTTGCCAAGTTAGTAAGTTGTAACGGCAACCTAGGTAACCCACTTAAAAGTCACCCAAAGTAGGATTAACCTTAGGAGGTTCAGCCCAAGTGGCTGAGCACTTACTGGGCGAACATCCAAGCAGTTCTCAGAATCATTCACCAAAACGGCAAAAGCCTAAAAGTCCGAATCGCAAGTGAAAAATGGCACAGTCGCACTGGATGCACGTGGAGGGTATTTGACTTGTTGAAGGTAGGAAAAAAGATGGATTTTCCTGGCAAACTGTCAAACTGTATTGATTCTTTGAAGATTGGTGTCCAGTTTGGGAAATTGATGGATTTCAAACTGTGCAGCAAACTGGTCAACCAGGGCCATCTTTGTTCTACCAAAACAACCCAAAAGGACACCTATGTTTTGAAGGTAAACTTTTTGAGGCTTCATGGGGAACCAAGGCAAAACTCCGATCTGTTGGTACCCGCTTCAGTTTCCAAAAGGACCAAAAGGACAACCGCTGCTCCAACAGGGCGGTGGGGTTCTTCTATTGCCTATTCGGCTTACCTCCAACACGGACTTCGGTTTCCTCTCGAAGTAGAACGAAGTGGTTCTGTTATGTTTTGAAGCACATAGACTGTTTCAAGCTGGTTTTCGCTCAGAACCCGGTCTTTGAATTGGAACTTCAAAGCGGGTGGCCCGGGCTCTTTCGCTCCAAAAACCTGGTTTTTTGGACCTGAGCTGCTAACGGTGGCCTTCAGAGGGAAGCTAGGTCCTTCCAGTAGAAAGGTTAGAATAAGTTGGTACCGTTTCTTTTTTCTGTCTATTTTAGTAGGGACCTTTCCTAAAAAAGAAACGGTAAAAGGGCACCTAGCTGCAAAACCTAGAATATGTGCACCTTGACTCATCACCCCGGGCGCTTGGACGCTTGGGCCTGTAGCACACCAGCCTTGACTTTTCGGCTTGGAGCGGTTCCCCTTATCATGGTAACCGGAACGAGTTCACTTCCGAACGAGTGGTTTGCCAAATAAAATCTAGCCGAACTTTTGGTTTGCCACTAAAAAGTTGTCCAAAAGAGTAGGTCCAGGAACTGAGGAAGCGAGAGAAGCGCAGGGAGATCAGTCGCAAGTTGGCTAAATCAACATTGCCACAGCAACATCACCAAACAAACTATTACAGCCCAACAGGTACCATCTTAAAGATTGTTGTACTTTTGTTAAAACAATATTGCCATGAACATGATTGTAGGATAAATCCAAATGTTGCATTGAAGATGGTAAGTGTGTTAAATCAAAGCTACAAACAAAATTAGCTTGTCTCCAATACAAGGATTTCAAACACTTTGGTAATTGTCTTACAATCACGTTGCCATCAAATTTGTGATTGGAAAAATTCAACGATTCCAAGGATAGTGACAATTGCGCAACATGTGGTTTCTCCTCAAATGGACTTGTGGTCCCGTTGAAAATTGAATCCGGTGATGCCATCAACGATTCGGCTATGTTTTAAGGATTGTTCTTGATGCGAATCAAAAAGCAACCTCATAACTGCCACCATAAATGGGTCAATTCTAAAACAGTAGTATGTTTACAGTCCAAAGACTAGTACCACCGAGAGACTGAAAGGAGTGACAAGCAATACAAGTGGATTTGTGAAGCATTTGCCCGGCCGTTTGTGCTGCACGTCTTCACCAAATGATTCCCATTTACCACTCTGTGTCGATGTTCACTCAAGGAAACTCCGTGGCCGGCAAAGGTGATCTTCACAAAGGCGAGATACAGGGACCGGAACATTCATTGTGTGAGCCTCAATCATTGATGAGACCTACTGTGGATGGACGACATCCTGCACCACCTAAGAATCCCTGGAAAGATGGATCCCCTTGTACATACCAAACAAAAATGTTTCTAGTGGTTTCAAAGCGGTGCAGGATTTCGTCCATCCACAGTATGAACACCCTGACTTCCACTTCCACCTAATGTTGACCCCGGATTTTTTAAAAAAACATCTGTTCAATAGGGGTGTGTCAAACTGGGTCAACGTTACAAACCTAGCCATCCATCCATCCGTCCATCCATCTAGCCAGCCAGACATCCATCCATCCATCCATCCATCCATCCATCCATCCATCCATCCATCCATCCATCCATCCAACCTCTACCCAACCCACTCCCCGACCGCCCACCCAAGCTCCTTTGGAGCCCTCTTCTTAGATCCGCAACAACCCATGGCCGTCCATCCACAGATCCCAATCTGCGAGATCTCCTTTTTGCGAACGACTCTCAGGGGTTGAACTTGCTAAGACCACCTTCTGAGAGTCATGTGATCCAAATGTGTTCACGCCCTTTTCCGACCCTTTTGTAAAAGCAAATGTTGCGAGGCCTTCAGGCAATGATTCATTCCAGCTCCTGGCGGTAGTAATTCTCGCTCACGGCTGCGGCGAGATATGGCCATGGGGCATAACGAGGCAACTTTTGCTTAGCTTCAACAGGACAAGCCCCCTACAGAACAATCACGGAACCAAACAGCCAACAAACCAAAGCACTTGATCCAACTATGGCTCCATTTTGGGGTGGATGAACATCCATTTGCCACCTATTTTGATGTTCACCAGGGGTTTCCTGGGTTTTAACCCACAGCCACATAAGAGGATAGGCTTGGCAGAAGAAAAAAATGCAACCCGGATGCAGAGCAGCAAGCCATCTATCCGGACCCTCAAAGTACCCAGGCACCTGGACCCAGAAATTTCCGACCTACAAATGGTATGCAACCCAAATCATGGTTGGTGAATTCACTCCTTCTTTGTGGGTGGTGTTTGAAGGTCCAGGTAACCAGAACACAAAAAAAAATGCCCAGAATATGAAACTGGGCTGTCCTCAGATCCCCCCACTTAGCGGGCAACCCCCACTTAGCCCTGAAAAGCTAAGGGGATGGCTGGGAACCGCTAAAAAAACATGCCCCAAGAACAATACCTATCGACATGTGGCCTGGTTGAAAACGATTTCATTTGCTCAGGCGGCATCCGGCGAAGCAACGCTCAAACCCCATTGCTGCAAACACTTGCTCAAACCCATCCAACAATCAGGAAGCTGACAGGAGGATATTGGAAGGCTACTTTCCTTTCCGGGACCTTCTGGTTAGCAGATTCACTCAAACCCCATCAAAATCCTTGATGTTCCACCGCTTGGCACTAGAGTAGCTCTCTATACTGAGACCAAGAAGAAAACTGAAAGCCGGTGGTGTGGACGGTGGCCTACAAATGGCTGAACAGGGGCCGAACAAATCACGCAAATACCAGCTGATTCGGAGTCAAATCCCCAAGCAAGTGGGTTTTTGGATGTATCCTACCGGTTTTCCTCTAAAGGGTAGTTCAATAACTCAGTTGCCCCTTAGGGACTTTTGGGGCTATTCCCTTCACAACCACCTTCAAATGGGGTACCCTCGCAAAAGACAACGCCCAAATCGAAACCCGCAAAGGATCTCAAATCCGGTCGATTCGTGCAAATGGCCTTGAGCCTGCAAACGGTCAACCTCAAACTTGCTGGCTCTCAGAGTGAATGCGGGAGTGATACCTATCGCACCAGCAAGACAAAGCCCAGCTTGATTTACCAAATCCGGAAGCAAGCTGCGCCCAAACCCAATATTTTTGGTTCTACCAACAAGGGTAGAAATATCAAGATTTGCATCGGCTCGTCTTTTTGGGATACTCCCCCAACAAAAATGGCGGTCTTCCTTTTGGTGTCCCCAAAACAGACCAACAACCCGTATAGCCCTTTCCATCACCTTTCTGAAACCAGGCAGTACTACGTACCACCTACTATGGCACCTTCCTGGGGTTTCCGGCAAAACGCTCAAGTGGCTTTTGGATGTATCCGACCGGAACTGAGCCTCCGAGCAGTTCAATTTGTTGGTTTCAAGAAACCCAAAGTTATAACCCACTTCAAAGTCACCGGAAGCGGGCTTAACCTTGTTATTGGTGGCTATCCACTGACTGCTCACTCCCTGAGTAGACATGCCGACGAAGGTCCAAACTTGCTGTTTGCCACTGAAATGGTCTTCCCAAAAAGTTGGAAGTCCATGAACTCAGGCAGTGAGCCTAGCTTGGTCGATCATCCAAGTACCCAGGGCGGTTCAATGTGACTAGGTCCTCCAGATCTGAGAGGTCAGAAAAAAGGGTTCCGTGTCTTTTTTCAGCTTGGTCTACTTTAGTAGGGTCCCGAACCCTCCCAACCAAAAAAAGGGTACTTACCCCTTAAAACTCCCTGCGCCCTGGGGAAGTTCTCATCTTTTACAGACAAAGTTGCCCATGTTACCCAAAAAGTTGAGAAAAGCTTTGTGTTTTTAAGAGGTAAGCCCCCCAAAAAAGGGGTTTCTTTTTGCTGTAGTCTATGTTAGAAGGGGAACCCTCCCCAAAAAAAGGGTAAGAAAGTACTTTTGTGCAGCTCAATGTGAGGTCCAAGAAGCACCCGCCCTTGTCGTGCTCAAAGGTGATGGTGAGATGCTTCCGCGAGATGCCCGCGATGGGCTCCAGCACTACCTCACGCTCGCTCGCACAGGTGCGAGCGGGAAGGAAGTCTTCGTGCCATGGATTCAAGGCAGGGCTGTGGGGAATGGTATCCACTTCTGTGATACAACAGAAAGGGCTTCCCAAAGACTATTTTGATAATAGAAAGGGGGATTTCCTTGTATCACAGAAGTGGGGAGAAACCCCTTGATCCCACAACCCTGATTCAAGGGAAATCAAAAAGAATCTGCAAAGCATCCATTCCTCCCTTGGCCAAAAGGCAACCAAACTTGGGTGTCCTCCCAAAAAAGGATCAAGGAACCTCCGAAAGTGAGGGTTTTAAAGCTGCCCACTGAAGCGTTGTTTGGAGGTTTGGGGTCACAAACATATTGGTGAATGGGCGAATGCACTTTGACACCCAATTTAGGTTGGCTGCGGAAAAAAAAAAAAAAAAAAAAACAAGAGGACGCTCGCCATTCTGTACCACATATTTTGACATTGGTCCCGAATAGTATGATGGTTTCCTGAAGAAGAAAAAAAGAACCGCCTCTGAATCCAAAGCTCGCTTGAAGCAACACCACAGCGAACGCGCTCAGTCTTGGTTCATAATCAAATGGCTGAAGGGTTGCGGGGATAGGCCAACTGTGGCCCACTGAGGGGGGTTCATGCTGTGTCGCAAGGATCAAAGGGTGGCTGGAACAAGACGATCCACAAGGAACATCCAGAAAGATGGTGGAACTGTTGGAACTTCAAACACCTTCCATTTGCTGGAAGGTAAGGGGTCAACAAGTAGGGTCAAATACTCACTTCCGATCGCGGTGGATTGGCCCTAAACTGTTTGTCACTATGGCGAAAACCTAAAACGCGCCCTAATCTTGGTACCTGGACCCTCAAACTACCCATAAAAATGGGATATCACCCCATAATTTTGGGGGTCAAACCCATTTTTAAGGGAAGTTTGAGGGTTCAGGTACCTCAAAATGGCAACACCTGAGGTCGCCAATGGTTCCCAAAAACTGCCTCGAGTAAGGTCGCCGTTGGGATGGCTGGCCTCCCGTTCAAAGCCCATTTCAATCAGTCGGCAAGAGCTGAGAGAAACTGCTTATTTGCGACGTCCCCTGAACGTGGCTCCAAATTCAAAAAGGAGGGGCAGACTGCAGGTTTTGGTCCATGTTTCCACTTACCGATCGGGCAACCCATTTTGGAATTCCGGTTTTTTGAGCCACAGCCAAGTGAAGACTGATTCCCTTTCGAAGGAACATATTCAGCGAATGGAAACATCGGGGCTTGAGGTTCAGAGGGCTGCTTTTGCACTTCGCTCTTGGACCATCCGGTTGAAGCTCCGTTCCAGCGCTTGTTGAACTCGCAATGCCTTCTTGTTCTTTCAAACAACTGAAAAACAGGAGGGAGGAGGTGGACAATCTGGGCTTGTCTCAAAATGGCGGACCCCCCAAAGTGCGTGGTTTCCTACTGAGTTCCCTTTAACATCAACCTGTGTTTGTTGTGGACATCTGCTTTTCTAAACAACAAAAAACCAGGGGATGTGGACACCTGTTGTTTTTTGCATAGCACAACAACCAACATGTGCAAAAGTGTTTTGTGTTGCACGGAAAAACCACCTTTCAAGAAAAACATGCCGGATAACCCCAGCTTGGCACCTGAATGAAAGCCAGAAGGACACTGAAAGCCTCTTGATCGAAATGCAACCTCCTTCTAGCCTGGAGATCATAGAATATTCAAAGTAGATAGATTCCTCTTAAAACCACCATGTTTACAAAGACGCATATTCTGAAACGCATATAAATGGAAGCAAGGAAAACACACCAAAGGGGCAAATAGTAAGGGAACGCATATTCCTCTTCAAATCACCAGGGGCAAACAACACATAGCCTGAAACGCATATGAAACCAAGAAAAACAGACAAGTGTTCTCCACTGACCAAACTACTGGACTCGACCAACATATTTGGGTGTCTCTTTTTTGGGGGGGACCTGCAAATGGTGGCCTTCCTTTTGTTTTCCCTGTAAAACCACCGGAAAAAAAAAAAGGTAACATCAAAAACATTACAGGCCCATTTAGAGCACTGAAGTCGATTCCCTGTAAAGCCAACAAACAGGGGACACAAAAAAAAGGGGAAGCAAAACAAAATCCACCGCTGCAACCCCGCATTCGCCGCTTCTGGCGGAAACGGAAATCCCGGACTCCCGAAATTCCCCGCCTGACATTGGGACGAATCCGTGCCCACCCGAAGCTTCTCTTGTCTCTGGTTCACCCGGCCCTCCTGACGACGGTCTTGCCGTTTTTGTGTAGTCGCCGGAAGTCGGAACTTTTTATGGACGCCCCATGAACACCCATCCCTGTTTGGAGGAGTGGGGGGTCTTGGGTTCCTTCCAATCCGCAGGGGAGTTGGGTATGAAAACGCCAACTTAATGGGTTATAAGCATGGTGATAAGGGACTAACCCCTGGTTACCCCAGTTGTACCCATGGTTGCAGTCTACCATGGGCTGCTTCGGAGAAAGATCATTCAAATCAAATTTATGGGATGCTTTTCCCATGCAGCATAGAAGGTTATAGGGAATGATTGGCAGCCATTATGATATTCATGGATTCTAAAATTATGGGATGATTTTGTTCATGCAGCATAGGTTGTAGGGAATGATTGGCAGCAATGATTCTATTCTGGTTCGATCTGGTAGACCCGTTGTTTTCCATGCTTGGATCGGAAGGTGGTTGTCTAAACCTTTGCAGTGGTAGTCCGGGAAGAATCACTGGAAAGAATGGGACCGTTCGAAGCAAGATCTTACGCCAATTTCTGGAGCCCACCCCCAAGCAATTCATTGGGAATCATTGGCAGCCATCAGACAAGCCATGCGGGGTAATGTATGGAAATCAAGAACCCAGATTCATAAAGCCCTGGTTGATTCATAGGGGGTGTCCTCTTTTAGGGACAAATTCAGACCACTTTAAGGGAGGGAACACTGTAACACCCCGCTAGGACTGTAAATAGCGAAGAACCCCCAACATCGAGGAATCTTGGGAACCCCTAAATGAGCCACAATCAAAACCCGGCTGGATGAAGGTTAGTAAGGGGCAACCCTAACCCCAAATAGCTGCGGCCTTTTCAATTCCTTACTTGGTTCTGGGTTTGCCATTTCTGTACCGATCGGTTTTGATATGACTCAAAGGGAAATACTGAGACCCCTGAAAGAAATCTCACTGAAATATCAGGGTCTGGAGCCATACGAGCGAAGAGTTGGAACAATAGCGGCCGCCTGTGACAAGCAGATTGGTTGGCCGAGGAAATGGGTTCTTCTTTACAAAACAAAAACGGTAACCTTTGGTATGCCAGTTTCCCCTGAGTAGGTAACCATTCATATTATTTTTAATTTTTAAAGGTGGTTCCTTGGATGTATACCTTCTATCCAGGCGAATGGCTCCACTGAAATATGTAGCTGCGGATGGGCGAAATCCATTTTGCAGTTGGGATTGGTGGCTTGGCCCAGGATTCATAGGGGCTTCATCCATCCCAGCTGCAGGTTTTTTGGTCCATCTACAGTATGTGAGGAAGGGGTCTCCACACCTTCGATCTCTTGAAAAAAAGCGTTCCTCACCACGTAAGGAGTGCAATCTCTGTCTTTTTGAACGGTACCCAGAAACCGCGAGGAATCCCAGCAGTTTAGAGCAGGGCTGTGGGGAATGACCACTTCTGTGATACAACAGAAAGGGCTTCCCAAAGGCTACTTTGTTCATATAAACGGGGATTTTGTTTACAGAAGTGGTTGGAGAAACCTTTTGTGATCCCACAACCCCGACTCAGAGGGTCCCCCAGCCCCAAACTTGACACCTGATGAAAGCTTAGTGGTTGGACGCCGAAGTCTGAGTCAGAGGTTCCGAGGCAGCGGTTTCTTTTGCTTTTTCTTTTTTTACGAGATCCCTTCGCTTTCCATGGGGGGCTGGTGGTTTTTCATGGGCGTCTGGGAGGTTTTTTGGAAAGGACATCCATGAGGGTCTGGTCGTTTTTCATGGGGTCTGGGAGCTTGTTTTCTGCAAAACCTCCCCGCTTTCTCTGACAAGGATCCCTGCAAAGCGTGGGACTGTTCGGAGAAAGACCAGAGACAATTCATGGGATGATCCCCATGGAGCATTTTGTGGTAACACGAAGGAATGAATGCTTGGCAGCAATGATTATACCATGGAGGCGGGTATGGGTCAAAACTAAAAACCGCCACCAAGTGATTCGCAGGCTGTCCTTGTTTCCGTTTACCAGGGCAAGCCAATTTTGGGGTTATTTTGGACCCACACCCAGGTGGATCCGCTTTCCCCGGCTCCGGTTTTCTGGATGCAAAGCCAAGTTCTGGGGCCCGTCCCCATGTAACCTGCCGTCGGGGGTAGGGCCTGCCAAAAGCGTCTTCTCTTGAGTGCCCTTTGTGGGTTGCTTAGGGAAACCAACGGAAGCCAAGCTGAGAGTTCATGGAATTCCAAACATCTTCTCCCTGAAGCCATAGGCTTGGTGGACATCAAGTCCCACCGAGCTCCGAGGTCCAACCCGAGGCAATCTGACCTGGTGCATTTCTGCAAGATCCGTTTTCCATGGGGGGAGTTGGGTCGCAAAAGTGTCTTGTCGACTCAGAAATGGGTTCCCCCGCCCCAAGAAACATGTGCCCCCCGGGTGTCCTTTGGATTTTTGTTGGATTTCCATTTTTCCTTGGGTTACTTAGCCACGAGCAAAAAGTAAAAACATGTTTGCTGGTTGAAAAGTATGGACAAAATCCTGCGTCAGCGGAGATAGATGAAACCCTATGAAAGCTGGGCTAAGCTGGGATTCACAACCTACCAACAAATGGCAAACAGTTACCTCCATTTGCTCAAGTCCCTGGAACAAATCCAGTAGTCACAGATTCCATTTAAAACCAACAGGCGAAAATAGAACATGTTCATTTCAGAAAATGCAGGTTAAAAAGGTCAGCTAAGTCGCTCAAATGCCCAGGGTAGCCATGGGAAAAAGGGCGTCCTTTATGGCTGGTTGAGTTTCAAGGGCACAAAAGGAAACAAGACTAGTTCCTCCAGTAGAGGGGTTAGAATAAGGGTACCGTTTCTTTTTTCCGTAGACTATTTTAGTAGGTTAGTAGGGGAACCCTCCCCCAAAAAAGGGTAAAAGGGCACTACTGGGAAACCTAGGGAAACAAGGGCGCACTGGGCAACTGGGGATGAAAACTGGCCAGCGACGGGATTTCCTGAGTTTGCATCCGGCTGGACGTGGCTGCCAGTCGAACCACCACCGTGTGCACCGGAAGCTCTGGCTTCTCACCTCGACACGAGGTGCCGCCGGGTTTTCCAAGGTGAGGCAATTTTGAGGTACCGACCCTTGGTAGTGGCCTGCAAAAAAACTGCATGATTCTTTTGCAGGCCCCTGCTAAGAATGAAGACAACCCAAAAACAAAAGACCTCAACACATGCCAAAAGTGAAGCATCGAGGTACCCAGATTCTCAGGGTTGCTTCTGTTCACTGTTTGTTTTCTTTTTTAGGGGGGTCCCACTCAAATCAAAAAAAGGAGCCAAGATGTGTGGGGCAGGGTGGAATCGGGCGTGATCGTGGAAGTGCGGAGGGATGCGGAGAGTTTTGGCAAGCAAACCAACAAAAAACGGCACCCTGCCCACTCCTTTTTCTTGACTGGAGAGACCTCAGTTGTTCAGTGACCCTGGAAAACAAAGGGAACCCTTTCTTGGGAAGACCATTTTAGTGGGGCAGCCACCAAAAACAAAGGGAAAAAGGGATCCACTGAACAACTGAGAGGCCGTACCTGCTGCCTGGGTTTCTCCTAGCCCTGATCTTTTACGGGTTTCATGGAAAATCTAGGGGTCTCCAAAAGGTCTAACGGGGTGATATTGTCACACTAAAGACGACCCAACATGTGTTGTTGTTGTTTTTTCATTGTTTTTAAAGAGGAAAACCATGCACTCGCTTCTTCCCCAAGAATGGAGGCAGTGGTTCTCCCAACATAGGCATCAAGTGGTTTTGGACTTTGTTTCAACATGGTCACACAGTTTTCCTATTTATTGGATCCCGAGCCAGGCAACCCCATTTCAAGCCACGTGCTTCCAGTTGCCCTTTTGGTAAGCTTGTTCAGTGGGTTCCCACGTAGATCAAGGCAATGGATGCCAGAGACGGCAGGTCTTCCACCGATTCTGCGTGCCGAGTGACGAAGAAGCAGCCCCACCTTGTTGGTATTGCAGCCCCACTGGCCTCGGATCTCTCAGAAGATGTGTGCGTGCAAACGCGTGCGGGGTCAAGGGCTTGACCCCCCCGCCTGTTTGGAGAATCCCATCCGGGGGGTAGGTAGGTTTTGTGTGGGGGCAGTTTAAAGCCCTTTCGGGTTCCTTAGGGTCCTTAGGGTTCCTTAAGGGAATACCCACCCTTTGTCAGGGACTCCACAACACTTGGGGGGAAACTCAGAGGGAGCCCCAACGGCTTTTTTCTGCCCTACCCTGCTTCGACTGCCTGCCGCCTTCAGCAGGGCGTCGGCGTAGCCAGGCTTCACCGCGCCGCGAGCGCGCACAAACTTAAACTCCTGTTTATAGCTGCATTATAGATCCTTCTGTCTTCCAGTTCAGATTCAGTGTAAGCAAACAACCTAAATTTATCTTCAAATACATATTTTTTCGCATAGTGCAGCCAGTTCTGTCGAGGGCGACCTTGGCGTTGTTTCCCATTCTGTACTCTTTGAACCGAATCAGGGGTAAAGGAGATTTGCCTAAGCGGGTCATCATGTGAAGCTCTAGCAATATGCCCCAGCAACTTTGCCCTTCGATCTTGATAATGAACACTGAACAGAGATATTTCTCTGTGGTCGCCCTGACGTGGGAATGCTACGTTTGTGGCTTGTTGCAACACTGCTCGGTTTGTATTTGCCCTGTCAATGAAGGTGGGCGGTATCTTGAGAATTCTCCTCAAGCATCTGAGTTGGAAGGCGTCGAGCTTTTTGAGACAAGCATTAGTGAGGTGGAGGGTCTCAAGCCCATACAACAGCTTTGAACGAATCACTGCATCAAGAATGATAAGCTGCCATTTCTTAGTCGCATTCGACGCCTTCCAATAAGGGACCAATTTAAACCAGGTCCTCCGGACTTCCTGCACTTTGTTCAAAATTTCATGTTGGATATGTATGTCCCTGTTTAGTTCATTTCCTAGATACGTCGCCTCATATTTTTGGGAGAGGCTCTTGATTGTCAAAATGGACCAGGCCGTCATTGTTCATTTGAACTGTCACACATTTGCCCTTATTTAATTTTAAGCCATATTTTGCCGAGTGGCTCTCTGTTAGTGTCAACAGTTCGTTTAGCGCCCTATTGTCAGTAGAGAACAGAATCGTGTCGTCAGCGTAATACACCATATCAAAAGTTAGGCCAGGGATGTGGGTATTCAACACCCTATGGCTGACACTATGTTGTATGTCATGGTCGATGCAAGACATGACAATGACAAACAAGTATGGCGATAGCTGGCACCCTTGCCGAGTTAGAAGATTGTCTTTTTAGAACTGGATGAGCCAAATGCATCTTTTACAAAAACAAAGTTGGGTTTTGGTAACAATCGTTTATCACATCCCGGCAATGTTGACATTTTGTTAAAACCTTTTTCCCAGTCCAAAAGCGCCAGGCTCAGTTTGGTCGGTGAAAACTTCTGCCTCAGCCCTTTTACAGCTTTCCAAAGCCCCCTTTTATTTTTGTCATGGGGGTTTTCGTTAAACTGCTCTACCAGGTTGCGCCGGTCATAGCGGGCACTCTTTGCAATGTTGCGGTTAATCCTACGAACCACGGCATATGGCGCCCCCCTTTTGCTGAATTGGTTCCTTTGCTCTATTTTCTTCCAGGTGTGTCTGGTTATGTAAGCCTTCTGTTTAGTTTTTGGGTGAAGGTCTAAATTGTTTTCTGCTGCGCGCAGGATGCAACTGGAAAACACGTCTAGGTCCATTTGGTCGCCTATCAGGGATCTGAAGTCATTGTTATAACGTTCCCATTGGCTCCGATGTGGTTTAGCGTGCTTCTTAATAGGGTTGACATCCCGCGCACGTGTCAGTGGTTGCATCTCAATTCGTGTTTCCAGAACAAGGTGATCAGAGTCAAAGGCAATATCTCGCCGGATCTGAACATCCTTGCAGAGCACCTTACATGCATCAGGCGTTAGCCAGTAATCGATTTGAGCATACCTAACAGCGTCATGTGAGAGGGCAAAATCAGAATCAATTATCTTTTCCTTATAAGTGATAAGCTTCTCGGGGGGCTTCGAAAACTGGCTATTTAATATCCTCAGATGATGCATTCTGCAAAATCCGAGGAAGATAGCTCTGCTTTCTTTGGTGCGTGCATTCATGTTATCCAGATATTCCATTCCTCTTCCGATTATATAGGGGCCACAAACGTCACAGTCAACTTCCCGAACGAAATGGATCCTGGCATCAAAGTCTCCGCCCACAAACAAACGACCCTTATTTCGCTGCACCTCTTGCGACAACTCATCATAGAATGTTTCTTTTTGCTCTGTGGTATCAGCACTGTGTGGGGCGTAAGCGCAAATGAAAGTGGCATCACCTCCCCTGCATCAAGTGTGATAGAAGCAATTCTCCCGCTATTTTGTTTCACAGCTTTAACAGAATTCAAAAGGGTATTCTTAATAGGATATACAATTCTACAATATCCATGACCCCTAGAAAAAGGGGTCATAACCCCACATTTGTGGGTAATGGCCCCACTTTCAAAGGGTCTTAGAGACTCCAGGCAGATAGCCGCTATATGCGTAGGTCTTTTGTGGGGTAGCTCTGTTTTGGTGGTTTTGAAGGGAAACTAAAAGGAAGTCACCCATTCTGCAGGGGCCCCCTAAAAAAGACACACCCATATGAAGGAAGAAGCGATGCAGTCTCCCCATCAATCATGGGGGGGCGTGCGCGGCTATACACAACAACAGCCGCCTCTCATCTCAGGCAACACTTTTACGCACTCACCGAGTAGCTTGGCCAAAAACCGCCCGAGCTTTTGTTTGCCACCCTGGGGCCTCCCAAAAAGTGAGCCCCAGGAACTTCCCCCTTTGCTGGAACCCTAGGGGGGTCCTGAGACACCATGGAGCGGGGGCTGGGCACGGGTATTTGTTCTATCATGAGCAAGAAAAGTCGCCAGGCGTAGAAGCACTGCATAGAGAAAACCACTTCAACCCTGAGGCCATATCCAGAACGAAACGTGTTACTCGCAGAAACCGGTCAAAACTTGTGGAGAGCTCAATGACTCAAGGCGTGGAACAATATGTCATCAGTCCAACCGATTGAATCTTGCAGAGACCAGAACAAAAACAAAACAAAAAACCGCTGACGATCGACAACCACGCCCCCTCCAAAAATCAAACAGGAAAAATCCTCGGACACTAAGACTTTACCAACTGCATGATTGATTTTTAATCTAGGTGAAAAAATCAATATTTCACCAACCTGGAGATTCCAATGCCGAGGAATTCCTGGGCGTTCTAGTTCTCAAGGCGTTTTAGGCGTTTTAGGTGTTTTGCATTTTGTGTGCTTTTTTGCGGGCGTTTGCCCCTTTTTTGCGGGCGTTTTGCGGCAATGTGCGGGCGTTTCCTGTTTCTAGGCGTTTGCGGTAATTTGCGGGCGTTTGCGTCCAAAACAGGGTCAACGCCGAGAATGACTAGGAACTCCTTGACGTTTGAATCTCCAGGAACCTGAAATAAGTTGGGGGGATTCGCTATAATTCACCCAGCTGATTACACCGTCCACATAAGGCTTCGATCTTCGCCCGCAGCAGTGGGAGCGCTTCTCAGCTCTTTGGCAGCAAGTTGGCCGCTGTATTTGCCCCGCGTTGCTGCCATGTCAGACCACGACCTCCCGCAGAAAATTATCCACCTGGACCCTCAAACTACCCATAAAAATGGGATATCACCCCATAATTTTGGGGGTCAAACCCATTTTTAAGTTGGAATTTTGAGGGTTCAGGCACAAGGATCCATTGGTTGATCCCATGGAGTGGATTGGCACTTCCCGTGGAGTGGATTGGCCGGAAAAAGTTGGATTTCTCGATTTACGGACGCCCAAAAATGGACGACAGTCCTTGCTCCTACAAGCTCACTGGAACCCCTAGGCCGGGGGGGGGGTTAGGGGGCCAATTCCATTTGTCCAGTATTGCCCATGATTCCCTTTCATGGAACCAAGGAATGGCATTCCAGCGGTCCCCGCCCGAACCTAAATTCCATTAACTAGCTCCTCCAGTAAAAGGGGTTAGAATCAGGGTACCCTGTCTTTTTTGCTGTCGGATATTTTAGTAGGGGAACCCTCCCCCAAAAAAATGGGTGAGAAAGGGCACCTAGCTGGGGGAGCTAGTTCCTGAGGGGGAGCTAAAAATGGGTAAAAGGGCACTACTGAGGGAGCTAGCAAGGAGCTGGGGACTCCTCAGTTCTTGCCGTGTGGCAGTGATGTGCCACTCGCGCCAGGATGGACATGGCATCCTCGAGAAGCTCTATGTGGGATTTGTGCATCCCCCTTCTACCCAAACACTCCTGGGGCTTCCAATGGAAGACCCAGACCCAAAATTCCTTTCAAATCCAAGACCCAAGACCCATACATGATTTGGACTATGGAGGGTCTGGGTCTTCCATTGGAAGCCCCAGAAGGGGGTGATAAGCAAACAACACACCCAAACATACTGTGGATGGACGAAAATTAGTTCGCACCACCTAGGAGGCCCTGGTTTCTGATCATTCCCCTGTAAGTACCGGCAAAGAATGGTTTCAACCATGGTATCAAAGTGGTGCAGGATTTTGTCCATCCACAGTAGGTCAAATGGCCCTGGCAAATGGCATTGAACCAATCTAAACGAGTGCCATCAGTGCCACCGAATTCTAACCAAACTAAACAGGACACCTATGCAAATCGCATCTATCATGTTGCCTATTCCCGAACAGGGGGATGTGTATTTCAACTGATGCAACAACCCCAACAGCCTTGGTACTTGGTACCTCAAAATGGTCAGAAGCCAGTTTCTCAACCTTTGCACACACCCTGTTGTGGATGGTTGCGACATCCGCTTCTCGCACCACCTTTCGGAAACCCAACGGAATGTTTTTCCCCCCAGCGGCAGATACCGCAACGTATGTGTTACAGTTTCAAAACTTGGTGTCGTTCCGTGGCGAAATCGGTGCCAAAATTTCCGAAACCATCCGTCCATTTTTGACACCAAGTCCAACGCAACTCAGGATGATGGGACCCTGGAGCAGTCGACCTTGGGGCTCAAAAGGGAGCACCGCACGGGGTCTGATACGAGACTTGGCAATATTAGATCACCAACCACTTACTAACTTGGCAACAAATATCCTGGCGAATCGATCACCCCAGAGGGATCGTTCTTCGGAGGCGACCGAAAAAGGCGACTTGTCCAAACCGTTTTGGGATCCCATTTTGGAATTGGTAGGTGAATTCACCGCCCATTTTTAGGCTTCATTTTTTCGTGGTTGGATCGAATCGGTCCCGTTCACAGGGGGCTAACCGATTTGGGTTTTGACCCATGGCCACTTTGCAGTCCTTGAGGGCTTGCTTCGACGGCGCGCGCAGCACCACCTCTCCGTCCTCGCCGAAAAAAGCGAGCGAGAAAGCTGCGACCGGGCGGTGGCCTGGACCGGGCGGTTAGGAAACGAAGGGAACACCTGGTTTTGGTTGGCTTTATGTCACTTTCGAGCCAGTGGATGGGGCAAAAACAGTACCCAAACTTGTTGCCGGCCACAAAAATATAGGTAAAAAGGGTACCAAGGGACCCTCTGGGTGTAGTGGACACCCCAAAAGTGACGAAAGTTCGAAAGGAACTGGGGGAGTGAGAGTGGGCATGTGTTAAACTGGGGATTTGGATGTCTAAACTCGGGGCGGGGGGGTCCCTTGAGTCTTGTAGAACACTGGTAGGAATCACAAGCTCAACTAGGTCCTCCAGTAGAGAGGTTAGAATAAGAGTACCAACTTTTTCTGTAGTCTATTTTAGTAGCCTTACCACCCCCCCCCCGTGGACCACCCGCCCTTCGAGATTCCAACACAAGAGGAAGAGAAATAGGAGTCCGTGTAGGAACCACAGTTGAAACCGATGCATGGGAAGCGTAAGAAAATTGTGGGAAGGGACACCAATGGGACACCACAGGAGGGGGAACCAGAAAGAAACCCAGCTCACCATCTGGAACCTCTATCTTCGTATCTTCCCAACGATTTGATTGGCCAAACAAAATCTAATTGTCACCAAAACCTCATTCCGGAAAAGAGCAAATTCCAAACACCCAGGAAGTGAGGCCTTGATTGCACAAATAGCAAAGGAATAAAATGGGGTTGAAGGTCGATTCGCTGCGGGCACCGTCTTTGTTGGAACAATTTATCGCCCAAACAAGCTGCACCAGTGAACCACTACGGCTCAAACGTTTGGACTACGGACATGAAGAAACCTGCGAGGAAAGTATTACGAGTGCTGTGGATGGACGAAATCCTGTACCACCTAAGAAGCCCTGGGATGATGCACTTCCCTTTTAGATACCAACACACCCATGGTTTCAACCATGGTTTCAACCATGGTTTCATTCAGGAGCGCCAACGGATTTCGTCCATAGCTCTTTGGGCCACCCCTTGGGGTTCCTTCCAACCCAAACTCCAACTCTCGAAGCATGCCTTGCCGCTTGCGGCCTCAAGCTTCCCTTTCCCTGGACCCCGTTCTTTCGTGTTTCTTCGACCCCGAAAGGAGAAATCAGGAAAGAGCTGAGTTGAAAGTCCGGGGCTCAGGTTCCTTACAGGCGACGCTCAATACCCACCAATTTGGGCCCCAAATCGCACAGTTGAAACGCGTTCACCGTAAACCTATACCCAAAGGATTCCAGTTGCCCCGAAATTGGGTAACCAGTCATTGTTCATTTGTGTTTAAAAGCGTGGTTCCCTTGGCTGCCCGCTACGCGGAGAAATGAATCACTGGGCTACCTCGTTCAATCAAAACTCGGATCTTTGTCTCTTGTCCACATGCAACATACTTGATTGCGCGAAACTCAACATCTAAAAACGCAAAACTGATCCCGTCAATCCCAAAACAAAACACTCCCTGAGTTGGTTGGCCAAAAAACGTAGCTAAACTGTTTGTTTCCAAAAGTCCGAAACGGAATTCAGGGAGATAGGTTCTATGAGCCCATCAGAAACCCACAGGACACCCTAGAAAACTCTATAGAAAATCATAGGAAACTAAGAAAACTCCGTAGAAAACCTCTATAGAAAACCATCGGAAACTAAGAAAACTCTGTAGAAAACCATCGGAAACTAAGAAAACTCTATAGAAAATCATAGGAACCATAGGAAACCATAGGGAAGGGAAAACCATAGAAGACTTTTGGAGTGAGAGTCCTTTTGCTGTATTCTGTATTCTTCCCGCACCCTCCCAACCAAAAAACGTCACGGTGAGAGGTCGGGCCCGATCCTCGCTGGGGGACCGGGAGTGAGAGGGTTGCTCCCGGGGAGGGGGCTGCTCGCTCCGGGGGGGGGGTGAGGGCCCGGCGGCTCGGGTCCTCGGCGAGGGTCACGGACATCAAGCTGGTTCTGGTCAGGAGCTGCTTCCTGAGAGTGCAGTGCAGTGCAGCGGTGGAGTCTTGGGGCTCCCCGAGGTGGGTGAAAAGGGTGGGTTTGCGGGAGTTGGTTGAAAGGAGTTGGTTGAAAGGAGTTGGTTGAAAGGAGTTGGTTGAAAGGAGTTGGTTGACAGGTTGGTTGAAAGTGAGTTAAGATGGTTGCTTCAAAGCTCACTTCCGATCGAGAGGATTGACCAAAACAAGTCACCACACTCTGTGAGGCCACTAAAATAGTAGCCACGGCGAAAGTGACGATGTCCGAAACGGAACCCCCGTTCAGCGGGTTCAAGGGGAACAACCGATTCCATTTCTGAATTTGAGAACCCTCAGAAACGGCTCCAAGATCAAAGGTGTCCTGTTTGGAAAAAAAACATGGCCCTGCTGGATGATTGAATCAGGTACGCCAGGAATCGCCCTCTATATTTCAACCAAACCAAGAAGGACACCTACTGTGGACGAAAGACGAAATCCGTTTCGCACCACTTTGGAGCAATGAAACACCATTGCTTGTTGGCATTCACAAAAAAACAGCATAGGCTTTCTGAACGGTGCGAAATGGATTCCGTCCATGCACATGGTCAAAATAATTCTGTCCAAAGGCCAAACAAGAGGTCCTCAGAGGTCGCAACATCGGCTCAAGGACACCTCCGAACGCAGGGCATGTGAGCCATGGTCACAAGATCGGTTTTCGGCTTCCGATTTTTTGTCGAAGCCCTGGACTCGATTCAAATGCCGCTGAAACCAACCAAAAAGGGGTACATGAAACCCAGAAATAGAAGGTCAACCTACAAGTAGGTTTAGAACCAAGATAACTTGCCTGGGGTAATTGAGGCTTGTTGTTACAAACTACAAGTAATTTAATTTGGTTGAACATCCAAGTAACACATTGTTAAGTGTATTTGTTTGGACAATCCGGCTTTCCAAGCGAACTACCTCCCTCTTTAGTAGAGGGTTGACACGGCACCCGAAAACAATAAGGCCGGTATATTGAGTGTAGCGGGTAGTAGTTACCGTGACAACTTACTAACTTGGCCAAACATCCAAGTAGATTTTGAACAGCCTGGTATGAGTCCGCTAATTAACCGCTACTTGTGGCTTAATTATGGGAAATTAGCGTTCCTTTGGGGTGCCAAACGGCCCCAAAGGTTTATGTACAATCAGCCGTTGGAACAACCGGGACGCTCAAACTACACATAAAAAAAGGGCATCCACCAACCACAATGTTGGGTTGCGATCACCCGTTTGTTAAGTTTGTATTTTGAGGGTTCGGGTGGTTTTGTTTGATTCGTATCCTTTAAGAAACCTCCTGTTTTCTATTAAACCACCCTCAAACACAAAAACAAAACAACCTGGTTTTTGGTACCCCCCAGCGGGTCTTTTTGGCGCAGCGGGGTCCGTATTCACCGTTCCCAAACCAAAAACGCCGAAGCTCGAAAGGTCGCCGAACCGGTCGCCCGACGAAGCTTCGTGGGGGGCCTTTGTGAGCCAAGTGGCTGGTTGTGATGGTCCAGCAAGGCCTCCCGCAGCTCGTCGGTCATTTTCAGCTTCATCTCCTGCTCCTCCTCTCCGATCCAAGTCGAGAAATTGGTCCAGAAAGCCCCGGGAACTCTTGGGATCGGGGGCTGGGACCGGGGGCAAAACCCAAAAAGAAGAAGGAGGTTAAAGGCCGCCCGATCCACCAAAAAACTCGTTCGGTCGCTCGAACACCGGGTTCTTGGGGTGAAAGAAGGGGGAAACCGAAAACATCGGCCTCTCGGTCGCTCCATCGCTCGAAAAAATCGGTCGATCGCCGGCTTCTTGGGACGGGTAAAACCAGGGAAAGGCTCGAGATCTGGCTTCTTGGCACCGGTATGGGACCGGGGGCAAAAAACAAATAAGGATTCCACCGAACAACTCCCTCGGTCGCCCCGACTTCGCCCCGGCTTCTTGGGACCGGTGGAACCCAATAGACCGGATTAAGCAGATTTCTGTCTATTCGGCAAAAGCGTGTTTTCGGTCTAAATCGTGTTGCCCTTGCGGCAAAAAGTTCTGTCTCTTCGGCAAAACTTTCGGTCTATTTCTATGATTTCGGTAGGTTCTAAAACCCGAAGTTTCTTGGACATTTCCGACAAACTGCTTGGTTTTTCGGCTTGCAAAGGTCGCAGTTTCCCGGCTCCACGGCGGATAGCTTTCTGAAGTTTTGTGGCGGTTTGCTGGCAGTTTGCACGTGCACGAAAAAGCACAATGTTATTCGATCGGATTGTTTTGCAGGGGCGTGGGCTTGGTCCACAGCATAATTGATGGCAGTGATAAGTGGCAGTTTGAAAAACTAGCCGCAAACAAACTCTAATGTAGGACATGGTTTTAGGTTAAACATACGCGCTTAACCTAAAAACATGAAATAGGTTGATTTCTATGATTTCGGGATTCGGCCGTGTTTAGTCTAAACCGGTCTATTGGGAAACCGGAAAAATGTCAATATTGAGCTTTGGTGCACCTGCGTGTTTCTTTATTTTTAGGGTGCGCTCCTTTTCTGGGGTTGGTTTGGAGCTGTTTCGAAGGGTGACCAAAGCCAGAAATTGGGGTGGTTTCGTTGTTTCCCTTGAACCGACCACTAAGCAGGGCTCACAATGATAAAAACAAAGGCCGGATTTATAGGTCTTCCTATTTTTGAGGGTACCTTTTTTGCACGGCCTTACAAGGGAAACCAAAAGGAACCACAATTTCGCAGGGGCCCCCCAAGAAAGACACGCCCAACTGGACAGCGCAACAAAACCGGGCCACAAATTGCCATGGCTCATGGTGTCCTTCACTTAGCCTTCAACCAGTGTTCACACGGGTACAACATGCCCGTGGATCACGCCGTAAAATTGGTTTTCCCGAGGTCCGCTGAAACGTCCGCTCAAAGACCCAGAAAACGACGGACAAAAAAAAACGAGGTGAACTCATTCCTCTAGGGATTGATTCCTTTTCCATTCTTGTCAAGTTCATCGTTCTTTTCAGAAACCGGGTTTCCTGATCCCTAGAAAGAACGGGGGAAGGACCCCGTTCGAAAAACGCAAACCTTTGACCTTTGAAACACAGGGCACCCTCAAACAAAAGACGCACACAACCCGCTGTTTTTGAAGGTCCAAAAGAAAGACGATGAGAGACCAGTTCACATAGCAGCGACTTTGCAAATTGCGGTGGCTTGCTCTTGGGTGTTCAGCCAAGGTCAGGTAAGCAGGTTGCAATCCTGGTATTTACGGGGATGATCACCGCTCCCAGTTGTCTCACGGCGAGCAAGTAGGTCACGACCCTGGCTTTTTAGCCCACTAACCACAGTTGCAAACCCAGGAATCACCGTTGCAACCAAGCTTCTAGGGGTTGATTCCAAGTCCATTCTTTTCAACCAGGGTTCTTTTCTGCAAGCGGTGGCTTCCTTTAGGAGTTTGAGGGCTTCCTGAAAAGAAAAGAATGGGCTTGACGCTGAACACCCAAGTTGGCACAGAACCACCGGCATGGGATCAGGACGAGAGCAGATGCGCAGGCAACTTCCAAGGGTTGAAATCTTGGGAACGCAAACAAAAACCCGCCGCCGTTTTTGAGCCTGAAAATCCCGCTGCTTGAGCGGATTGGCAAAATAAGACCATGTTGTGCTTGCGCCACTCATCGGGTATTCCCAAAATGTGACTGAAGCCCAAGAACTAAGGCAGTCCGGTTGGCGCCTCACAATCCGTATTGGAGCAAGAGCTGTGCAACCCACAATCCGTAATCTGCAAACCGCAAAATCGAATCCGTAAATGGTGGAATCCACAATCCTCTAATCATTGGGGGTTGGATTTTGAACAGGCTAATTGGGTGTTCGGCCCAGTTGGTACAGTGTTGCTAATCTAAGTTGGAACCCGCATATCAGTCCAAGTGGGGTTAACCTTGTTATTAGTGGGTTGTAACCTAAATTGCCACTTGGCCGAACCATCCAAGTAGGCTTTCAACAGCTAGCCCTTAAAGGAGAACCAAAGGTGATTGCGTGGACAAACGTGATCGAACACATCTAACCGGTGGTTGAATCGCCCAAGCCTTCCAAGCATTCTGCGCCCATCTTTGACTAGGTCCTGTCTGCTGGAGGGTAGAGGGTAGAATAAGGGCACCAACTTTTTTCCGTAGTCCTGCAGCTTCAAACGACTAGAAAAAAGTAGGTGTTTTGGTCATTGTATTACTTTTGCCTGTTTCGTATCGTTTTTACCGCAAAACGACTAAGACGCCTAGAAATTTGAATTATTTGGTGTTTCCTTCTTGCACAGGGCTTTCACTCTCATTCAGCTTGATATTGCCCTTACACCAGATGTTCGAATCTTCAGAAACTTCTAAACACTTCGAATCCTTCCCTCCATCAACACCCTTCAATCCTAGCTGTGCGGGGGAGTGGTGCGCAAATCGGAGCAAGTTTAGTCTAAACATGCTTCGAGTGAGAAACGCACTTTTTTCGTACCACTTTTGGCCGCAAAACGAGCGCAAAAACCCGCAAAAACCGAGCGCAAATCCCAAAAAGTGGGTCAATTGGGGTTGTTTTATGCACTGCCCGCTCAAAAGCATGCCCTGATTGGGCACCGATGTAGGGTCATGCTTGCAACTGGAAATGCAAGCACCGAGAAAGGAAACTATATTGATATGAGGTCAGATCTTGTTCCAAAACGCCCAGAAATTTCTTGGTTTTTCGTAGGGGAACCCTCCAAGGAAAGAGGGTAAGGGCACGGCAGGACTGGGTCATGGAGCCAGCAGACAGGGCGGGCTAGGCTTTGCTTTGCTTGGGTTGGGTGGGGTGGGGTGGGGCGGGGTGGGGTGGGGTTGCGCTCTACAAGGATACACTGCGGAATTCGTCAACACATCCATTCGGCGCGCGTAAATTTGAGGGCCACACCATTGTCATAGCGCGGTCTTTTACGCTCACGACGGCGACGCCACCACGTACGTGAGGTCTAGCGGACGGCCGAGAGCCGCCCAATCCTCACTCAGCAATGCAACGCTCCCGGCCACGAAAACAACCGACACTCGCTTTGGAGGTCGGGTTTTCGCCGCACCTTGCCACTCAGACAGCCGGTCCAGTTGAGGAGCGGGCGGGCCTGGCCAACGGCTTACAAGTTCTTGCTCCCTCCCGCCTGAACCATCTGCTCGCCTGTCAAGGCGTTCACGGCCGTGATCGGCTTTGAGGCCATGAGTCCTTCGAAGTCAAGGCTGATCGACCGAACGCGCGGCGGGGCGAGCGGCTTACCGACCCGTCCTGCGGTCGACAAGGGCAAGGTAAACCCGCCAAAAAGCTTGGGCGGTGAGAACGGCTGCTTGCCGATTCTCTCACAAGCAGCTCTGGAACCAACACGGGGAGATGTGTTCAAGCCACACAAATGCTAGGAACATGCTCATCCTCAAGGTAAAAGTCACAAACGTTGTGTTCAAGGCGCACAAGTCCTTGAAACACAAGGTCAGAGCCACGACTCGAAGCACAGGAAACTCGAGCTTTTTTTGGCTGCAACCGACACACGCCGTTCGCCAGTGTAGTTTGCCCACCCCACCCCACACCCCACCCCACAACCCCACCCCACCCCCCGCCACCCACCCCCACTTCACCCCGCCCTCCCCACCCAACCCCACCTCCATGACCCAGTCCTGCACGTCGTTCGAAACGGCTGGGTGGAACTAGCGCCAGCCCAACCCCAACCAGCATCTCAACCGCCCGCCCTTCCATCCAAAATTCTCAAAGTCAAACATCTCCCAGTCAGCCACTGGCGTTGCTCGTAGCCAACTAAGCCATTGCGTTGCAGCGCTTGCGCTCTACAAGGATACACTGCGGAAGTCCATTCGGCGCGCGTAAAATTAGCCTCTACTGAAATAAATCCAGGGCCACGCCGTTGTCATAGCGCGGTCTTTTACGCTCACGGCGGCGACGCCACCACGTACATGAGGTCTAGCGGCCGGCCGAGAGCCGCCCAATGCTCCTCACTCAGCAATGCGACACTCCCAGCCACGAAAACAACCCGACACTCGCTTTGGAGGTCGAGTTTTCGCCGCACCTTGCCACTCAGACAGCCGGTCCAGTTGAGGAGCGGGCGGGCCTGGCCAGCGGCTTACAAGCTCTTGCAGCCCCGCCTGAACCGGCTGCTCGCCTGTCAAGGCGTTCACGGCCGTGATCGGCTTTGAGGCCATGAGTCCTTCGAAGTCAAGGCTGATCGACCGAACGCGCGGCGGGGCGAGCGGCTTGCCGACCCGTACCAACACGGGGAGATGTGCACGCCGAGCCACGACGCGAAGCACAGGAAACTCGAGCTTTTTTGGGTGCAGCCGACACACGCCGTTGGCTGCTGGCGCCAGATTTGCCCCTCCAACGCATCCAAGATCGATCATTGCCTACAGCAAAAGTCTGCGCAGCGCGTTCTTCCCGGCTGCTCAGGGTGCTGGGCATGCTGCTGACAGCCTTGGCCCCCAGCTGGCAGCCTTGGCCTGGGCTGGCCAATGGGCTTGGCCACATTGGGCAGCCTCACGCCCTGGCTTGCAGCCTTGGCCTTTGGCGATGTCTTGGGCTGGGCTGCGCCGCTTGCTTCCTGGGGTGGCTTGCACATCGCTTTCACGGCGATCTGCCTTGGCTCCTTGGGCGCGCCTTTGCCGGCACCTGACTCACTGACACGCGGGACATGCACATGCATGACGTGGGTATGAGTGGCGTGGACATGCGTGACATGGGCATGTGTGATATCAGCATGCATAACATGGGCGTGGCAGGACATCCGTTTGACATGTACATGCGTGACATGGGCATGCGTGACACAGGCATGCGTGACATGGGCATGCGTGACCATGCGTGACATGGACATGGCGTGAGATGGGCATGCGTGACATTCGCATGTGTGACATGCGAATGCGTGGGTGTGCATGGCATGGACATGCACAACGATTACAAGAGTGAGTGACCATGCGTATGCGTGCCTACATCTATGACAACGGTATTCCTGCGTGAGTATAGTGTTGCGCATGCTTGCTACGCATGCAAATCGTGACACGCAATGACACACGCAAATTGTAGCATGTCCACGTTTGCAGCCATGCAGTCATGCGTGCCATGAATGCATGGGATCCTCGAGTGTTCATTCCTACCAAAGCGCGCCTGGATCCCCGCCCCGCCCCGCCCGCCCCGCCCCGCCCCGCCCACCCTACCCAACCCACCCACCCCACCCACCCCACCCCACCCCACCCCACCCCACCCCACCCCACCCCACCCCACCCCACCCCACCCCACCCCACCCCACCCCACCCCACCCCACCCCACCCCACCCCACCCCACCCCACCCCACCCCACCCCACCCCACCCCACCCCACCCCACCCCACCCCACCCCACCCCACCCCACCCCACCCCACCCCACCCCACCCCACCCCACCCCACCCCACCCCACCCCACCCCACCCCACCCCACCCCACCCCACCCCACCCCACCCCACCCCACCCCACCCACCCCACCCCCACCCCACCCACCCCACCCACAACCCCCACAACCCCCACAACCCCCACAACCCCCACAACCCCCACAACCCCCACAACCCCCACCCCCACAACCCCCACAACCCCCACAACCCCCACAACCCCCACAACCCCCACAACCCCCACAACCCCCACAACCCCCACAACCCCCCACAACCCCCACAACCCCACAACCCCACAACCCCCACAACCCCCACAACCCCCACCCCCACAACCCCCACAACCCCCGCCCCGCCCCACCCCACCCCACGGCATTGAGGAGGGGGGGGGGGGGGGAACTATTTGGGAAGGCCATTGAGATTCCTCTATGCTATAGGACTCTATGCAAATGTGGTTGCGCACCTCTTCCATTGCTTACATTTGCTTCCGCCCCCTGGACAAAATATGTCCAAGAGTTATAGAGCAAATCGAGGATAGGTGTCCTTTTGAGGTTTCCTTCCGGAACCCACCTTCTAGCCAAACTAACCAATCAAAAGGACACCTATGACCTATTCCCTTTCCCATTCAAAGTATGACGTTTTCCTAGTTCCTCCAGCAGAGGGGTTAGAATAAGGGTACCCTTTTTCTGTAGTCTTAGGAGGGGAACCCCTCCCCAAAAAAAGGGTAAAAGGGCACTACTGGGAATCCTAGTTTTCCCATTCCTCAAAACCACATTCCAGAAGACTGGTGGAGAAAGCCGTTGCAACAACTACCCAACCTGCTTTCTGCGTCGCACGTCCCTGGCTTACTTCCGATCGAGTGGATTGGCCAACAAACGTAATCAAACTTTTTGTCAAGGCCACTAAAACGGTCCAAACCCAAAAAGTGACGAATAAGTCCGAAAAAAGAACTCAGGATGGGAGTCGTGGGTTAACGCCACCCATACCCTTTCGGATTCCTTCAGGGAAGGCGATCCCAATCATGTGCCATCTTACGCTCAGGTTCGACCTTTGGCGTGTTTCAAGGGGAAAACGGGTTTGTCAAAATCAGGTACCACCCCCCCACAAACAAAAGAATCCAAAAGAAACAGGAAGTGGTGTCCCTTGGTTTGCCTCTGGAGCAACCTCAAAACGAGAGCCTCAAGTGTCCAAATAAGTCGAAGTCGACGTGGTTGCACAGCACTGCAAACCGCATCTCAATCATGATTCGAGGAATCACTTGTTCGCCATTGGCCTGGCCTTTGGGTCTGAATGAAACAAGGGGGAACGACTAACAATGGCCTGTGCTTTCCTTTGTTCGGCCTTTTGGTTGACTCACCGGAACGAAAAGGAACAACAACCACGTGGCTTCTTTCGGCTTTTCGCACCCCCGTTCCACGCCTCCCGCTGATCGAGCCGTAACCTGGCCGCTTGACGGGAAGTCGCAAAACCCGCTTCCCGCTCGGAGCCGAGCTGAGGCTGAGTCATAATCAAAATCCGGTATTAAAATGGTCTCTACCCAGAACCATGTAAAGAATCAAGACGGCGGCCGCAGCTATTTATCGCTGGGATTGTCCCTTACTAACCTTCATCTACCCGGGTTTTTATTGTGGCACAAATGCCCAGTGGGGTTCCATGGAGAAAAAAACGGCATCCGTTTTTGGTTGGTTGACTTTCAAAGAGACACCTTTCCCAACAAAAATGAACAAAGGGCACCACTCGGCAACTGGGAAACGTGTCGATCTTCCAACTCCGGGACTGTGCCTATAGCACCAGCAAGTTCTCAAAAAGTTGCACCACCAAACCCCTGAAACACACCCCAGCAGAAGCCACTCCTTGAGGGTAAATTAGGGGTAAATAAACTCTAAATATGGCTTCAGTGTCATATGTCTTCTTTGGGGTTTGGTCTGGCGGGATCCCTACCGGTTTAGTTGGTCACCAGCCATGTTTCTTTGGTTTTTAAAAGGTGGCTTTCCGTGGTGACGTACTATGCACAAAAAATAGGATTCTCGAAACTGGACGGGGGAAGTCTTTGAGTTGAAGCAACTGTTGTTCGAACCCCCTCCTTTCGGCTTCCCCTTGAAGGGGAGGGAGTGACCGTTGAAACAAGTCTTGTCCAACCCTGGCTTTAGCAACCTTGGACCTTAGTCTCTGTTTTGCTCCAGGCCACCCGTTTCAGCTCGAGTTCAACAAAAAAAATCAAAAGGACAGCTCACTGTTGTGGGCTCTCTGTTTTGGCACACACCCGTTCAAACTTTCTCTCTGAAGGGGGCCGGTTGGTTGCTTAAATGAACTCAGCCCATCAGCTCTCAAAGCAACAGCGCCATTCATTCCAGCTCCATGGGCAAGGAAAGCAACGTTTAGAACCTGTCAAAGTGGATGCTTGCCGTAGCTGGGATGGTTCCCCAACGCCAATTTCAGGTCTGCCATTGAAATCGACGTGAAACTGAGCAAATGAAACCCCGAAGATCACCCCCCCCCCTTATGAATGGGGCTGAGGACCAAACATGTGGCTCGAGTCTCTATGAATGACGTGATTCTGTGATTCTGTGATTCTGTGATCAGCAACCCTCAAGGGAGCCTTTCATCAGTTTCCTCGCGGTGACTTGCGCACATTGCCCACGCACTCAGGCTGCTCCATCCAAAGCTTGCGGCACCTTGCATTCATGCAAGAGGCCTCAGGAACCTCCAGCTCCACTCCGCGCCTACCTGCGCAGGTCGAAGTGGACGGTGGGTTCTCGTCTAACTTTCGACGCGGGCGCAGAGGCCAGGCGCTCACATCATCGTCGCCTCCTGGCCCCTCAACGCCGCTGCCGCGTGGAATCTCGGGGTATGTGAGCTGCCTGCATCGAGGAGGGAGCCATCGTAGATCTCAGCGCTGAGGATGGCCACCCAAAGAGGTGAAAGCTTCTAGGTCCTCCAGACTTGAGAGGTTAGAAGGAGGTTAGGTACCGAGTCATTTTTCAGCTTGGCGACTAGGGGAACCCTCCCCCAAAAAAGAATCGGTGAGAAAGGGCAGTTACTGGGGGACCTAGGTTTGGTGCGTAAAGCAAACACAGGGCCGGATTCATTCCAGGCACCCGGCGTTTCACAACATGAGGAAATGGGAACCATGGGAGGCATAAGGGGGGCGGGTAGTGGAGACCCCCTTTCGGGTTTATTAGGTTTGAAGGGGCCTTAGGGACGCACAAAATCCGAGTCGCACCTCTTGCTGCTTTCAGGATACCCATTTCCAGGTTGGTTACAAGGGAACCAAGAGGAAAACCCATAGCACAGCCCCCGAAAGGCGATTCAAAAGCAACCATGGGGATGTTGCCCATCAAGCCAATTTTCCGGCTTGATCCTGGAGAAAAACAGCCCCTTTTTTGGGGTTCCCCCTGTTCTACGGGGTTAGACCCCTGAAAAAAGCGATTCCTGTTTCGTGGTTGGAAAGGATAATGATGAAAAGACCCAAAAAAGCAAAAGTTCAACAGCCAAGTCTGGCTGTGTATTTGAAGACAAACTTATACCAGAAGTCAGTGGATTTCCCCTTGAAAGGTAGTGTCCATGGAAACGATCGCCACTGTTGAAAAAGGAAATGGAGGAAACCCTCACTTCCGATCGAGTGGATTAGCCAAACAAGTGGGCCCATACATTTGAGTTACCACTAAAACGATCCAAGCCAAAAAACAACTGGCTGGGGGACCTAGCAGTGGGTGACCGAAGGATTCCCGTTCCAAGCCGCGCGCGCGATGTGCGCCTCGGCTCGACTTTCCCGGTGGCCGCCTGGCGAACAGCTAGTTGACAGCGCCGATGGGATGGAAGCTGGAGTTGTGCAACCCCCGAAATGCAGAAAAGGACACCGTCACCTATTCAAAAATGGAGAAATGAGGTTAAAGAAACAAACTAAAAAGCCTAAAACATGGCAACATCAGGGAGTCTCCGACCATTTTTGGAACCAAAAAAAGGCCCCGGAGCACCATTTTCCACTAGAATGGACCCTCTCAAAAACCTCTGATCTGGGGCAGCAGGGGTGGCAGTCCCAGACCCCAGGGCCTGCGCCATAGGAAAAGCTGTACCCCCTTGATCAGGGTTGTGGGATCACTCGGGGTCTATCCAACCACTTCTGTGATACAAGGGAATCTCCCCCTTTATATGGGGGGCTTAGTCTTTGGGAAGCCCTTTTTGTTGTATCACAGAAATGGTCACTTCCCACAGCCCTGCCCTTGATTACCTGCTAAAACACGCAAAATGGAACCACTGGGAGGTAGCAGTGGTAGGAGGATCCTCAAACTTGCTCTACTCTTTAAAACGGGACGATGGTGCCCCCTATTATGAGTAGGCTGAGAAAGCTGTTGTTCTTGCATTTCCTCCCCCCCTCGTTTTAGGATGCTCAATTTCAAACATTCAGTCCAAGAACATATCCATACACCTATCATCCCCACAAAGGAAAACTCGAAGGAAACGCGTACAACTCCGAAATGACTAATGTGTCCCTCCCCTCTTCAGGGTGGGAGATGGGGAAAAGCAGCCGGTCGGTGCTCTGCGCATGCCGTCCCAGTCTCCCTCTGGTTGAGATAGATAACCACCCAGAGGAAACAACCTTTATTGGGGTCGCCCTTGCTCTGAAACAAAACCCCAAGCATCAGACGGACATAACCCCCATTGAAAAACCAGCCGCTTCGAAGCTAAACCCATTTGAACGGAATTTGGGACCTCAAAAAGCGTTGCCATTTCCAGGCACTCGGATTCTTGCTGTGGATGTTTGCGAACTTTATGTCGCACCACTTTGAAACTGGTTGAATCCATTGACATGGGAATCATCATTCCAGCCAATTCCAGCGTTTCTTAGGTGGTACGAAATTGGCTTCCTTTATCCACAGTAGGGTATCTCTAAAGGTTGAGAAACCACCAGCTTCAGACCCCTAAAGCCGAGCATGTCGTTTCTGAAAAGGATTGACACATGGCTGAGAAGCACGGCAAACGGCAGGTCCCCACCGCTTTTGCAGTTGGAACTCCCAACTGACTAAATGATGGTACCCGCTTAAAAAAAAAGACAATGGGCTTCCAGGAACAGGTCCCTGTGCGGGTTATATGGCCATGGGTCAAATACCCCCAGTAAAAATGGGTGGTGCACCTACCCCAAAATGGTACCATTGGTTTTTGACCCACAGCCATATTTTTTGGTGCGGGAGGGACACATGAGCCACTGTTTGCTGGTTCAAGGCAAGTACTTCAAAGGATTGTCCCATCTTTAGGCCAGGGCGCCCTCCAAGATTTGCTCAAGGAGCGCGGTTCTGAAAGCGCCACAAAGACGCAAAGGGCGTGTTAACAAACAACGCCAGAGGTGTTTTTTGCTCGCTGAACATAGGAGGCTTCGAACAAACAAGAAAAGGTCTTCCGGTTGGCGTCCATCACCAGAAAGAAAGAAGGCCCCGTTTTGGACACACGTTTGGATATGTCTTGTTCCAGGAAACCCTCCCCAAAATGGTGGTTGTCCTCTTGGTTTTCCTGTAAAGCAACAGAAAGAAAGGGGCACCCGCAACAAAAAGACAGACCCATTATTTGCATGCATTTCAAACAAAAAAACAAACCTCCCCCCAATGCAACCAGCAAGCTTTTCTTATAACAAAATCCTTTGGTCGTTTTCTCTGAGGTCTCCTTTCCCACTTCCAGTAGCACCTGCGCTACCCCCAGAAAGGAATGCCATGGATGAGGGCTTCTTGAAATATCCGATACGGGATTGTCCCCAGACTTCCAAATGGACGGGTGTTGATTGTGGCTAGTTTTGGTCGTTTTCCAATGATGGTGGGATGAACGAACAAATAGTTGCGAGGTACTGTAAATATAAGAATTCCGTTCAATTTCACCACGGAGTAAAGCCATCCCTAAGGGTCCCGACTTTTTTTGGGCCCTCCAAATGGGTTGTTGTTGAGGGCCCTTGAGGGGTAGGGGTTCTCCATTGGAGGGTCCGGGGGTGTGCAACGTTTGTTCCGGTATTCACAGGGGACATCGTATCATTCCGTTGAATTCTATTCGATCGGTGGCGCGAGATTCGCGGATGTCGCAACCATGCACTGCATGTTGAGTCGAGTGTTCTGTCCAACTTCCCATCAGATCAGACCCTCAGGGCACAAAACCTGGTCTAGGTCCCCCAGTAGTGGCCTTTTACCAACTGTTTTGGGGGAGGGTTGCCCTACTAAACTAGACTACAGCCAAAAGTTGGTACCCTAATTCTAACCCTCAACTGGAGGACCTAGCGGTATATCCTGAATCCTGGCTCCGCAATTTGCCCTAAAACAGACCTCCGAGCTTAACTCGGTTTGGGAGTGATTCGATACTAACCTACCTGCAAACCTTCTTGGTTCTCATGGTTTCAAGCGGTGCAGGATTTGGTCAGCATCTATTCCCTCGGTTCTCTAGGAAACCACATTTTGCAGAATCCTTTCAATTTTTCTTGGAAAAGAAAAAGGGCCGCAAAGAATTTGTCACAAAAATCGGGGAGCAGCAAGACGTCCTTCTTCGTTCTTTGAATGGCGCTGTTGATTTTTCCCCTGAGACTCAATCTGAAAAGGGCCCCAAGCCTTTCAAAGCCAACGCTTCTGCTCTGATATTGCACAGAACCCCTGAGAGGAAGCGGAAAAAAACAACTAAAACGAGCCCCAAGCCTAACTTGAGGGCTGGCTCCGCACCCACCCACCCCTACCAAAGAGTCTTTCCCAAGGGAAAACAGACCCAACGAAGATCTCAGAGAAGCCACCCCCTCCCCCAGATCCATTTTTCAGGGGACCTTCGGGGGTCCTTGGGTGCAACCGGCCCAACTCACTCATACATAGGTTATACGCCTGGCCGACCACTTCCGAACTTGGCCGAACACCCCCCCCCTCCCGCCCCCCTCCCCCCTCCCCCAAATCCGTGTTTCAAAAAACCTTAGGGCCACTTAAAGAGACGTCGCCCAGTTCTGGGTGCGGCGAAGCGCGTGCCTCCACGGCCTGTCGCATCTTCAAGAGCTCCATGGTGACGTCGCCGCCCAGCAAGTTCTGCACCGGCGCCGGCAGAGCCTCGTCGCTTCATTCTTTGCTCCGCTGCCGGTTCGGAGAGAGGTCAATCTGGCCAGCAACAGGGTTGTGGGATCACGCGAAATTCACCCCACCTCTGTGATACAAGGGAATCCCCTCTTGGGTTCGTCTTTGGGCTGGGGCCGTTGTTGTATCACAGGCCAGTGGATTCCATCTCCCACAGCCCCTGACCGGCGAGCTTAGATGGCTGTGGGTCAAAACCAATGGGATCCAATGGGATCCCATTTTGGGCTAGGTGAATTCACCACCCATTTTAGAACCATGTTCACGCTACGATTTGGCTTTTGACCCCTGGTGCTCAGGGAACCGGTTTTGGGGAATTCGGAATGAACTGCTACACAACAAGATCCAACGCAAATGCGCTCTTCCCCACAAGTAAAATGAGCTCAGGAAGTGAGGAGAATTCAGTTGAGCTTATCATAACATTGGCAGATAAATTCATGATTGGCCTTCGGCTGGAAAGAGAATCGGTGTGTACCAAACAAAAACCCTTAATTAAAATGTGCAGGTTCGAATTGGGCGATCCACACATCACTCGGACGCTCAACCCGAAACCAAATACTTCTCAGTCGCCCGTTCTGGACCCAGAAACAAAAGGTGATCACCTTTTGTGACCATGACTAAACATGCACCAAAAAGATGAAACGGAAAGGGTCAAAAGAAGGTTTTGGGCGAGTGAGACTTAGGTATTATCTGCCATCATCATCTGAGTAACGGACGAAAAAAACATATGGTACTTTTTCTTGCCAAGCTTTCTTAGGGGCCGGGATCATACTCATCATTGGATCTTCCATTGCCGGGTTTAGGATCTCAAAAAGGCATAGCCAATCTGAGGGACCGATGGAATTGGGTGGGTGGGACAAACCACCTACAGCCACTGGTGGATTCAGTCAATCCATGGCCTATGGGCTGTCCAAATTCGGCTTTTCAGAGTCACCAAGGTTCAACTTTCGGCCGAGTAGTGATCAAAGGTTTCTCTGACTAGTAGGGGTCACCGATTGATCCAATGTTAACATTGTAGATGACTAGCCACCAGAATTCCACCAGCACCCAACAGCTGCTTCTAGGTCCTCCAGTAGAGAGGTTAGAACAAGGGTACCCTTTTTTTTCCTGTAGTCTATTCTAGTAGGGGAACCCTCCCCCAAAAAAGGGGCGAGAAAGCGCACTACTGGGGGGACCTAGGCTTTTTCCCCAAGTGCGGTCACCAATGGGGGAGCGCTGGCATCTTCCGCTCTTCTCTTGAAATGGCGGTTCCCTTGGTTACCCAGACTAGAACACTGCGGGGCAAGTAGAACATCTCAACCCCACGTCCCTGGTCTTGTAGCCAGGGTTAAACCAAGAGAATCCAAGAGAAACACCGTGGTTCTGAACCGGGCAACCCCGCTGGTTCGTGGGTAAGCCGAGTTAAAAACACCCGCTCTTCCAAGAGACAAACCTTGACTCACACAAGAGAAAAACACCGTGAAAAGCACGTTGAGCCATCTTTAAACACATGCAAACAAAAAGTGAGAACCACCTTGACAAAAAACACTGAACAATCTTCAAACACCCGTAAAAACCGGTAAACACCGCTGGTGACCCACTGTGGAT
This sequence comes from Effrenium voratum, assembly GCA_963377175.1. Lineage (NCBI taxonomy): Eukaryota > Dinophyceae > Suessiales > Symbiodiniaceae > Effrenium > Effrenium voratum. The sequence goes on along the minus strand of CAUJNA010001358.1, from coordinate 741,296 downwards.
GTGCGAAATCCTGCACCACTTTGAACCCATGGTTGTTATTTACGTTGGGGAATCGAATCGCTCCAAGAATTCTTGGCTGCGAAATGGGTTTCGCAACCATCCGCAGTACGACCGACATTGTGATTCTCAGCCAGGGATGGGAACCTTGGGGCAACCATCTGTGGCTGGACAAATTGACTGAGCTACCGACATTCTTGGTTGTTGTTGGAAGGGCAGCAACATATTTTTTTAGCAGTGAAGTGGATTTGGATTTCAACCAATGAACCACAATAAGCCAAAAACAAACAAAAAACATGTTTCCCAGCAACAACCATGTTGATGGGAAACACTCCATTTTAGGAATTCCTTCAAGAGTGAACCTACCAGAACTTCTGGGGCCATCTGTGGCTGAGCCACCGATGGGCTCTCAGACCGACCCGCCGACCCGCGCGACCCGCGCTGAGGCCCGAGGCCGCGGTGGCCAAAGCGAAGCCCGGCTCCGCGGCCGGCGGCGGGGCCAGGCTGAAACCTGCGGACGGGCGCCAGGCTTTGGGGCGCGTGAGCCCGCCACGTTTTGGGCACCTGGCTCCAAAAACCGGGTAACCCCAACATGGCTGTGGGTCAAAAATGGGTATCCCCAATGGAACCCTGGTAAATGGAAAGAAGGACTAAGACCTGCGGTTTTCTGGTGGTTTAGTTTGGTCTAAGGGTTGTTGCATTACGCCCTGGGATTACGCCCTTGGGAAATGGCCCAAGATGGTCCAAAATCACATGACTTGATCCCGGAAATATATGCCTAAGTGGGTCATTTACCAGTGGGCGTAATCCAGGGCGGAATACAAAAACCCTTAGATTGGGGCCACGTTTTGAGCACCTGAAGCTGGGCTTTGGGCGGCGTTACTTCGTTTTTTGGTTGCTTTTCAGGTGTTTTTGGCAGGTTATGTTTGGTGTTGGGTGTTTTGGGTGGTTTTTGGCAGGTTGGGTTGGCACTTTGGGCTGAGTTTGCAGGTTGTGTTGGGTGCTTTGCAGGTTTAGTTGCTGGTTTTAGGGTTGCTGAGATTACGGTTTTGCAGGCAGGCTGTTTGGATCCTCTTGTAGGGTTGGTCCTGGGCTTGGTTCACGTTCTTATCATCAAGGACACCACGGAAACCACCCTTTCTAACCACCAGAAACAGTCGATACTGTGGATGGACTGGGCTGCGCTCAGCTCCCACGCTAAAAGTTTAACTACGAGTAACTACAAAGCAACCAAACGATGGAGCCGGATGCCTGGGAGCCACCAAGAACTCCGATAGAAGCAAAGTCGAGCTATGGACATGGATTCACCGGGCGAGTTGGTAACTTATCAGGTTCCAAGCCCATTCATACTTCCTAAGTGGGGTTAAGCTTGTAAGGGGGCCATACCCCTCCAAGCGGCCAACCCCTGACTCAATTGGCAATGCACATCCAAGTAGGTGTTGAACAAGCTAGCCTTGAAAGGAAAACCAACGGTGATTGCTTAAACCAAACCACCCAAAACACGGGTACCCTCAAAGAAACCCTCGCCCCAAAAACACAATCCCTCCAAAAAACTCCTACACCCTCACTTTCGGTTTTCCTCCCCCGCAAAATAAATGCTACGTACTTTGAGCTCCAGGCTTTGCAACACTTCGGTTCTCGCCAAAAGAAAGACGCGTTCGCGTCAGGCCCACGCCGCAGCCGCTGCCGTAGCCGCCCGACGCCGCTGCGACGCCGCTTTCTAGGAGTGGATTCCCCATTCTTTTCAACCGCCGTTCTTTTCAAATACCGGATCTGTTCCCCTGGGTTTTTGAATGGTTTCCTGAAAAGATTCGGATCCCTGGAAAGAATTGACGTGGAAGGAAGCTCCCCCTAGAAACACCCCCATACTCAGTCTTGGGTGTTCAACCAACTTGGCTTATAACCATGGGAAGCTACCCCTTGCCGCTTGCCATCGCCATCGCCTCCAACATCGAAGCGACCGAAGCGACCGACTTTTTTTCGACGTTTTCCCATTCTAGGGGATCCCCACCTCCTGAAATGGAAATGGAAGCTACCCGGAACTCCGCTTGCCGCTTGCCATCGCCTCCAACATCAAAGCCACCGAAGCCAAACGTGATGAGAACTGCGAGCAAATACCCCTCGAAGCTCGCCGCTTTCGCAATTTAGACCCCTGGCCACTTCCCATCGAAGCCGAGGCCAAAAGCCACGCGACGAAACAAAAACCAACGCCGACGTCGCAACATCCCCCGGCCTGAGGCGGGCTTCAGCCCCGCCTCCGCGCGCCGCGCCTGGCGCCGCTTCGCCGAGCCCTCGCTGGACTCCTCCGATTTCGTCGGCGAAATTCCGAAAGCGGGGAGGGCTGAGGCGCCGAGGGGAAGCTTCCTGGAACCACGTTTTTCAGGAATCTTGGCAGGAAACCATGGAAAAACAGGGGAGACAAAGGTAGTTTGGAGAAAAGCAATAGTTGAAAAGGAGAATCAACCCCTAGATTTTGGGTGTAGATCATGTTTCGAGGATTTGGAAGCTTGTGGGTTTCCTGTTGTCCCCTTGCTTTCCCAATAGAAACCAACAAAAGGGTGCCTGGACCCTCAAGCTACCCATAAACAAGTTGGAATTCACCAACCAAAATTGAGTTGCTATTGACCCCCCTGCAAAAAAAAAAAAATCGGGGGGGGGGGGGGGGGTGGTGGAAAACCGCTTGATTTCCGAAAAAGTTAGTCTAAAGATCCAACCCAATAGCAGTCAAGTGCAGTAACGTTGTTTTTAAGGGGAAGTCCGAGCGCACGTGTGGTGCGAGCTAGCCATGGTGGAACGTCGCGGCGTGTCAGAGCTTCGATGTTCGTTGCCAGGTAAGAAGGTTGCAACCATGGTTATGCACTCCCTCATGTGTGCTTCTTTTGGAGGGTACCCGTTTACGGTGGGTTCAAGGAGGAACAAAAGGCAGATCAGCAATTTTGGGGGCCTATTTTGAGACAAAGCCATATTTGCCCCCTACCCAGCCAACAATCAGAAGGCATCTGTGCGAGGGTAGAAGATCAATGTCCTTTGCAAGATCCTCTGTCAGGTGCCATCCAGGCAAGGCACTAGTAGGCAGCTAGAAACTGTCCTCTAGGTCCTCGAGTAGAGAGGTTAGAATAAGGGTACCAACTTTTTCTGTAGTCTATTTTAGTAGGGGAACCCTCCTCCATAAAGGGTACAAGGGCACTACTGGGGGACCTAGTTGTAGCCTGCATAAGTTAGTTGGGAATCCCTGTATAAATTCTCCATTGCGGCTGCGAGCCACCAAGATTTGTTTCACCTGCTTTAGAGAAAGCCCTGCCTCGTAGCTGTAGCTGGATTTGTCCTTCTTGGCCTTCCTGCCACGGCGTACCCAACTTCGCATGGAATCGCTATCCCAATGGGAACTTCAAGTCGGTCGGGATTATTACCCTAAGGGTAAACTTGGATACTCCCAGCTCCTCAGCTCCCTTCCATCATCTAGTGTTTGGGAACATTGGTAAAAATCGCCTGTACAACCTTAGCGTCCCGACTGTTTCTGGGCCCTCCAAATGGGTTGTTGTTTTTTGGGCCCTTGAGGAATTGGTCGGGGGTCTCCATTGGAGGGTCCGGCATTGGAGGAGACATAGAGGACCCCCAGTCCGAACAAAACCGTGGGGCCCCGATGGGTGGATTCCTGTTGCCCCGAGGCGGCTTGGATCATGATGCGCCACTGTGCCTGCTTGAGCCCACTGGAAAAAACAACGAATTCCAGCAATGTTACAGTCCCTGTGAACTGTAAAACCAAACAGAGGAAAATAACAAATCCCTAAAAACATGCACTTCAGCAAATGGAAACATGGAAGCGGACACCTGCAGGCACACCTCAGAGAAGAATGAGCGCCGCAGGCTCCAGGTGTTGCCCTTCGAGCCAGCCCACCCTTCAAATCAAAAAGCCCAACTAGGTCCTCCAGTGGAAAGGTTCGAACAAGGGTACCGTTTCTTTTTTCAGTTTTTTTTTAGTAGGGCCCCGAACCCTCCCAACCAAAGAAGTGGGGTGAGAGAATGGGCACCTAGCTGGGGGACCTAGCCAAACGAAGACTTGGGTCCAAGGACCTAAGTCGTCGAGCAGTTCCCTCCTTCTGCCCTCAAGCTTGCCAAGGTCGAAGGAGTCGGTGGATTCCATGTACTTGGACCCTCAAACATTTACCCCCAAAAATAAAGTATCTTGCAACCCCAAATGATGGGGTAATGGGGTCGATTCTTTTTATTTCTCCCTAAAAAACGGGTTGTTGGCCCAAACTTATCCGGCGGGTTCCTTGTTTTTATGGCTAGTTAGAGGCTAGTTTGAGGGCCCAGGTATTGCTTTACACCAGGCTTCCCTTGGCGTTTTTTGGGCGTCTCGAGGGCTTCCCTTAGGCTCGCCCGCTCTCCCGTCTGAGCCCGCCGAAATCCAACCATGAGGGCGCCGAAAGTTCCAGCCACTGGAGCTGATTTGGGCATGTCTGGGACGTGTTGGGAGCTACCTGGACCCTCAAACTACCCATAAAAATTGGATATCACCCCCATAATTTTGGGGGGCAAACCCATTTTTAAGGGAATTTTGAGGGTTCAGGTAATATTCAGGTTGGTCTGTGTTTGGGTGATATAGGAGATGCTGAGGAGACGCTGAAAGCCGTCCTTGATTTCTGGCCCTGAGTGAGCCTGAGAAATGGAAACTTCTTGGTTTAAGAGATCTCAAAGTTTTCGGGGGACCCTATGGTCAGTTCAGACATTCTCGGCTTTTGCAGGACTCAGGACTCACAAATCTTCGGCCATCAGATTTGTGAATTTCGTGGGATGGATGGTTGGCACATGCTGGCCAAGTAGTCTCACACAATCTCAACATGGGGAGGATAAGCTGGCGAACCAGGACTAGGTCCTCCAGTTAGAGAGGTTAGAAGAAGGGTACCCTTTTAGTAGGAGAAAAAGGGTAAAGGGGCAGTACTGGGGGACCTAGATGAATACACGTGGTATGGTTTATGATGTTCTACGGTGCATCGTCATTGTCACAGACCTGGACTCTCCATGAAAAGTCAGGACTCGGGCTGTGGGAAATGCCCGCTTCTGTGATACAAGAAAAATGCGCTCCCAAAGCTAACCACCCAAAGAGGAGACTCCCTTGCATCACACACCTTGGTTGCTGTTGACCCCCCTGCAAAAAGTTAAACTTTTCGGGGGCTTAGCGGAAAACCCCTTGATTTCAACCAAAAAGTTAAAGTCTAAAGATCCAACCCAATAGTCAAGACAAGTGGGGCTAAACCCCTTGATCCCACAACCCTGTAACCCTTTGCTTTTGGGGAGGGAACTCGGTTGCCCGGCCTCTCTTTCCCTTTGGCCTTTTCCTTAGGCTTCTCCTTCGCCTTGCCTCGTGAGTCACTGAGTTGCAGCGAATCAAGCGAGTGAGAAATCAGGATAGTAACTTCCATTTGCTATAGATTCCCTTTAAAACCAAGAATGTTGACCCCATAGTAGTCAACCCCAAGATTATCAAATTGAAAGTGTTGCCCTCCAAAAGTGGTCTGTTTCCCCGCATTTCACCAAAGCATAACCCCTATAGGCAGCCAAGAATTCTCCTTGCAGTATCGGCTGGTGTTTTCTTGGTTACCTCAACCCGAGGCTTTGCCCCACGTGTAGGCCCATAGCTCTTGCGATGCCAACCCCTCGACGAAGAAAAACAAATTCTCGGAGCCCGGAGGTGAGGGATTGTTGATGTTAAGGGCTGTGGGGAATGGAATCCACTTCTGTGATACAACAGAAAGGGCTTCCCAAAGACCCTTTTGTTCTTAAGGGGGATTCCCAAAAGTATCACAAAAGTGGTTGGAGAAACCCCTGGATCCCACAACCCTGATGTTGACCCCGGATTCATCAACCCCTGGTTATGAACATGGGGGTTTTGGAGGAGAACACCCCCATAATTAATAAGCAGGGGTGTATTAGTCCGGGGTCAACATTAAGAACTTCCCCGAAACAACACATCTTAATGTTGCCCCAAATTGAATTTCATTAGAACCTTCCGGTGGACATCAGTTGAGCGCCACAATCCAGGCAAATGCAGAAACATGTGGGGATTTTGGCCGCACATGATGGGCAGATCCGGCACCTCAAGCTTTCCCAATTCTCGTCGTTAAGGATGATGGTTTGCTAATTTCGTCTCGGATCTCATTGGTCAGGATCTCCAATTCCTGATGTTGTTCGTCTCGAAACAATGCGCACGATCCACCATGTCCTTGATGTAGTGGAGGTTGTCGTCACCGGCCTCTGTCTCCGAGGACCCGTCGATGACCCCAGTCACGTTTTGGAGGAACATCAGGACCAACTCTTGAGACGAACCAACGAAACCCGGGCAGATCTTGTTCTCAACGCATTTCGAGTACACCCGCTTGATGTTCCCGATGTCCAAGCATCTCCCTTCGTTGTATTCCCCGAACCAGATGGACTTGATCTCATGGGGTGTTCCGGCCTCTCCCCCTAAAGATTCCACTGGTTGATAAATTCATATGGGGGCAACAGTACACGTAGGCACCCCTGAAAGTCTTACCTTCCATTTGCTAAGAATACTTTTTTCCCCTTCACATTGCTTTGGTCGAACCCCAGGGGCGCATCCCATCGCGTTTGGCCAAACAAACTAACGTTAACTTTTATTTGCCACTACCCTCCCACCAGTTAACATGGAACCTGACGTTGGGGGGTCCCTTTGGACCATGGTCCAAACCAGGGCCGATTCCCGGAAACATCCGGGTTCCATGTTGGCGGGAGGGTAAACGCCACATATGCCAAAACCACAAAGTGACTAAAGCCCTTCCCAAAACTTGGTTGGCGTTGGAAGGGGAGCAAAACAAAACAATTTTGGCACTTAAGTGGTTGGATTTCAACCACTAAACCACAATAAGCAAAAATGTAAAATGCTTCCCAACAACAACCATGACAGTCACCAGAGACTCCTTGGAAGTGAGGGGCTGCCACGACCTCTCCGTCGGTCTCTCCGTCTGGGCCACCGGCTCGTAGCCTTCTCCTGCCGAATCCGTGGTAAATATGGTGGACACCCCTGGCATATTGCTCGTGTTGCTAGTAAGGGAGGCAACTAAGGTATCCCTCTAAGCTAATTGACCATCAATTACATTGGTTGGTTGGTAAAGCAAATATTACCATGAATTACGTTGGTTGGTTGGTCGGTTGGTCGGTTGGTCGAACGGTTGGTTGGTTGACATCGTAGTGGATGTTGGGCGGGGGTAAGTTGATCCATAGCCAGTGCTTTGAGTTGCCATAGCCGGGTTCCATGGGGTTGCCAGCTACAGCCTACATTCAATACCCACTTTTTTCGGGGCATCATGTCAACCCTCCACCGACAAAGGGATTGGTATTTTGTATGGAAAACCTGGTGCCTAAAAACTGCAGAGTAAAGAAAGGTATTTGGAGTCGGGTGTATGTATGGTTCAATCCGCCTGAGCCATAGACGTGGTTCACTTGAAGGCTGAATTTATATGAGCAGAAGCCATACCTATGCAAAAGGTTGAACGAAAGATCTGAGCCAATAGCATTCAAGTTGAGGAACCCTGACTAAGCAAGCAGGACACAAAAGACAGCTTTGGAGGTGTCCGTTTTGGGGATAGATTGGGTTCCCTGGTAGATGGGGCCATCTATTTGTTAACTAAAACAAGAAGGACACCTATGCCTGGAAAACTACAACTTGGGTATGCGTGAATATTTGGATTTGGGACCCCGTCAGCACAACACACCCACACACACACACACACCCACACAACTGCAATGGGGGCTAAGAACCCTTCCACTGATTCCCCGAAACCAAAGATGTCCCCACAACATATCCACTAGGTCCTCCAGTAGAGAGGTTAGCATAAGGGTACCCTTTTTTCTGTAGTCTATTTTAGCAGGGGAACCCTCCCCCAAAAAAAGAGTAAAAGGGCACTACTGGGGGGCCAGGTCCAAGCTATGTTTCGGTCTTAGTCGGTCTTAGTGGGGTCTAAAAAATGTTCACTTCCTGGGTGGATTGGCCAACAAAACTAACCAAACAGAAGGATTGCCACCAGAATGGTCCAAACTCAAAAAGTGACTAAAGTTCAGGGACTCAAGAAGTTTGTGCTTTTTTGGTCTGCACATCCACACCTTGACAGGGATGGGGGTGGGAGGTCCGCCAATTTCATTTTTCTAGTCATCCCAATGGGAACATGGAAAAATAAATGGAATACCAGGGGGTTGCTCCCTCTCCCAATTCCATGTGGGAGTCGGGATATGTGCACGGACTGTGATTAGTTAACCTGGAAGTCGTGGAATTCTGAAGCCATTTCACCATGGTGCGTTGAATCGAATGTCAAATAACTACAGCTTTGCCGCCTACACACAACACCCATTTTTTTCAGGGTATTATGTCAACCCTGTACTAAACGAGGAGGTGTTTGCCCTGGAAAACCATGGTATTCAAAAAACATCCCAAAAGTTCAGGTGCATTTGGTGTAGGTGTTCTATGGGTGAAGGGCCCCCCCAAACGTGGCATAGGCAATTTGGTGGTTGTGATGTATTCATAAGCTTTGTCACGACATGTGACTTCCCTTTCACGTTGAAAGTCCCAAAGGGGGGGTCCCTGTCAAATGTTGTAACTGCCCAAATGCGGCAAACGTTGACATGTTGTACTGGCATCTTTTTGCTAGCTCATACAGTGAACGCGCAAAAATCCTCCTCCAGTGGGCCCAGTGGATCCCGGGAAAAGCTATAGTGGGTAACCAACAATAGTTGCAAACCCTTGGTTACCTACTTAGGTCCTCCAGTAGAGAGCTATAGTGTGGGGTACCATAAATCTAGGCGTACGTTCCCCAAAATGATTGTGCGGCGAGCTTGCTCCTCAATCTAGGGGTACCTTCCCCAAACGTGACCTCCCCAAATCAAAGGCTCTTTCCAGGCATCCTTCTTTCTACAGAACCACCCAACACCCTGGAGAAACAGGTCCGGTTGCTCAAAAGCATGATGGTTGAAATAATGGAAAAGGAATCAACCCCTAGAATAAACCCCAACTACTCGGTCAACGTTGCCGGCCAAATTCACCAGAGAAATGGACAGGGGAAAGTGATCCAAACTGGGAGGTTTTACGTGGATGAGCAGGGGAGTCATGGGAGATGTTCATAGTCATGACTCAGCCTAGGAATATCTTGGGATCCTGAAAATGGCTGCCTTGACTTGAGGTCGCAAACCTTGGCTTCGGTCTGATTTCGAGCTCTCAGGATCGCTCATCCGCGTCGAACTAACATTTGATCAGTGCTGCCCCCGCCCCCACCCTTCAATGTGTAGGAAATATCATCTGCTTGGTTGGCTTCACCAATGGCCATCCCATGTTTAGACCTTTTGATCAATCCCCCTTCCCCCCAAATCCCCGCCTTTTCCGGCTCACCTGGCTGAACGTCAGGCGAATGGATCAGGCTTTTCGAGCCACCCAAATTTCCCGCCCACTGGGTCCATTGACCTGGCTTAGGCACAGGGGGACCACCCTTTAAACACCAAGAAAAACATGGCTGGCTACTGGGCGGCTTTACATCACCCAGGTCCTCCTGGAAGGTACCCTTTTTTCTGTAGTCTATTTTAGTACGGGAACCCTCCCCCAAGAAAGGGTAAAAGGGCACTACTGGGGGCCCTTGTCACCAATTTCTAGGATGTGGACCCCCACAAGGGTGCATTTTTCCGGCCGGTGTCCCACGAAAATACCACCAAACAAGGGGCGCCTCCAATTTGACGTGAGCGTCCGTGGGCGCTATTCAAGGGGGAAACAAATCGAACGTTTCGGACATGGGTCAGGCTATTCAAATCAAGATCATCTTAATTCACATAAAATTGTTTCAGCTGTAAATACATATTCAGTTCACATCATCGAACAAAAAAACTTCGAACGTTTCAACGCGTTGCTCTTGTCAAAGGAACCTGTCCGAAAGTTCAGCAAAATCGCGAGTGGAGTTGGCAACCATTTACCTTGCTTGGATTGTTGGACTTGGTGAGCGGCCCTGGTAGGCCCCCCTCCTTTAAAGAAACTGACAGGTGCAGAGGTTGCTGACAAAAAGCCTTCCTTTTAGTTTCCCTTGAACAAGAATCCGGAAACCGTCTTGCGCTCTTGAACAAAGGAACACAAAACGTAAAGGGGAAAGGAGAACACACACACACACAAGAAAAAACAAAAAAACACTTGGGATCCGTCAAAACTGCGGCGTTAGGTAGACCTTCTGAAAGGTCCTGGAGGATCCTGTCTGCTTGTGGTGCCATGTCCGCTCACTCGGTCCAGTCTGAGTGGTTGTTGGCTGTCCTCGGGAAAGAAACCCACAGGCCATACCCGGGCCCCTTCCGTGTTTCAACCAGATGGAGGGCAGGTCTTCGAGACATAGACTTAGTCACAGGGAGACACCAATAACGAACTCCAGTTCTCCTTCTCTTTGTTCCGGCAAGGAGCTCCAACTCCACTAGCAAAATCCTAAGGAGAAAACTTAAATATCAAAGAGTAAAATGGAAATAACATATATATATATATATATGTGTGGGTATATACTCGTCCTCCCACTAACATAGCACCAGTGTGAAGGTACCTGAAAGATCAATTTCTTCGTAGGAGACCATGTTTTTGAGGCAGGGTACAGTCCAGAAGTCGGTTGGATTCGTAGCATTTGTTCACATACCCTCCCACCAGCTAACATGGAAGTGCACAGACCCCTGTCCTGTAGAAAGACTTCTTTCCCTCTTAGAAAGGGCCAATTTGCCTTCCATGTTAGTTGTTGGGAGGGTACAATATCCAACCCTTATGTTCTGTTCGGGTGCACAACCCCGCAAAACCCCCCCAAAAAAAAACGTTCCAGGTGCCCCTGGACACATCCACGGGCCCCTTTTTGGCGGGTCCCGTTTACTCAGGCGCCCGCCTGAGTGGCTACGGCTGCGGTCGGCTTGGCCCAGCTTCCTGGGACGTCGCTTGGGTTTTCCCCGGAAGCGAGTGGCTCATTTTCGGTGGGTTGGTTGCAGGGAATTGAACTTAAATCAATTCCTCTGTTTGAGGAAATCAATTCCTCTGTTTTGAGGAAATCAAGTCCTCTGTTTTGAGGAAATGGATCTCCCTTTTCACGGATCCTTTTGAGGAAGCCGAGGGCCCAAGTGAGTCACCCAGATCCCAGATTTTCCCCGTGCTCCTTAGGGTTTCCGAAGCTTTCAACCGGCATTTCCCAGTCCAAGAAAAATCACTTGTGGGATTCCCAGTCCAGAGGATCCTAGGCGTTTCGCCACTATGGTAGGTAAGCCTTCGCCAAGTTGAACTACCCAGAAAGGGAATCCACCAACCATAACATGTTGGGTTGCAATAACCTTCTTGAAGTTATAATGTTGAGCGTCCAGGTATAAATGGACTACCCCGAGCCAAAGAGTTCTCAAGCGGATATCCGCGCCTGTTTATGGTTGGGTGTGTCCCTTCTTCTGTTCCTGTTTTGTTTTTTTGGGACGTGGCCCAAGTGACTAACATCTTCGCGGGGCCAAGGACCATTGCTCACGACCATGGCTTTCACTCCTCTAAATCAGTGGTCGTTGTGTGGCTGGGCTGTCCCCCTTCGATCCCCTCCGTTGTGGATCGATTAAATGGAAACCCAACCACAAAAAGCCGACTAAGGACCTGAAAACCAAAAGGGGACGGCTGGGAACCGCCAAGGTTAAACCAACAGAAGCAATGGGAAGTGTACGATAGGGCCCCTCTTATGGAGGTGGGCGTCAACACGAAACCAAGTCAGGAACGAAAATGACAAACACCTTCCCAACCAACCTAGCATGTCAGCTAAAAACTGGACATTCTTAACAGCCGCCCTGATTGCCTAAGGAGAGTAATACATGAACAGATAAGACTAACCAGCGCGCCAAAAGCAAAGAATCAACCATGTGTTCAGCACTTGGAGTCAGACCTTCTGCACCCGGTGTTTGGGCCATGAGAGAACGTAACCAAAGGAATCCCATGGAATCCATCGGAAAAACCTGGTTGCCCACTCTAGTGGCGAAACGTTTGGGGTTTCCGAGGGTTGACGATGGCCTGTCGACATGTCATAGGTCCCCACAATTGGCGCACCCTCCTTTGTCCTAACCCGGTTATACCAACACATGTCGAGTGTTACTTAGCTAGACTTAGACCCCCCAAAAAAGTTGCCTTCTTTCGCTTCTTTTCCGGTCTTGAAGGAAACATGGCTGGAAAACCAGAACGACGTCTTCGAAAATGGGTGGACCCCAAAATTTCGGGGCCGCAAGAAACGTGAGCAACCTTCGTCCCCGAACTTAGGAAGCACACACATGGCTACAGGGGCTGCAGGTGCCATGGCCGGGGAACTCCCCAAAAAAGAAACGGTAAAAGAGCACTATGCTTGGTTGACGTTGGGTTTGGGGAGCAAACAAATAAGAATTAGGTTTTAGCAGTTAAGTGGTTGGAATTCAACCACTAAGCCACAATAATAAACATGTAAAATATTTCCCAACGACAACCATGATTGGGGGACCTTGCAATTGTCCTTTTAGGTTTTCTATTGGGTGGCAAGCTCTTGGCCGACTATTCAAACGGAACGGACTTGGGAGGTGGTTGGCATCGTTTATTTCGGGCAACATGTTGGACTCCAAATTGCTTAAGCCGCCTGGACAAAAAAACATGTTGTAGTGAAAGGTTCCCTTTAAAACCAACAAGGAGAAACAACATACTGTGGATGGACAAAATCCTGCACCACCCAAGACACCATGGCAAACCATTGTTTGTTGGAATTCACAGGGGATCAGGCTTTCTTAGGTGGTGCGAAATAGACTTCGTCCATCCACAGTATTCGTAAGCAAAAGGAAGTTCTGCTGCGTTCACCCGACCGGCCCCACACGTTCCAACGCTGCGTCCAAGGCGCTTAGCGCTTTTCCGCGCCTTTCCTCGGGACCCGCGGACGGGGACGGTGTCTCGAAGAAACCATGCCTTCCATCTGCTTGTTCGCCCCCTGGATTTGTTTTTTCTATAAAGTATGTCTTGCAGTGAAATCGAGTCCCTTTAAAATTAAGAGGGAACATATAAAACTATTCTTAAGCAAAGGGAAGATGCCGTGGATGGAAAAACACATCCTGCACCAGTTGGTGGCTTATCCCATTATGCCATTGCTTTGAGGGCTTCATCTAGGAGCAGCTGGGTGCGAAATGGAGCTCCAACCCACTCACAGCATGCTGAATCTCATTTGAGTGGATTGACCAACCCACGTCCAAAGTTGTTGTTTTCCAGTCGTCAACCCGACGAATTTGGGGCAAAGTGTGCACGTCTTGTGCAGGGTGACACCAGTGAAGACCTTCCTGTTGTGGCCCTTTCAGACCAGCGGTCACATACAGCAATTTGAAAAACCCAGCTCCCTGAGTGCCTGGAGTCTCCATGACCCTTTAAAAATGGGGCAATGACCCCTTTATTTTGGGTAATGGGAGACTCCTGGTGGTATCATCTTGAATCCCAGGCTTGGACTTATCCAAGTCACATTTGGACCGGGCCCGGTTGACCATGTCTTGGATAAGGGTTATTTTCACGTGATTCTTAAACCCGAGCAGTGGGTCCACCTAAACTGTGGGTGGTGAAAATCATTTCCCCCCTTGGGATGGATGAAACCCTGCAAATAACAGGATAAGTTTGTTCATCCACAAAATGATGTCCAACATTTCGGGTCCCCAGTTCGAGGTATCCGTCACTCAAGTGGCCCATGGCAATTGGTTGTTCACGCGATATCCCCCGTACCTTAAGGGGCAGGGGAAGGGGTCCCCAATTCTCATTTTTATGGTATCTTCCAGAGGGCAAAACGGGTCACCATGGATGGAGATCTCCAGGGCTCGAGATCCCCTCCTCCAATTCTTGAATCAGTGTCAATTCCATGGAGATGGCATCTCATGAGATAACGCGTGGGTCTCCAAAAACTGCCTGAACCCTCAAACTTCCCTTAAAAATGGGTTTGACCCCCAAAATTATGGGGTGATATCCAATTTTTATGGGTAGTTTGAGGGTCCAGGTGGTGGCAAGGGTCTAAGGGCGCAAGGGGGCAAAATTTGGAGGCAACCCGCAGAGCCCAAGCGGTCGACCAAAACGTCTTGATGGAGGGGGAAAATGGCCTGCCCCTGGTTGGGAAGTAAAAATTTCTCACTCTTCGGCAAAGTGTCCAGCCGCTGTCAACGGAAGTTTGTGGTTTGCTGGTATACGTTGTTGTTTACCACTAAAATGATCTCAAAGGTTGAACGTCCATGAACTGAGGGATCGAGTGAGACGCCAAAGTGCCACTTGGCCATGGGTCAAAAGCCCATACCCGCAGTGAACATCCCAATCCCCACTAAAATAGGTTCTAAAATGGGTGGTGCACCTACCCCAAAATGGTACCGTTGGTCTTGACCCACAGCCACTTGACTTTTGTATCAAATAGGGTGGGTCAAGAAACTCTCCGGCTCAAAGGCCCATCCGATTTTCGGTATCCCATTTGGACGACTCGCTTCCGAAGCAGTGGATTGGCCAAGCAAGTACCCAAACTTTTGTGTGGCACTACAACTGTGACCAAAGTCCAAAACGGAACTCAGAAAGTGAGGAAACCCACTCAGGTTGAAATCGATTCCCTTTAAAACCAACAAGGGATTATTCTGTTCAAAACTAAAAACACATTCCCTTCAACCAAAAAGCAAAGATTCCCTTAACCAACAAGGGAAAACACGCAAGTCTTCTGAAGAAAATTTGGAGCTTCCCTTTATTTCATGGCTTTAAGATTGGTGCGGTGATTGGAAGTTTCCCACCCTCTACAGATGGGAGCTGTCCAGCGGCCGTTCTCGGGCGCTACATCCAAAGCCTGGCGAGCGGAGCCAGCTCGAATCGAAGCGAAGCGGAGGGATACTTTTGACACCTCGTGATTCCATGTGCCTGGTGGTGTTTGGTCGGTCACCCTGAACAAAAGCACCAAAAGACCCTAGAAAGAACGACAGACCCATATCAGCTTCTGAAAAGTTGTCAATGGAGTCCCCAGTATCCAGTTACCCGGTAAAGGCTTAAGGGCTTGCCACCCTTGAAAAACAAAAGGACAACTCTAGTGGCGCGCGAACCGGATGGGCGCTTTGCAGATTGGGGACCCTCCATTGGAGGGCTTGCTTGGGTGTGCGACCTCATTTTGAGGCATTCATTGCGAGAGTCCCACAAAGGGACGTCGACACAGTTAAGGGTTGGAGGGAGAAGTGGTTCGGATGGCGAAGCAAGCCTCGTGGCCTCATGAGGGACCGGTCATCTTCCTTCCAAGGGGGAACATTGGCTTGCCCTACTCCTGAAGCCTCGAAGAAGAGACTTGCTCATACAGTCCAAACCCGTAAAAACAAAGTGCAAAGTCCAGAAGAAAAAAAGCAACAACAAAAAGTACAAAGTCCAGAAAAAAAAGCAACAATTAAAACGTGCAGAAGGTCCAAAAAAAAAAACAAGAAAAATACAACAATAAACAAGTGCGGAAAGTCCAGAAACAAAAAAACAAGTGCAGAAGGTCCAGAAGAAAAGCAACAATAAAAATAGTGCAGAAGGTCCAGAAAGAAAAAACAGAAACAAAAAGAACAAAACACAAAACAACAAGTTGGAATTCTTCGGCGACCTGAGCCAAGGTACACATATCCATTGTCTCCGTGCCGAGACTTTGGGCCATGGAACCTCCTCCCAACTGCAGTTGGAGCAACCAGCCCATTGAGCCCGGAGAGTCTGGAGATCAATCCCCACCTCAAGAACTGGGGTGAATATGATGTGGGTATGGGCGAAAATTAAACCGCCAGACAACCGCAGGCTTTGGATTTCCCATGTTTCCACTTACCAGGAATTTCCATGTGTACCTATGTTACAGCCATGCCAAGAAAAGGTCGAGCAGCTCAATTGCAAAAAAGAGAAAATGAAAGGAACAAAAACAAACAGAAATCCCCACACTCATCATTTTCAAGAAGGGGGGTGCAGCTTGCTTGGCTTACTTGCCAAAATTGGAGAAACTCAATGAAAACCAAAAAAGACGAGTCCAGAAGCCGGCTTCGCATACGCGCGTTTCTTCGGGCCATGCCCGGGATCCATGTGACCATCACACCATGAGTTGCTTGTCCCGATACTTAGCTCAACAAAAAACAAATATAACCCAGAGGCTCCTGGAGTTTTCAATGGAAGACCCGACAAATCCATTAGACACCCCGGAGGTTCTTGGGGGCTCAAGACCAGGTTGTTTGAAGGCCCTACATCAATCGGGAGCCTCTGGGAATAAACAACCGTCTGAATCAGTTGTTCAGTGACCCTGGAAAAAGAAGGGAACCCTTTTTGAGGAAGACCATTTTGGTGGGGCAGCCACCAAAAACAAGGAAAAGGGCGCCACTGAACAACTGAGTACACGCAAACAAGGGTATCCAATCCGCAAAAAAAAAAAGACGCGCCGCCAGAAAAAGGAAAAAAGGAACAAGATGTGTCAAAACCACCCAGGTCAGAACTCCCAAACGACTTCCGCCTCCGCCGCGCAGGGGCCCTTCGGCTTGGCCTCGCGCATTTTGCTTCCCTGGGTTCTCTAGGCCTTGGTTGGTTGTAAGCTAGGTCCTCCAGAGAGGTTAGAAGGGTACCCTTTATCAGTCTATTTTAGTAGGGGAACCCTCCCCAAAAAAGGGCTACTGCAAAACCTAGTAAGGGAAACCTAAAACAAATTCACCATTTTAGGGCTCCTCGAAAGAAATTCACTGACAAAAACACGGGGGTCACCGATTTTGAGACAAACCCATATGGCGATGAACATTTTACTTGGGCGTTCGATTCGCTAATTTAGTAAGTAGCGGTTGGCCATCTGGGTTACAATCCTTGAGTCCCCCGTTCGCTGGGGTTTACCTTGTTCTCAGGGGGACAAAACCCAAGTGGCGATCGCCACTTACTAACTTGGCGAACCAAACTACCGAACATCCATGCCATGTAACTTAGATGCCCAGTGGCCATGGGAAAAAGAGGGGCATCCTGGTTTGTTGCTGGTTGACTTTAAAGGCTTTCAGCTTCCCAAAACAAGTTGAAAAAAGGAAGCAACCCACTGGGCAAGTGAGGTAAGATTTCATATGATCCCAAGCTCCAGAACCGTGGCCTAAGGAAAGGACCTGGCAAGGACATCACCAGACTGAATAGCCGCGCAAAGGCCCTGAAGTCAAATTCAAGTTCAACCTCGTACCCCTTCTCCTCGGTGACCTGCTTTTTGAGAGCTTCCAAAGCAGCCCCATAGGTTTTATCGTGAGCTCTGGTTCCTCATCAACCGCGATAAGGGTGTATATTGCTTCAACAAGCTGCTAACTTTCACCTCAATGACTGTGACGCAACTGGTCAAGATAAGGATTTGGAGCCCCCCAAAAACAACATCTGATTTCGGTCTGCCATGAAAGCAAGAACACCCTGAAAAACCGCGCCTCAGGCCTGAAAACTCCCTTTTTTGGGAATTCGCCCAAGTCGCCCCAGTCGAGTCCGGCGAGGGAAACAGCCCCCTTTCATGGGCAAGGGAAACAACCGAGGCTTTGGGATTGGGAAAACCCGCACGGATCACCCCGCTTCCCGCCCTCATCTCAGTCCGAGGTTTCTGTTGGGGTGGGGGTGGGGGGGTAATCTTCAGAACTCAAGATGTAAGCCCCCCAACCCCTTGATAAAGCTTACCCTCCAATCCTTGGAGCAGCAAATCTTGTTCTTAGCCAGATATTCCATTTACCCGTGGAGGTGGTAAAGGGAACCAGCCTTCAAAACACCAAAAGGAGCGTGGCTGGTATCGTGGCTTGCCTGAGATCCATTGGAAATTAGACGAATGGAAACTCCTTTCTTGGGTTAGTCATATGGGCATGTCATAAAATGGAGGAACCCCTAAAATGGTGCGGCTCCGTTTCAACCCAACCACATGGAGGGGGTGCTCATTTGGAGCCATAAGGGGAGGCATTGCAAGCCAGTGGCAGGGACTATTAGCCATCGGCCATAAATGGCCACTGGGATGATTTCCGAACGAGTGAGGGGCCAAAAAAAAAACGGCGCCCAAACTTGTTGTTTGCCACAAAAACAACGCAAACCCAAACAGTGACTAAAGTCCAGAAACTCGGGAAGTTTTAGACTTTTCTGCACATCCCTGTCTTGACAGGGCGGGGGATGGGAGGTTCGAATTTCATCATTCAAGTCCTTGCTAGTGCTCAGCAGGGAATGAGGTAATGCCCTATAACCCATCCCTTATGTTTCCTCTTTTTCGGGGACCCTATCGCACCAGCAAGAGCTGGCCTGGGAAAAAATGGAACTAGGCCCACGGAGTGGCGATTTCCATCAAACAATGGAACCTGGACCCTCAAACTACCAATACAAATGGGATATCACCCCATAATAATTTTGGGGGTCAAACCCATTTTTAAGGGAATTTTGAGGGTTCAGGAACTCGCAACTTGGGACCTCTGGGTTCCTCATTCCCTACCTATGAGGGCAAACGGAACTCGCCTTGGACTCCTCAGGAGCTTCCACCACACCCTCGGCTGGAGACCAAAAGAGAACCAGGTCTTTAAGACGTACAGCGGACGTACAGCAAGTCGCTGACGACCTGTTTCAAACATACCAACAAAGTGCTGTGTTTTTGTATGTTTGTAGTCGTCCACTGCAAACGACCCACTTTGCTTGAGTTGGCACCCGTTTTAGCTGCTCCTGAAGAGAGATCCAACGGATAAAACCCGTGATTTTAGGGGTCACCTCTCGGGTCACCTAAACCAAGACACCCATGAGAAGGAAACCATTTCGGAGAAGGTCAAGCGAAGCCGCTCGGAGGAGAGGGAACCTCCAGAGATTTGTGGCTTGTCCCCCGGGCCCTGACAATCCACCCTGATCTTTAGGGTGGGCACCAACTAAATTATTGAAGGCGTCTTCATCAATATGTTATCATGCTCCATGTAACAAACTTTTCAGGTATATCTGATATATCATCAAGATCAAAATGTATAAACAGTGGAATGTACTGGTGGTTTTCCCAAATGGTGGCTTTCCCCCTTCAAACAGTGGTTCATCAAACTTTTCAGGTATATCTGATATATCATCAAGAAACAGGGTTTTGCAATTGACTGGTGGTTTTTTTTGAAGGAACTTTAAGGGTGGTTTCTGAACCAGGGGTCAAGGTATTTCCCCCTTCAAAAGTTGCAATCTGGTGGTTTCCCTTGAACCGATCGCTGCTTTTGGAGCACTTTTGGAGGTTCCAAAAGAGGGGAAAACCAGGAAACCAGGTCACAACTGGCTTCACCCAGTTTGCGCCCTGAGCGGAAATACGGAGCTTCAAGATATGCAAAACAACAGTAGACTGCTAATAAAACTATAAGGCAATTATTCAAATGAGGAAACCAGGTATGGCATCCTCCTCAATACTTGATGGGTTGACTTTTAAAGTCAAAGTCGCAATGGAATATGCGCATAAACCCCTGCTATGTATATATATATACATATATACATATATATGTATATTCCCCCAGGCCGCCTCGCCCACCCCACCCCACCACACCCCACAAGAAAAGGAGGGGTTGGGGACATTCCGCAAAATATGTCCTCGAACATCAGCGTGGGAGCCCGCATTTCTGGCCATGGGTCAGCATCTTGAAACAGCGAAAGGCCAGCGCTGAAGGACGGTGTGGACATGTTTGTGTGGATGTGTCTTTTGTGGAGTTGGTACCCTTTCTGGTGTCGATTGAAAGCAAAGCCGCAGGGAACCGCCGTTGGAGGAGATTCAGCTCATAGGTGCAGCACCGACTCTTTGATTCGCGGAATTGAATGTGGGGCACGTTTTCAGGAATCTAAGGAACGGGTTTGCTCCCTTGGCACAAATTCGAGAATCCCAGACATACACGTACATATGTCACAATGTAACAATATGGTGTCCCTGCGATACATATATATATATATATATATACATATTACATATACACATACCTAATAATACTATACATACACATAATAATGCATAGATACTAGATACGATACTGGATATGCAAAATAATACACATAATACTATACATATGGATATGCATCCATACACATAATAACACCATAGTATCATTGCTGTATACCGCTTACACCCCTCTTTTGCAATGCTCGCCTCTTGCGCCTTGCGGGTGTCGTCTTCTGCCTCCAAAGCAAAAACGACAGCAACTGAGACCCAAGCGGGAACGAAGCTCGGCTGGCCCAGCAAAGGGAAGATCAAGCGAAAACTTCACCCCATAAACATGGAGCAGCAACCCATTTTGAAGAGACAAAATGTGAGGAAGTGCATCCACTGAATGTCCATTGCATCAAACTGACAAAATCACCAGTGCATCCAGGTGGTTCGCCACTTTCTCCTAGCGCTTCGAAACTTCAATCCATGTTCAACTCTTGGTGTTTCTATTGGGAGGCAAAGCTTTGATTACCTGCCTTTCGCCGGGGAATGGATTCACTACCAGTGGAAGCAGATCTCTCGTTTGCCATGGTCCAAGCCTCAAAAGGAGGGGTCCAGGGAGGAAGCCCGTGAAGCCTTTAGATTCTTGGTTGGCGTTGGGTTTGGGGAGCAAAAATTGCCAACAATTTAGCAGTCAAGTGGATTCGGTTTCAACCACTAAACCACCATAAGCAAAAATGAATCCAAGGTTTCCCAACAACAACCATGTACAGGAACCAGGGGTTTGAATCCAGATTCCCCAATTCCCACACCACCAATCCAAGCCGGCTAAGGGGTACCTGAATGACCACGGAGCAAAGTGGGGAACGTCACAAATTCAGGGCTAAGACTTCGCCTGATCAAACATCACCCTCACCAATGGAGCCGAACCTTGTGGTTGCCAAACAGGTGATGTTAAAAACCACGGGAAAAGTGAAATATGGGTATGGCTCAAAATTACAGAGCTGGGGTTAATTACGCGGGTTTTGGTCTTTGATTCCATTTACCAGGGTGCCATTTTGGTACCACTTTTTTGAGCCACAGCCATATAGGGACCCCTGACAAAGGTCAACCGAACAGGCAAAGCCAGGCAAAGCAAGGCGCAGCAGCTAGACCCAAGGGCCAGCACCACACGCGCACCGCGCGTGTGGCAAACTGAGAAGCAAACACTTTTGCTTGGGGGGCAGGGGGCCCAGGGTCGTCCCGCTTTTCGACCATCAAAACAATCATGTCTGGGGGCCCCAAAAAAGAAATATGTTGGTCCTTTTCGTGTTTCCTGAGAAACCCGTAAAAGGGAACCCTTCTACAAATTTCACATGAGTCACAATCAAAACCCGATATTTAAAATGGTCTACCCTGAGCCACGCTTCAAGAATTTTCAGAAGGCCAAACATATCCGCACATTTTTTCTGGCAAGGGGACTGCTCCTTAACCTTCATCAATCCCCGGGTTTGTGGCTCACCTGGCAACGAGCGGGTCTCCTTTTAAAAGGAGAGGAGCTTCCTTTAAACCTAACGGCCTGCCTCTGGCTCAGGCGCCTTCTCCTGTCGCGAAGAAAGAAGAAGGTGTGCTGGTTGGTTTGTTGTTTTTTCTCCCCTTTGGAACAAGAAGCAAGGAGTTGTGTGGCTTTTTCAAGCGCAAAACCTGATTCGACCACAACTCACCTTTGTTGCCGGCAAAAGCATGCTGCTTTTGCCTTTAGACTGAACTTGTAAAGACACCTGGCACCCGGAAGTTGAAAGCGAGCCTCAGGAAAGAAATTTCTGGTCCTCTTCAACATCCAAGGTGATCGATCGCCTGTAGGCGAGCTTTCGAAACGGCTGGGCCGTCCTCAGATCCACTGCCATAAGCGTAACTTTTGGTCGACGTGGAAACTACCGGATGGCTGGAAACCAGCAAGGGGATATGTCCGTGGACAAAACAAAACCCTCTGAATCCGTGGCAAATCGATATCCCAAACTGGAAGAGTGGGCCAAGAGGGGGGGTGCGTGGCACCTGTTTTCTTCTCACTTCCGAACGAGTAGCTTGGCCAGACAAAAATCAACTGCTACTAAAACCGTCTAGAGTCTAAACCAAAAAGGATACAGTCCGAAACGGAACTCAGGAAGTCAGGCTTTCTGGAGTGGGTGGATGTTGAAGGGACACACATCACAAAAATGACAAAAGGACGGGGCCCAGCTGTTCCAACCACAAGCCTCTCTTTTGACCTCCAGTTTACCTCTTGGTTGACCTAAAAAGCAGGTCGGAGGTCAAGAACAGGTGCGTCCCCTTAAGAAGGAAGCGCCGACACGTCAATACATACAGGTCACGCATGTTTTTTGAAACCACGGGATGTTTTGAGGTGGCGCCTAAAAACCTGATCAAAAAAACACAGGCCTACGACCAACTTCCCAGACCTCAGTCAATGGACTGGTTTCCCATAAGCAAGACATAATAGTAGTGGTGAACTGACCAACACACTAGGGGTTCATACCTGGGCTTTAAAATCCTGCACCATTCTACAATCAGCCCAAAACCTGAATTGAGGGATACCATCATCTCGGTTTTCCCTTGTTGATTCTCACGAAAACAATCCGAGCACCTTAGAATAGCCAGAATGATACAACCCCGAGTCCCGGTCAACACACCAAGCGGCACATCCAGCCTCCTTCTTTCGCTTCTTGGCCTGACCAAAGCCAGGGCGACACATCGAATCAAAGGCATGGCTGTTCAGAGGTAATGCTGACCCAAGAATAAGCCCATCCTACCTAGGTCCTCAAGTAGAGAGGTTAGAACAAGGGTACCCTTTGTTCTGTAGCCTATTTTAGTAGGGGAACCCTCCCCCAAAAAAGGGTAAAAGGGTAAAAGGCTAAAAGAGCACCGTTTGGAGACAAACTCACACAGTGGATGGACAAAATCCGTTCGCACCACTTTGATACCATGGTTGAAACCATTCTTTGCTGGCATTTACAGGGGGATGATCATTCCAGGGTCTCCTAGGTGGTGCAGGATTCGTCCATCCACAGCAATAATCAACCCCCGGTTTACGCGAAGGGGGGTGCCTGGGTGAAATGTGGGCAATCAGACCCCTTTTTGGAGGGGCCGCCCTATTCATAAACTCTCATAGATTCCCCTTAAAGCAACAAAGAGGTCAACATTTCGCTTGGGTGCCGCCAAGGTTCCGATGGGGTAAGCTCAAGCTGTTGGTCTTCTCAGGGGTCACTACAAAACCCCCCAAAATTCGAAGTACAGGCGCCTGGAGTCTCCATCTGACCCTTAAGAAATGGGGTCATTACCCAAAATCATGGGCTCACTTGCCCAAAAGACCTGGAAATAAAAGGTCAACCTTTTGGGACCTTTACTAAAAATGGACCAAAGTTGGAAAACCAGAAGGTCAAAAGGTCGATTCGCTTTGGGCAACTGAGTGGGGTCGTTGCCCCATTTTTAAAGGGGCAGAAGGAGACTCCAGGTGGTTTCCCTCGAGCCGATCTTTCTAACCGCAAGCTGGAGGCCTAAGGGAAATGGCTCGGACGCCCTGCCAAGGCCTTCAGACACCTTCCTCCACGCCATTCGCCCGCAGGGTGGTAACTCAAACCATTTCGGCTGACCCCTGAGGGAATGGGCGATAGTCTGACAAACCCCCCCCCATGGCACGATCCAAATCCAAACCACCCTTAAGGGTAACTAGGTCCTCCAGTAGAAATGTTAGAATAAGGGTACCCGTTGTTCTGTTGACTATTTTTGTAGGGGAACCCTCCCCAAAAAAAGTTGGTAAAAGGGCACTACCAACCAAAAAAGGGCCCGTGTTGTTGGTGTTTTCCTCCCTGGCCTCGGGTGCTTTCGTCTTCTCTTTCGGCTCCTCCTTCTTCGCCTCAAAAACAAAACCCTTTCGAAGACATGCGGACTCCAGGAAAGGACCCCCAAGACAAATGAGCGCACAAAACAGCACGCGGGGGTTGATGACGATGGAATAACTCATGGTTGGCAAACCACTCAACAGTGACATGTCCGACATGGGCCAAGCTACGGACATTGATCACCCCCAGGTTCTGATTCCGTTTCACTCGTTGACCCGAAAAAATACAAAACCCGTCATGGCATGGATAATGAAATTTGAAATGTTGCTGGCGGATTCAATCAGTGTCGGTTGGCAGGCAAACACCGTTCAACACCCCACTGGTCTGCCACCACGTTGCAGTAAGATATAAATCCCTTACTGCTTGAGAGTTTTCGCTTAGCTTAAGCTTCCGAAACAACTCTTTGAGTTCTCAGTTCGGGCGCAACTCTTAGGATCCGGATGTGGGGGTTGACTCCTTGTCCACTTGTTTCAACCTTTTCCCCTAAAAAGACTGGAAAGCACGGGGAAGTTACCTGATGTATGTCCAACCTGCAAAGGTTTTATGCACGTCAGCAACCCCCAGAACCTGCGAAGTCTAACCTGGAGCCACTCCAGACCACTCGGAACCTGAGTAGATGTTTGGCTTAGCGCGGGGTTGAAAGTACTTGGACTTTGCAGCCTTGTGCGGCCAAAATCAGCTTCCCTCTGATTGGTGGTTTGGATTCCTGGCTCCGTAAAAGGAAACCCAAGGTTGCATTTGGGATCTGGTAGCAACGCAACCTCTTCCCAATGCAAACCCCGTTTTGCTCTATGTATATGTATGTGTGTCCGAATTGAAGAAGACCTCACACCCTAAGGGTCCCGACTGTTTTTGGGCCCTCCAAATGAGTTGTTGAGGGCCCTTGAGGAATTGGTCGGGGTTCTCCATTGGAGGGTCCCTTATAGGGTCTGCATTGGAGGGGTCACGACCCTTAGGGCAAGAGGCTTAACCTGTTTGGTTCACCTGTTTGTTTCCCGGGACAACCGAGAAATAGATGGCGCTGCTTTAGATCGGTTTTACTCGATTTACCAGGGAAGCTCATCTATTGTTTACTCAATTTACTTAGGTTTTGATGGTTTCCTGGAAAGAAGGATCCCTGGAAAGAATGGGGGAAGGTACCAGTAGACCCGCACAATTGATTTCACTTCTCATGTTGGATGCCCTTTCACCAACCCTGAAAGGATACTCCAAAGAAAACGAGACCCCCGTCCCCTGAAATGGTTCATGTCCTGCTGGCTTCACTTAAATACCCAAGACCAACCTTGAAACCAAAAAAAACGACCTCCCCGAATTTATGGTCTTTCTTTGGTTTCCCCCAACAAAAGCCAACACAACATGGATTGTCTCCCCGAAAAAGACACGCGCACATCTACGCCTCACTTCCGAACGAGCGGATTGGCCAAAAAGGAAACCCCACACTTTTTAGCTGCAACTAGGAAAAGGTGAAAAGTCTCAGGCATAAGTGTGCTTTGGTTAAAAATAGATGAGCTTCCCAGGTAACTGGAGTAAAACCGATCTAAAGCAGTGCCATCTATTTCTCACTTGCCCCGGGAAACGAACTTGGTTCACGTTGGAAGGGGAGCAACAATTTATTTATTTTGCAGTTAAGTGGGGATTTCCCACTAAACCACAACAAGCAATAAACTATTCATTTCAGCCAATGGAAGTAACCAAACTAATCTAAAAAAAACAGGACACCTATGGCCCTTTTGAACTCAGAGAGTGAGACACGCACCAAACACACCAAGAGGGCTCCCTGTAGTTCCCCTTAACACATCACCCCCAAGGGACACTCAGCTTTCATGGGCCCAGAAGGTGATGTTTGAAACCAGCAGAAAGGGAAATGTAGGGATCGACCCCTGCAAAATGGGCTTCTTTCAAAAAGCCCTTGTTATTGCTAAAACAAGTCAACCAAAAACAAGTGTTGTCGCTAAAAAAGGGGCTACCCATATTTCCCCTGGGCCCAAAAAGTGATGTGTAAAACCAGTCAAACGTGAAATCAAATCTTGGGACCTCTTTTCTTTCTGTCTTCTTTCTTTCTTTCTTTCTTTCTTTCTTGCTTGCGACTCGCTCTGCAACTAAGTGCGCGGCGTTTTCTTGTTAGGGGGGGTATTGGGACCCCTGCAAAATGAGCGAATAAAATTCGACTCCACGCCTTGGGCGGCTCCTTCTTCTTCTCCGCTTTGGGCTTCACCTTCTCCACCTTCCTCGACGCGGCTGCGGCTGACGCGAAGCGGAAAGCAGCCCGACACACCTGAACATTGCCTTGCAAATTGTGGTTTCCCTTTATGTTGGTGTTGAACAAGCCATGTTTCAAATGGGCAAAATGTATCTTTTAAGGCCCTGTGGATGGACCGGACCGTCTGAAAAAACCTGCCAAAAAAGGTGGTGCTGGTCAGGGTGCTGGTCAGGGTGCTGGTCAGGGTGCTGGTCAGGGTGCTGTTTGTCTCCATGCTTTGCAGCTTAACTTCCCCTATAGGGCCCTCTTGAGGTACCACGGTTCTAAACAGAAACAAGGAAATGCCTCAACCAAATGATGGCTTAAACACAAACTTCGGCCCAAACCCTACAACATGTGTCTTGTGCTACGCTCTTTTCCTGTACCTATGCATATCTCACGGAACCGTGGCAAACAAAACGCCTCACTGAGTTGTTGCCACGAAACTTGGTCCAGACCCACCTCGAGGAACCGAGCAAGACTTGTTAGGTGGTCAAATCCTGTGCGGCCGCCTGCCAGACCGTGTTTCATGCGTTTTTGGAGTTGCAAACGGATTGCATTTTCACCAACGAGTTGAAGGTGCAAATCCAACCGCCTTAGGTCTGTCTTTGCTTTGGTTGATTGAAAAGGAAACGCAAAGGACACCAACCATGTTGGAGGTCATCTGGGTTGCATCTTGGCAAGTGCCCGCACACTCATTCGGTTCAGCTCACTTTCGTGTTTGAGCTGTTGCTCTGCAGGGCCCTGCGCTGCTGGAATCTTCATCTGGGCTTGCTTCACAGGAGCTTCGCGTTCTCTGCTGTAAGGAGTTGGTCCCATGCGGGGCAATGAGGTGGACCCGAGCAAAAACGCGTGACCGGTACAGCGTGCATGTCGCCAGGCAGTGCAGTAGTCAAATCCATCTCATGCTGCTTGAGGACTGCAGCAGGCACTCTTTTTGTAACATCCCTTCTTCCCATTTGGCCATGGGTCAAAAGCCCGGTTCGCCCCCAGTGAACATCCCAATCCCCACTGAAATAGACTAAAATGGGTGGTGCACCTACCCCAAAATGGTACTATTGGTTTTGACCCACAGCCATTTACCAAAACCTCCCCCTCCAGTTGACCTCAAAAATGGCCAACGCTACCCTTAAGCTACCCAATGCTAAATCGATAAAAACTTCCATTTGCTTAAGCCCCCTGGGAAAAACATATATATACATATATATGTCCAATAGTGATAGATTCCCTTTAAACCCAAGAGGGAAAATAACAAGTATTAATTTCAGCAAATGGAAGTAAAGGGTGGCTCCTTTGGTGGCCTTGAACAGGCTGGTGACCTTTGGTGAAAAAAGAAAAGCAAATATATGTCCAGTAGTGATAGATTCCCTTTAAAACCAAGAGGGGGGGGGGAAAAAACAAGAAAACAAAATAAATAGAAAAAAGGAAAGGGAAAAAACACACACAAAAACAACAACAACTGGAAGATAGACTCCACCCTGATGAACTCAGCCAAGCTCCCCGGATGTGCTTAGGCGATCCGCCCTATAGATCAACAGCCTTGAACGGATTTTTTACGATCGGGTTTCCATGAGGTTCCCGTCATAAGGTCTTACTAAAAAATGGCATTCTGAGTGTTTCGTGTCTGAAACCAAGGAAGGTTGCCTTGCGTGATTAAGTTCCCATCATAAGGACTTACTCAAAGTTGTGTTTGTTCACTGTTTGCCATTCCAATTTGAACACACCACTAATTCACGCAGTCCGAAACAGTTGTGGCCAAAAACCGGGGGACCCCAACAATAAAAAACCTCCCAGGCGCTCCCGCAAAGCTGGCCCCGCAAGCCCCTCACATAGCTTGGGTTGTCCTTTTGGTTTCCCTTCTAGGTCCTCCAGTAGAGAGGTTCGAATAAGGGTACCGTTTCTTTTTTCTGTAGTCTATTTTAGTAGGGTCCCGAACCCTCCCAACGTGAGAAAGGGCAACCAGCTGGGGGACCAAGCCTTTCAAGGGGTGGCCTCAAACAACGAAAACGGCCCAAATCGCCGTCGCTGCCGTGCCAAGAGGCTTCTCATCCTTCTTCTCAGCCTTTTCGGGCTTCTCAGCCTGCGTCACGGCTCCATTTTTTTGACCCGGCTGGTATGAAAATGGTCTAGAGCCATGCAAAGAAGTGAAAAGGCGGCCGTACCCATTTTAAGCCAGCCTTCTACGCGGGTTTTGATTTTCAGGTAGATTTAAATTGGGCCCTCAACCGCTGAAAGCGTGTTGGGGGGTCGATAAGGGGTGGCTTAGCGCAGCTTTTCAGGGAGGGTTCAAAAGGTTGCAGAAAGTTCGGGGCTGTTGGAGATACCACCCCACCTGGGCTTACTGGTTGTTTTAAAAAAGGGGCTCTCGGATACTACACACATGATTGCGTTTTGGTTTCCTTGCGTGAGTCTGCACAAGGGTTTGGAAACCAGAACTCCTGAAACCCAGGGTCCCTTCCCCCTGCAAAAAGTCCACTCAGTGACTCCATGTACCTCCACAGTAACCACGGGTTTTTTCAGTCAATAGAAAAACCAAAGAAGAAAAGTGGATCTGAGGGTTACCAGCGGCGAAACACCTGCAACAGCCAGTGGGTAAGGTCAACAAGTAGAATGGCCGCTTGGTTCCTGGGCCAGCCTCCTGTCTTCTGCCAAACTTCCATACCGTCTACTCAAAATACCCCCCCCTTGTTTCAGGGTATTTTTGGGGAAACCTGGTTTGCCATGTTAAATACCTCCTTTTTGGAAGAGCATGATACCCTGCAAAAAAAGTGGGTATTTGGAGTAGCGGGTACACAAACAAGCGGGGCCGAATTCAGGAATCCCTGCTTGGGTGTTCGATTCGCCAACAAGTCGTCAGGGCAACCTAGGCAAGAGCCCACTGAGTCACACTGAGGGCTTACTCTTCGGAGGTAAACCAAGTGGCTGACCACATCGGTAGCTCGTCTTTGAACACCCTGCGGGAACCAAAACAGGGTTGCTCATTCCCTGGCAAAACTAAAGGAAAACCACAGGAAACAGGAAAGCCACGGGAAAACTAAGGGAAAACCAAGGGAAAACCAAAGGACAACCACGGAAAACAACAAAAAAAACACACCAACACCACAGAAAGCCTATATCTAATCTTTTTCACTCTTCTGCTTCCAGCCTTTCGAGACTCCGAGCAACTCGCAAGGACCCCTCATTCGAAGTAACCCACCCATTGCTGGGCCAGCCTCGGAGTTTCTTGAACAAATGAACTTGTTGTTTGACAGGGAACATGAAGCAACCTGCACCCTCAAACTACCCACGAAAAAGGGGGCTCACCAACACATTTTGACCAATGACCCATTTTTACGGGAATCGTGAGGGTCCATCAACACGAAAAAGGGCCGCAACAGTAAAACAGCTTGGCCCGGCACCGTTTTCTTTGCTGCGTCCTTTCCATGGTGACTTGCTACCCCCCAAAGCCTCGTCGGGCAAACACGTATTTAGCCATTCTTGCGTGTCGGGAGCTCGAAGCCTGGCGCTGCTCCAGAGTCTGTACCACGTGGAAAGGACGGTGATTGGTCGGAGCTTCTTTGACCCCTCGCTAGAGCCTGGCTTTGGAATGTGGCACTGCCATCTTCCGTCTTCACGGCGTGAGCCGCCCACTCTTTTCATAGCAATCGAAGAGTATGCTCGGGTGCTGCCACACTGTGGCATGTCTGCCACTTCATCACCGTGCCATCCATGTCCCGCAATCTTCGGAGCCGATCGGCGGCCTTGAAAGGGTAGTCTCGGCAAGACACGTTCAGGGCTCAACCCACGGACAAGATTGCCGGGCAACTTTCAAGTGGTTGCTGTTGACCTGGGTCCAATGGAAAATCCACTGCTTCCAAACAAAGTTAAAGCCCAAAGATCCAGTCAAATAGCCGTAAAGCTTT
Source organism: Effrenium voratum (assembly GCA_963377175.1). Taxonomy (NCBI): domain Eukaryota; class Dinophyceae; order Suessiales; family Symbiodiniaceae; genus Effrenium; species Effrenium voratum. Next base: position 711,388 of record CAUJNA010001358.1, on the reverse strand, counting down.
ATTAATTTATAAGTGGTTCATAATCAAGCGGCGCGCACATCCAAAAAGAGGCAAAATACAGCAATATCCAAAACACCGTATCCAACAACGGGGCCCTCAAGGATGTTGGTCGAAGAAAAGTTGACAAGAAGTATACAAACAAGCGGCAGCAGCCTTTAAAAAAGAAGAGAAAGGAAACCGTTGGGATCCGAACCCAATTTTGGGACCCATTGTTTTCCTTCAGGGATTTGCACGTCTTTTCCCACAACATGAGTGGTTCTCCTTTTGGCTTCCCTTGAAACCACCAAATTGGAACCTGGGCCCTCAAGGTTCCCGCACAACAGAGTGAATGCTTCAAAATTGCGGGGTCAAGTCCCTTCTTTCTGGGTAGCCGCCCAGCTGCCAACCGGTCGACGTTCTGCCATCCGCACCTTGGCTGGCTCCTTCTTCTTGACTTCCTGGCATGGATGGCGGGACGCTTCGCCCCGAAACCCTGCCCGGAACTGTAGCCTCTAGGGCTAAATGGAACCCCCTACTAAACCAACAAAAAAAGAACAAAGCCCTTAAGCCTTTGCTTTTCAACCCAAACGGTATGATAACAAAAGATACCTTTTTTTCCAGCACCCTGCCAAAACAGAGAACAGGAGCAAAACACGTAACAAACTTAAACACATGCCAACAGTGAAGTTATATTTGTATATATAATATATATATATATATATGGTGGTTGATCTAAATTCCTTTGTCTCGAAACGGCCATTCTTCGCGAATGTAAAAGTTACTTTCGCGCATCTTTCGCGGATTCATCGCCGTGCTCTTTTCATTTCTCGAGTCGGAGAATCGCATCTTTTAAGTGCCAGCGTTGTAAGCGAAATGACGATTTCCCAACTCCAGCTGTAAAGTCGCAACTTTTCATCACAGGGGTGGTACATGACATGCGCCGGCTGGAAAGTCGCAGCTTTTCGTTCGCCGTGCAGCTCCAGCTTGAAGTCGCAGATTTCCAGTACCAAGCTAGTATACTGACTAGATCGGCGCTCAGACTATACCTCCCCTCGCAATCGAAGCCTGCACTTTCGCGCGGGCTTTCGCGGATCTTTCGCGGAACTTTCGCGAAAAATCGCCCACGTTTCAGAGCGGAAAGCCACCGACTAACACCCACAGACACACATACACAGGCTTGGAGCACTAACCAGCCAAGCAGGGTATCAAACTGTAGCCTCACCAGGCTTAATCAGCGCAACATCAACAAAGTGTTTCAATCAGAATAGAAGGAAGGCTCAGCAGAAAAGATGAACGGTTCCACATATCATTGATTAACCAGATACAGTTACGCAAAACTTTCGCGAGAAAAAAAGCTACTTTCGCAACTCCATCGCGAATCTTTCGCGGAGCTACCTCAACCAACACCGATGGTCACCGAATACTAAACTCATCTAAACTCCTTACAAGGACCTTTAGAACGACTCCCATATCAAAAACAACTATTCGCCCCTTGCTGGTTCCGCGACACTCCCGATGACTTTGAGACAGGCAAAAACCGCTCAGACACCCTTGAGTGAGATCCCCCTGCGAATACCCAGAAACGATGGATTCTCATGCCACATTATTTGGCCAACATTTGATGTACCCTCTTTGGTCAGGAAAACGCCCGAAAGGAAACCGGTCTTCCAAAACCGATCAGCCTCCGGTTTTTGGAGAGGGCATAGTTCCCAATTGGATGTACAGCGTACGTCTGTCCAGGCGCGCGACAAAATACTCACCTGCCTGAGGTTTCTATGTCTTGTCTCAGTAGGACATCGAGCCCAACGCTTTGGAGTCCTTTTGTTTCCGACCGTTTTTGCCCCCGACCGCTTTTCTTGGATCAACAGAAAGTCCAAAAAAGGCCGTGCTAACGAGGCTTCACCAACTTCGGCAAAATCCGGACCAAGCAAGGGAGAATCCCTCCATAGATCGATTCCCTCAAAAGGGCTTGCCTCGTCCCGTACGTGCGAATCGAAAGTTGGCAACTTCAAGGTTGACACTAAACCAGGTTTGTCACTGTGTCTCAATACGCTCGTTCAGTCTCAAGAATTCTTACCCAAAGGCTCCCGACTGATCGGGCCAAAATGAAGCTGTTTGAGGGCCCCTGTTTGGTGTCCCGTTCAGAGTCGAGCCCTCCCTTTGGCAAAGTCCTTCATCTGGGTACACAAGAACCGAGACTCTCGCTGGGCCAAGTGAACTTCCAGTCTCAGATCCAAAAAAGTCAACCTACGCATCGAATAAAACAAATCGCGACGGGCGACCATGGCGCATCGAAGAAAACACCCGACGAGAGCGCGCGATGCGCACGCGCTCTCCCTCGTGGGCCTTCTTCTTCACCTCCTTGGCGGACTTCGCATCGCCCATGGCGATCAGCCGCCGGATCTCTCGAAACTCTCGGCGGATCTCAACGGAAGCTCCTTGCTGCTTCGCGCGCCATGGTTTGCTTGGCAACAAAAAGGCGGGGGCTGGCTGACCCCGGCGCGTTTTGAGGCGCAGAAGATATTTCCATCTTTAAATCCGCGCCAAGCAACGGCGTGATGTTGCGTGAGCTGCTGGAACACACACCACGGCTTCCACTTCCACTTCTGGAGCCAAGGACATGTGCGGAACCAATGGGCACAACAGACCTTCCTGCTGGCACCTCGAACGGAAGGAACCCCTCGACGAGACCGAAGAGATCAACACCCAGTGGTTGATGGTTGAACCCATGAGGTAAGAACCTGGAGGCAGGTGGGCTAGAAGGGCACTGGATGCACCTCTAATCCTGCTGGATTCTCAAGCCACCCTGAAAAATGGGTACCCTGGAGATCTTTGTCTTCCCAGTGTTTGTGTGTGTGCAAGTCTGGACGCAGAATGCACGTAGCTGCTGACAATTCAGTGATATTTCGACCCTATATTCTACTCCTTGCGGGGAGCTTATCACAGTGTGTTTGGGATCCCCTCGCCGCAAAAAAAAGAGGGAGGGTATCGCTTTGGCCTGTTGCCTGATGCTCGGGCCCATTCTGGCATCAGGTCCCTTGAGAGAACACATTTCTGCATACGCCATGATGGCACTATTCCCTTTACCCTCTTTCCAATCAAGGAAGTAGACATGGGGCTTCCCAAGAAGGAAGGTAGTGTTCCAAAACCCTCTTGTCAAGCTGAATGTTGTGTCATCTACTCTGAACAAGCTCACGAGTTAAGAAATGTGGTCGTTTAAGGGAAATCCGAACTTCAACAGTCCGCCCCCGAAAGGACGTCCGCTACCCTCTTTCCAACAGCTGGACACTTCCCAAAAGGAAAGTAGTCCATGATGGCCAGCTTCCGTCCCAGACCCTCAAACTACCCTTATCGCAATGGTTGCAGTCACCCAATAGTCTCAGTTGCCGTACTGTGGATGGACGAATCCATTTCGAACCACCTTCAAACCATAACGTTTGTCGATTTTTTACAGGGGAATCATGGCGAACGCCACTCGCGCGGCTACGCTTCCATAGAAGCCCCAAGGCTTGAATCGGCTTCAACCCGAGATTTCAGCCTCTAAACTATCCAAGGACCTGCAAACATGGCCACTGTGCAGGTCATGTTGGGGGACTCCCCATTTCGGACTTCGGTTCCCATTTGGACTACATCCGGGCGCTGAAAAAAGTTGGAGCCCGACTTGGTGTTGCGCTGCGCTGTGGCACGTGTACTCAAACATTTGCAACACCTACTTCCTGACAGCTACGTACACTTGTTCATGAAAAATTACCTCTCTGGCCCTGGCCAAGGCTTTGGGTTAGTCAAACAAGGAGCCTGGTCAAACCATGTGAAACAGTCACCTTGCTCCTCAGTACTTAGTGACCCTCAAACAGCCATGAAGTTAGGTAACTCCCCTTATGGCTCATCATAGACAACTTCCCGCACCGGTTGCGTTTATTTGTCATGGGGCTTCGCCCATCCCAACTGGCTTCCCAGCGGTGTCTGACTCAGACATCACGCTGGATCTCCCATGCCGTTCTACCTCCCCATGGGTCCCCGGACCCCTCCAATGCAGACCCCGGACCCTCTGGAGAGCCCCGACCCTCCAATGGAGAACCACGACCCCTTCAAGGAAACTCAACAACAACCCTTTTGGAGGGCCCAAAAACAGGCGGGACCCTTTAAGGGCCCTTAAAGTATGTGAGCCACTTGACTGATGAAGGTTAGTAGGGGACAATCCCCTTGCCATAAATAGCTGCGGATATCCGCCTTCTGAATTCTTGAAGCATGGTTCTGGGTCGACCATTTTAGTACCGGGTTTTGATCATGACTCATGTGGGCATGATGTCTTTCGATTCCGCCCCCCCCGGGTTCTCCATTCCCAGTTGCCTAGTGACACGAGTCTCACTTCCGATCGAGCGAACTTGCCCAAACTTGTCCAAACTTGACCGCGAATTTCCGCCCAAACCCAGCCAGCTCAAGTCCAGCAACTCGGGGAGTGAGTGGCACACAAAGAAGGCGCTTTCGTTGCGGCAACCCATTAACAAAAAGGATCTAGAGGCGCCCGGGATCCACTCGGGATCTCGCCTGTCAGAGTTGCCTATATGTGTCCTCACAACATCACCCCTACCAACACAAACTCACCTTAAAAGGGGGTCAAAAGGTGTTTTAAACCAAAACGGGAAATATAATTGGTAGCTATTGACCATGTTTCTTGTTTTTATTGCAATTGGGACAACTCGTCGTTTTCCCAAAAGTTCGTGTTCGAAGATCATTCAAGACAGGGAACCCGGCTCTCTTTTTTGGGGCGGCGCTTTGGTTTCCTTTAAACCAACCCCGCAAAGGGTACCCAGAAATAGACAACACCCCCGGCAATCAGGACCGTTGCTCTCTGCCATACCAAATAGTCAAGCCATCCTTCGCCCCTCGGAAACTGTGGAATCCCATCAGCTGGGGGAAGGTACGTTATTGGGGTGGGTAGTTGAGAGCCCTGAACCGTGTTTTTGAAGGCCCTACAACTGCTTAGGGAGCCTTAGGGGAGCTGGAGGGCCCCCCCCCAAACCAACACCCTTACTTGGATGCTCCACCCACTATATATGTGGGTTATAACCAAACTCATAGCTGGGGATTCCTGGGGTTAGTTGGCTTGCCATCGTGATAACCTAGAATTATACTTGATCTAGGTTGAGCATCCAAATAAACCGCTGGATGCCTCTCAACAAGCTACTTCCTAAGTCTTTTTAAGTCGGCAAGGCAGGGTTCCACTTTTTGACTACGTCAGGGTAGACTTAAACCAAGGGGTGGCCCATTACCCCCAAAAGGGAAAATTATGGGTTTAAGTCTATCTTGAAAAAGTCAAAAAGTGGAACCCTGAGGCAAGGAACATCCAAGGAAACAACTGCCCGCTCGCCTCGAGGGCAGTGTCCCGCAGAGATCGCACCACTTGCTCTGGGGGCAGCCCCGTATCCCCGAAGCCGATGGTGTCCAAGACCGTGAGATGCCCGTCCTCGACTCCGAACTCCGACCGACCGACTCGGGTCGGTTTTTGTAGGCCTGTAGGAGCTATGGCTTCTCCCCGCTTCAAGTTGGGTTCCGATTTGGAGACCAAAGCGACATGTCCCACCCAAAATGGCGAGGCTCTTGGTTTCCCCACACCCGCACAAAACACACGCTCAGTTGCCCAGTTTGTACCTTATGAAAGGTGATATCACCTTTGGGGACCTTAACTTAACATGGACCAAATGGGAAAACCGTTCAAGGTCAAAAGGTCGGCTTTGGACAACTCGCTATTCGAACCAGACGTCCCTTGTTGCCTTTACAAGACGTTCAGGGTGCTGGCTCTGGAATATGATGATTAAACAAATGCCCATCCCCTGGTGGGTTTCTTTGTGGGTCAAGTAAACATATGCGGGTTACTTAGCACCCACCGTGCGGGCGAACCACGAGGGGTCGAAAGAGAGATCTATTCGCAGATTGCAACCTCCCCCCTCCCAACCTCTAATGTTGCCCGCAAATTCAATTACTCTCCCACAAATTAACATGGCTTGCCCAAAAATGGTGTCCTTTTTCCAAAAGAGGTTGTTCTCTACAAGTCTGTGCTATTTGAGTCTCCTCCGGTGATCTTCGTAAGGGTAGGGACTTTGCGGCTTCTTTTTGACTTGCCTGAGGGGAGCCCCAGTGCAGTCCGTGGATGGTATTTTTCTTGGCTGTCCGTTTTCTGATCCTGCCAAGCGTCGAAACCTTTTAGTGGGCTAAATGGGTTGGTGGGTGGTTAAGGAGTGGTTTCCCATGTACCCTCTACAAAAGCCAGGATTTCAAATCCCAAACCACCAATCCAAACCACCAGCTAAGGGTTACCTGATGAGTAGGCTTTGGGGAAATTAGCACTGCGAACATCACAATAACACTAACACAGACACGGAACTGCCAAAACACACGATACAAGTTTGAGATGTATTTGGGTGGCTTAGAATGGGGGGACCCCAAAATACAATGGTGGTTGTCCGTTTGGTTTTCCTTTAGACCAGCCCCAAACAGAAACCTCAAACAAAACACGGCCCCATGTGTACACATGGGATGCATTCCGAACGGAAATTATTTTGATGGACAACTGCTCCGCGGCTTGTCCCTTCCCTCTCAAGGTTTGGATTCGTGGTCTGGAGTTTGGGGGGGGGGGTTCACCATTTGCCCTTTACAAGAACCAGAGTCTCAAATCCCCAAATCACCAATCCGTGGCGCTTTACAGTAGCTGTATCTCCCATTCAACCAACCCTGGGGGTAGCTTGGGCTTGAGGTTAGCGGGAACCATGAAGAAGAACCGCCTGGAACAAAATCGGCCGAGCAGCAGTGGACGTGGCTTTTCGGACCTTAGACAAAGTCCAAGATCCCAGCCCGACCCAGGTAGCAGGGAACCCTCAAAAGGAGTTTTGGTGGGGAACGAAGTGAAATGAGGGGCCTGCGCGAGGAGGGAGAGGAGAGGGCGAGGGAGCCCAAATACGCCCTTATTAAGGCCTTATTAAGGACTCCCTCCGCCTCCCTTCCCCTGAAGAAAGGATACTAAATTGGGATCGTGGGCAAAACACAAATGCGCAGTCTCTCAAAACGAACAAGAACTCTCAAAGTGGGCTGGCTTCTCTTTGGCAAGTTTTCTTCCCAAGAGTCCCCAAGCAGAACATCTCCCAAATGAGCCACAGCCCACCTGTGCTGTCCCAAAGCAAACGGCAAGAAGAAACGCCTGGGATCTCTTTCCGGAGGCCCCGCTGGAGACAAAGCTCCAACCTTGTCCGAGAGGCATAGAGCAAGGCGGCACATGCGCAAGCGCAGAAACCGCCAGCAATAACTCGAACTCGAGCAGTAATAAACAGAAACTCGACATGTGCTGGCTGTCTTGTTGCGAAAGTGCCGAAGGACCTTACCAGCACAAAGTGTTGATTTTGCGCAAAAGGGGAGATTAACTGTTGCAAATCAGTCAATGAGATGCAGAGAAAACATGTGAGCTACCAAGTGGAGTAAACTGACGACACGCGAGCTCAAGCAAAACATATAAAGGATCTGGATCTCGATTATCTACCTACACCAAAAGAAGAACCACCTACTCAATCGCTTGCTGGGAATGAAACGGAGCACGAACAAAGGCGCCATTAGGTAGGAACCAGGGTGGACGGTGTGTAGTGTGTGGTGTCTGAATTTCATTTGATGTTTGCTTTTGACATCCCCCTTATAGAACCGTTCGGCGTTCAAAGGGCTCGCAGTTAGGTTGCAACCATGGTGAGACAACTAAGGTAACTGGGACCCGTTAGTCGGGACCCTACGAGGGTCACAACCTAAGTCGGTTGAACTTCGAGACGGAAGGCCCTGAACAACTAATTTGCGTGATACTGTGGATGGACGAAATCCTGCACCGCTTTGAAACCACTAGAAACAGTTTTTTGTTTGGTATTTACAAGGGGATCTATCATTCCAGGGATTCTTAGGTGGTGCAGGATTTCGTCCATCCACAGTATGTCTTTGGTTGTCTCAAAATAGGAAGACACAACTGGGTATGTGCGTTTTTGTTTTCTCCTCGTTTCAACACAAGTCATGGTTCAACAGCCCCCCCAAACTAAAAGTAGTACATTTGAGTCTGATCCATATGCGTTGATTCTTCTCCACATGGGTGTCTCAAAAGAGGGGAACTTTCGAACATGTGCGGTTGTACTTTGGTTTCCCTCTGAAGCCACCCGAGAGGGGTACCCTCAAAAATAGGCAACCATAGCCATGTGAGGTGAACCTTCGACGAGGAACTCAAGGTGTCCACCCCACAGGCTAAGGACCTAATTATACAATTGGGCTTTGGACCCAGGGCTAAACGTACAACGGCAGTGACATGCGCCATGGTCAAGGTTACTTCTTTCCCCAAGAGGACATGGGAAATGTTGGGCTCCGTCCCCGCCATTTTGGTCAGGTTTCGGGCTGGTCCGCGCGAAAGTGCCCGAGCTCAACACGGGCCATAGCTCCAACAACCGGAAATGCTGACCAAACCGTTACCTACTGTACACTGGGCAGAAGGGGCCAAATAGTTAGAATCGGGGGTTCGGGGTACTGTAACGCCAACTGAGCCATCATTTGTTTGAGTAAACTCAAAATTATCCTTGCCAGGATTCTTCTTGCAATTCACGCCCGTGGCAAGTATTTGTTTGGTCCCTGTGGGTATGTATCAAACAGGGATTTGGACCCAAACATGCTGGTATGTGTTTTTCCTCAAAACAAGTTCCAAACTGCCCTCAAAGAAACACGGGGCACCTACTGTGGATGGACAAAATCCTGCACCACTTTGATACCATGGGAAACCGTTATTTGCTGGTATTTACAAAGGAATGATCATTCTAGGGGTTCTTATGCGGTGCGAAGTGGATTTCGTCCGTCCACAGTACCTCTTGTGCACTGCACGTCCGGGCTTCTGGAAAGAGTCTGGACGGCGGCCAAGATTCCCCAAACCATGTCGTCCCAAAGCCAAATGTTTTGATGCTTGTCCATCCCTCAGTTGTTCAGTGACCCTGGAGAAAAAAAGGGAGCCCTTCTTTGGGCTTGACACTTTTAGTGGGGCAGCCACCAAAAACAAAGGGGGACCTTACCCCTTAAAACTCCCTGCGCCCTGGGGAAGTTCTCATCGTTTACAGACATATAGCCCATGTTACCCCAGAAGTTGAGACAAGTTTTGTGTTCTTAGGAGGCAAGGGACAAAGAATCGGAGCCACTGACCAACTGAGATCCACAGCAGCAGCTCCGTCCGAGGCGCGGAGTCCTGGCCCGTCACGGAGGCCACCGAGTCCCCGGCGGCGAAGGCCGGAAAGCCTGGCGGGTCGAAGCCAAACGGGGGGAGGTCTCCGAGTGGCGGCTTGGGGCATGGGATTTTACATAATATATATATATATATATAGAGAGAGAGAGAGAACGAGAGAAAGAAGGTTTTCTGATATCAAAAAAACGGAGCAGTGTGTGTGTGTGTGTTTTTTTTTTGCAATATATGGAAAAACAAGAAGTGTTGTTCAATTTCTCACATCCAATGGTGGTTTGGAGGGTGGGTGGTTTCCCATCTACAAGAGCCCGCAGGCTTGGTGGTTGATCCCTGGTTTCCCGCAGAATCCCAGGCGTTCTTTTCCACAGTAGTAGATGACCCTTCGCCATTTTACGGATCCACTGGGCTTGGCTGCCCATATTTTCTCTCCTGAGAATCAGCAAGTTGCTCACTAACAAAAGGGTTGTTTTGCTGGTTCCTTTTCTGGGGAAGTTTGTGAAACAATCCTTGTCTGACATGATTGGATTGGCCAAAAGTAACCAAACCCAAAAAGTGACTAAAGTCCAGAAACTCGGGGGATATGAGGATTAAACAAAGCAACTGATCGACTCCGTCTGCTGACAATGGCGCCTGAACCAGATCAAGCCTATGAACTCACGAGTTTGAGCCTGTTGAGCCCAGGCGTTCCGCCGCAGGTAAGCCGCCGATCTTTGGTCTTACAGGGGTTTCGTATGTTGGCTGTACCTGAACCCTCAAAATTCCCTTAAAAATGGGTTTGACCAAAAATTATGGGGTGATATCCCATTTTTATGGGTAGTTTGAGGGTCCAGGTACATGCCATACGGGGGGATTGTTTCCTTTTCGCTTCCTCGTTCTTTCCTTTGCAGATCGGAATTCGGATTTGACCACCCATGGCAGCGGCTTCGAAACGAGAAACCGCCGGGTTTAACAAAACCAGGAATTCCCCTTTCGGGACCCTTAAAGGGAAACCACGACTGCCTGTGTAACACCTTAGGCAGCACACCTAGGTACTGCAGATTTGAGAGGTTAGAATAAGGCTACCAACTTTTCTTCCGGTCGTCTATTTCAGTAGGGTCCCGAACCCTTCCAACCAACCAAGTTGGTGAGAAAGGGCACCCAGCTGTGGGGACCTAGACACCCAAGGCAATCCGCGCCTAGCAGCAGGTTGGCCAGGTGGCTCTTGCCCGCCCCGGTCTTGCCGAAGACCAGCACCGTCCAAGTTCGGCCGGCCTGGAACTCCTGGTCCGCGGGGGTTCTTCGTTACGTCGGGCGAAAACCGGAAAAAATCCGGGCTCCTCCACGTGTGTTCGTCTGGAGCAAATGAGAAGATATGTCCAGTGAAATCGATCCCGACTGAAAGCCAAGGGTTGAAAATCAAGCATGTTCCTAAGCAAATGGAAGCTTTGGGGGGCTGAGGAACCAGGGAATCCCTTGAGACTCCTTTTGAATCGATGCGACCCCCAAGAGGAACTCGTCCGAATGGTAAGGACCTTTGACCATGGCCCAACCCTCTCAGTGGTTTCTTTCAGGATTCAAACTGGCACCGTGGATGAACGAATTCCATTTCACGCGACCTAAGAAACTCTGGTTTCTGATGATTCCCCTTTAAACAAATAACCAACAATGGTTTCCCATGGTTTCAAAGTCTTCCATTTGCTTAAGACTCCTGGAAAAATATATATTTCCAGTAGTGATAGATTACGTTAAAACCAAAAGGGAAAATATTATTGAGCAAATGGAAGTCATGGATGTGCTATCTTCAAAGTCCCAAGTGCCAGCTTGACTTGAAAACCTCTCTGCCAAAGCATCTTGCGCGTTGATCATTTAGAGGCAACCCTGATTGAGGTTCGGCAACAGCTACACTTCTACATAGATCTGCCACCCGCATCTTGGTACCTCAAAATAGACATTGAAATGAGGTCCCGAACCTTCCAATGGAGGTTCATTTCTCCCTCCAATGCAGTGTCCTGTCTGCTGCTTGGGGCAACAAAGTGTCAAGTTCCTTTGCTCTACAGCTCACTTCCGTGGATTGACCCCAAAAAGTCCAAACTTTCTGCTTGCCACCATGACTAAAGTCCATGACATCAGGGAGTGAGACAGGCAAGCAATACAGTGGATGGACAAACTCCACTTCGCACCAGGTCACATGGATGAAACCCTTGGGACACTGGGTGGCGCCGATCTGCGTGCATGTTGTCCACTGAAGGAAACTTAATGGTATAGGTATCCAAGGGAGCCATCCTTTAACGAAGTAAGTTTTTTGAAAGAATTGCCATTTTGGTTCCAGCCGCCACCAAAACGAAGATGACGACCATGAAAGTCCAGCACTTTGAGAGCTTGGCTTTGGACAAGCCCGCCAAAAAGCTGAAACCACCACCCCCCCCCCGCAGGGGTCATGATTTGACAGCTTTTGGGGCTTATCTAAGTCAGACAATGGTTGGTTTCCCTTTCACCCACCGCTTAGGGGGTGACTTTGACCAGGGTAAAAGATGCTGGCAACCTCCGCAAAAAAACGCCGTCCTCTTCCTGCGCCGATACGCTGGACATCGGAGAGGTGCACCGCAGGGAGGGTTTCCTGGCGAGAAGAATCGGCCGAAACCGCGTGGCAGTGTGCTTCCCAGGGAACTGGCATGCCTCTACAGGTTGATTCCAAGTCCAAGCTGAAAATTATGGGGGTTGATTTTGTTTGGCCCATTCTTTTCAAGCATCCTTCTTTTCAAACATTCCGACTGGTTTCACTGGGCTTCTTGAGGCTTTCTAGAAAGAAGGATCCCTGGAAAGAATGGGGAAGGTACCCCTAGAATCACTGGGGAACACGATAGTAAAAAGGAACAGCAACTAGGTCCTCCAGTAGAGAGGTTAGAATAAGGGTAGCGTTTCTTTTTCTGCAGTCTATTTTAGTAGGGTCCTGAACCCTCCCAACCAAAAACGGGTGAGAAAGGGCACTACTGGGGACCTAGACAAAAAACCAAAGGACCATCTCTGGTTGCTAGGACATCTCTGGAGAATAGCAACCAGACATGTTCCTTTGTTTTTGTGGTTCCTTTGGTTCTCTACTACCCAGGGAACTGGTGGGTGATCAAAGAACTCAGGGCTGTGACCCACCAAGCCCTGCGGGTCCTTGGGACCTGAAATATGAGGGCCTTCTTTGACCCCAAACGACCGCAGATGATAGGGTCTTGGGAAGGCAGGGAAGGTGAACCCCACATTCCCAGGGACTTGTAAGTGGGTTTTTTGTAACCTATAGCTTACGGTTGCACACTTGGCAAAACACACCCAAGAAAGACGCATGAAACTTTGGTGGTTGAAACCTACCGGAACCAATCGGTTCAACATGAGCTTCCAGTTTGATCGAGGGTTCAACTTAAAACTTTTGGGGAACAACATCGCGTCAAAGGGGCCAGACTTGGACGAAAGTTGGACCCTGATATGAACCTGATAGCCTACTTCATGTGGTCCAACTCATTTTCTGAGACACAAGGAAGATGGTAGAGAAATGAGGGGAAGTAGACACACCCCCTTCTCCAAATACCCGCTTTTTTAAGGGCGTGATGTCGACCTACTAATTTACCATGGAAACCCAGGTTTCTTTGGCAAAAATACCCTAAAAAAGGCAGGTACTTGGAGTCGGCATGTGGACTTCTGGAAACCGCCTTTGGGGCCTTCAGACCCGGGAGGCCCCGGCCGCTTGATCTACGGGACGGACGAAGAAAATCCCATTTCGCACCCAAACCCAACGGAATGATAGATCCCCTTGAAAAAAACACAAACAACAAATGGTTTCAACCAGGGTTTCAAAGCGGTGCAAACGAATTTCGAGGACCCATCCACGGTATCCAACAACACTGATCCGCGAAATCGAGGTCGCATCGATGGATTCCAACCCCAGAACTGGCTGATAAACCACCAATCCCAACTGCGAATTGGATATTTGTCCATCTACAGTTCGGGTAATATCAGTCAACGATTCTCCTCAGAGCATTGACGTCTATTTGGAACACCTTACTTACAAGTGATTGGTGGACACAAATCCAGGCCTACATCATGTCCACTAATGGGTGCCGAGCTAACATTCAACCCAATATTCCCTCCTTAAGCATCGACCCGACCTAAAGGAAACTCGCTCCCTTCAAATGGGTCCAACAGGTGATAGTACATCCCATCATAGGTAGCCCTGTCTCTCAAGAACGCTGACCAAAACCAGAGTCAACGGCTCGATGTCAGCTTGGGCCTTGGCAAACAATTGGACATGGGCAACTGCAAAAGCTCAGGTCGGCCTGCAAACCATGTTCTTGTTTGCAGGCTCCTTTGCTGACCTCCATCCGTACGTTTCGCCTACCCCGAAATCCAAAAATAGTGGCATGGACATGCATGGACCCAGCCCCTCAAGATTCCCTTACAAATGGGTTCACGCCCCAAAATGTAGGGATGTCCATTTTTTTCCGGTAGTTTGAGGGTCCAGGAAGACAGCTTTCTGGGGGCGCCTTCCATTTCCATTCTTTCCAGGAATCCTTCTTTCTAGAAAACCCCCGGAAGCCCGGGGAAAATGGATCCGGTTCTTGAAAAGAACGATGGTTGAAAAGAATGGAGTCACCCTTCAAATATAGGTCCATGACCCCCTTGTTTTAGGTAGGGACCCCATTTTCTACGGGTCATGGAGACTCCAGGTAGAAGCTTTGGTTCCTCTTCCTTCTGTTTTCGACAAACCAATCGGACAGCTCCAAGTTCGCCGAGCCGCCGTGTCCCCAGCTGTTGGCGGATGCCTGGCAAAGACGTCACTGGTCAGACTGAGCTGGGTGGATCGAGTTCCATGATGGATTTCGGGCTCCATTCTCAATCAGAGTCTCCACATGGTGCCTTATCCCATTTCATCCCATCCGTGTGGCAACCTTGCCCTCTTAACCTGGTAGCTGCGGTTGGACCATTGGAACCCCTCGCCTCAAGGGATCCCCTTTTGGTTGGTGGGAAACCTTTTGTCTAAACCTCGCTTGGAACCCCTGACCGCGCCCTTTGCTTCGACCCCCTCCGGTTGAAACTTCACTCGAAGCTCACTTCCTGAGCAGGTTGGCTACACAGAGTCACCAAGACTCACCCCCGTTGCTTTGGAACTCCGCTTGAAACGAAGATCGCGAATTTCAATTCGCGAGTTCGAATTCGCGCATGGATTGCCAAACTGTTGATTAGTGGCAACCCCCCCCCTCCAAAAAAAAAACACAAAAACACCAACGCTCAATAAGTCAGAAGAAACACAAAAAGTGAGGCTTGCGCTTTCCGCGCGCCCAGACCGCGCCAGCACGCCGCGCCTCGGTACTGCGCCAGCAGCGGGCTGAGGCAACGCAGCGGCTCGCAGCTCCGCGGCGCCCGCCGCCGCAGCTCGCCCAGCAGCCCAGGCACCGCCTGACGCGAAGGAGCCGAGGCGAACGCGGCGACGGCGGTAGCGTGGCGAGCGCTTGTCCTCGTTGGTTTTGGTTTTTTGGGGGCGTTTGGAGCCAAAACGGTTTGTGTTTTGTTTCTTCTGCTGGAGTTTTTTTTTTAACATCTATGTTTGCTGCAAGAAACGGAGGTGCAAGTCCAAATCCATGGCACCAAATCAGGGGTGCCTGATTTGATGCGGCTTTCGCTCAGAACAAGAAACAACGACAAACATGAAAGGCAGGGCAAGGGGATGGTAAAATGGGTGTGGCTCGTCTTTCGGAGTTATTCCCGCCGATTTCGGGTGGGTTGTCAACTTTGGGCTTTGCTTTACCTCCGAAAAAGGGTACCAACTCCCAAAAAGACACTCCCTAATGGGTCGAGAAAAAAAAAAAAAAAAAAACGTAGGCCAGCCTCAAACTGAACGAAACAAACTAGAAAAGAATTGCCCTGGTCGGCGAAACAATCCTTCAACACAAAGGGTGTGGAAACACCACAGGGGTAATGGGAAACTAACCCAAACCGCCAAACCACTAATTCAACCCAGCAACAAGTGAGAAGCTAAACAATTGGGGAGGTGGGGGTCCCGAAACTTGGGGGACAGGGGGATTTGGCCTCAAAAAAGCAACCATTGATTGTGGTGCGGTCTTTCAATGGGTCCCGGACTCAGTATTGACATCTGGAGACTCCTGCCCACGAGTCACTTTTGAAGTGGTTCCTTATTGAAACATCATTGCCACGTTTGAAGGGACATCACATCTAACCAAGGGAAACACCATTTTTCAAAACAGAGGACAAATGCTGGATACCTACTCTAGAAATCACTGGGATTGTTTAATGATATGAAGGTCCCAACAAACAAAACGCCGCATGAGCAGCGCCCGTTTTGATATCATCTGCAATCTGCCAGCATGGCCGGTAGGAGGTGTTGGATTCTCCAAAGAAAATGGGCCCACCTCCAACCGAGTTGTTGCTGAGGGTTCTTGAGGAAAACTACAAGTTTGGCCCAAACGCAGTTCCCCAACTGGGTGCATTTAAACTGGGTCTGAACAAAATGAAACGTTGCAAGCCGTTCTGGTTGCCTGGAGGGAACCTGAACAATTGTGCACTCCTTAGCACCCAGCCAATGTACAGATTAGGGTCAGGGGTGCGCGGCAATGAGCCCCATTGAGCCCCGGTACACAGCGTTTTTTGTCGATCCAAACCTGAGTATTCGAATCTTCCTTTTTTATGGGGGCTGCAAAGAAATCCGATCTATTTTGGGAAGGTCGATTTGGAAACAAATCAATCTATTAGATGCGCGGGGGTGTCAAAACAGAGGACGCACTATCTTTCAGAAAAGACAGGAAATCATCTTTAAAGGTCCCCATTATGAGAAACGCATGTTCCGCCTTCAGTGAAGTGAACGCTCGATCGCATCGATCAGGTCTCGATCTGTTCGATTCCGAGGTGGAGAGGGGGGCCATGTAACAACTTTCCCCACAGATTTGGGCTTGGAGGCGGCACAGATTCTGCAAGCGCCCGCCTCCGCATCCATGTCGAAATGGAAGACAGTTCCGTCGTCCGGGCACTCCTCTTCGAGGTGGTACCTCCCACAATGCGCGCCCGCAAGCGTCCAGCTCCGGGCTTAGTGCTCTTTTCTTACCCCTTAAAACTCCCTGCGCCCTGGGGAAGTTAATCTTTTACAGGCATATAGCCCATGATACCCAAAAAGTTGAGAAAGGTTTTGTGTTTTTAAGAGGTAAGTTTTGCTTGAAAAGCATCCACGTTGTTCTGGGGCGCGTTTTGGTGAAACACGCTCAGCGCGCTGCGGCCTCAAAGGAAGCCGGCCCTTGAGGGTATCTGGCAGGGCCTAGTACTCCATTACCCGAAAAGTGTTCCTGGACCCTCAAACTACCCATAAAAATTGGATATCACCCCATAATTTTGGGGGTCAAACCCATTTTCAGGGGAATTTTGAGGGTTCAGGTTCGCGCATCCAGTCTTGCCCGCATCCGGCGCGCTGTCAGCAAATAGACCCTGGGCGCTTCAGCCTCGCAGCTTTCTTCGACAAACGATAGGCGGCGTGTTACCCTTTGCGCCTTTGCGTTACGCCAGGTACAAGTAGATGGCGCAAGTCGCTGAGTTCGGGTAGGCGCAGGAGATTGCTGAGCCGCGGTGGAGGAAGCGCGCTGTCTACTTCCACCCAACCGTGCGCGAGATACACCTCCGTTTCTCAAGTCAAAAGCTATGTAGTCCGAAGCGTTGCGTTCAGAGCGGGCTTGGTGCATGCCAGCGTGTGACGAATTGTTCCGTGCTGGATCGTCCACGCTTGGATCCGTAAGGTTTGGTTCATTTGGGCCCTCGGCAACGTGGAAAGGCCATTGTATCAAAGAAATGTCAGGGACCGTCGAAAGGCTTTTTGGGGGGGGGGGGCTAGCCCTGCATAAGCCCAGGATCTGGACAAGGATAAGATCTAGTGGTGCTCTGGCTGAGGTTCCCTTAAAACTCACACCAAGAAAAGGCTGCCCGAAAAAGCGTCCCATGGAAATCCACCGGAGGTGACTGGCTTTTAAGGACAAGGAGTCGATTTACTGATCGTCAGGTCCTTCGCTGGAAGCAGCATTTGCCTTGTGACATGTCTCGAGGGTGTTGGGAGACAAGCTACCGTGTCACTCACTTGCCCAAAGGGCCCAAAAATACCAGGGTGACTTTCTGGAACGACGAAAAATAGGCCAAAACAGGAGAACCAAAAGGTGAAAAGGTTGGCTTGGGCAAGTGAGGTCCACATGGGCCAATTTTCGTATGGAGCCCGAATCCTTCGTTTTCAAACCCGCAAAAGGTGGCATCATGACTTTCGGCAGAAAGGAAAGTCTACAAGTTTTGGGTGCTCAGTATGGTACGGGTCCTTGATCAGTCGGCGGGGCTTCAACGCCACGGAAGTACTTCCAGTTTTCAGCAAAAGGCGACGTTGATTCAGGGTCCCTGTGTTGTTTTTTTTGCAGCCCTCTCCAAAAATCAACAGAACCGCAAAGCCTAAACACATGCTAACAACGGTGGAGATAAAACCGGTTCCAAAGGAAATTAAACCCCTAAGGCCCCGTTCGCTTCCTTATTTTAGGTTCGGGTGGGTCGACCCCTCTGAACGGGACGGCTTTTTTCACGGGACCCTCAAGCAGCTGCTTGAAGTCACTCGTAAGATCCGAAAAATGCACCCACACACACATTCCCTGGCAAATTACCTCTCCTATTCGGAACAGCTTCTGACACGAAACCACATCGCTGTTTCTTTCGGTTTTATTGGGAGCCTCCGTTTCAATGAACCGTTGGGTCAGTTTCATAAAATGGTCAAGTCCGAACAGCCAAACTGAAGCACCAGCAACTCTTCTGAGCGGCTCACTGTCCAGGAACCGACCTTTGAGCCGTTTTGGCGAAATCCAGTTCGCACCTTTCGGAAAGCCTGGTTTATCTTTGGATCCCCCGGTAAAAATACCAAGCAATAGGTTCCTCTGGTTTTAGCTTGGTGCGGGCTTTCGTCCATCCATAGCGCACCAATGAACCCATCTCCATGCTTGGGCAAATGAGAAGCAACTCACTTCCGATCGAGTGGATTGGCCAAAGCACAGCGAGCGACTTTCCCCCCTCCAAATACCCTCTTTTTGAAGGGTATGATCTACTACAAAAGGAGGTATTTACCATGGAAACGCAGGTTTTTCCAAAAACAGCCTATAAAAGGTAGGTATTTGGAGTAGGGTGTAGATTTACAACTAAAATTGCAACCAAACCTAAGAAGGTGAGGCAACGATGTCAACTTCCCGAAACGCAAACCCAAAGGGCCGGGAAGATGTGGGAATCCTCGTTCACCCTCTCTTCAATTCCAGGTTCCCCAGCACAAAATATAAAAAAAAAAAATCAAAAAAATCAGAGAGAGATAGTCACTGGGTCTGGGCATTCTGTTCCAGGACCTTGATTTTTTTGATTTTTTGTTTTTTTTTTGATTTCTTCGAGGTTTATTCACTTTCCGAGATTCTGACCTGGGCATTCTCTCCCAGGACCCTGATTGTTTTGTTTTTTTTGGATTTCTTCGGGTTTTTTCAACATGTTCATCCTGCGCAGCCAAAAGGCAGATGCAAGATGAAGTTGGGAAGCCAGAAGCCCGAGACCTTGCGGATTCTGGGATGTGTCACCAGAGATAAAACACAGAAAATTGTCGATCTTTGGGGGGGGGCGGTACCATATATATATATATATGTATATTATATATATATATATGTCACATACATGGAGTATGTGGGCGTTTCTCCATATTTTTAGTTGATCGAACATTCCGAACATGGCACGAAACTCATTTTAGCCACCTAGCCACCCCACCAATGTCGGCGCCGAGCGTGTTTTGACTCTTCGAGACTTAAAATTTGCTTTTTCGCCCACTGGAAACCCAATATTTCCAGTAGTGAAATCGATTCCCTTTACACCCAACAAGGGGAAATCACCCACCTGAATCGCCAAGCTTCTGATTTGTTCCAGACACTTTACCGCAGAAACAGTGACAGTTGCTGGGGAAAACCAAATATTCATTTCAGGTGGAAGTCGAGAGCGGCCTGGACAGCGTCTGGTTCAGGGGCCGGTCCCGCGGCTTCGCGACCACCAGGAAGTCCAGCAGCTGCCGGCCGCCTCACGTGGAGGTTTCACGTCACAGTGAAGGAAGGTGGACCCCGAGAAAAGAAGAAGAAGAGCAAGCGAACAAATTTTCTAGGAGAGACTTCCGCATTCTTTCCAGGGAGCCTTCTTTCCAGGGACGCAAGAGAAGGCTGACCTTTCTTTCCTTTTCCTAGGTCCTCCAGATTTGAGATGTTAGAATAAGTTGGTACCAACTTTCATTTTTCTGCCTTGTCTATTTTATTTGGGGAACCCTCCCCCGAAAAAGGGGGAGAGAAGGGCACTACTGGGGGACCTGGTTTCTCTTGCTTCGAGGAATCCTCCGCTCATGCAAAAGGGAGCTAGCTCAACCTACCAACGCGCAGCGTAAAGAATGTTGACCCCGCAACGCCCCGCAAAAAAAAAAGAAGGCAGCCTCCTGTCCACGAACATGGAACTTGACTGACGGGTCCTGGAAGCCGATGTTCCTTGAAACGGGACCCTCTGGCGGGTTCCATTTCCCCTGGTGGGTTCACGCAAAAAAAAGAGAAGATCAAACCAACATGGCACCGGGGGTCGTTTCCCCCAAGTTTGGCCCCGATGAACAGACACATGGGCCAACCCTTTTCTGCAACTTAACATATGGGCCATGGAATTTCTTCCCGGCCTCAGATGCCCCGCTAAAACCTTTTTTCCTTTTAGTGGGTTAGATGGAAACTACCACTACACCACCAAAAAGCTACCAGGCTAAGGAACCGGAGGGCTGGGAGCCAGCCACCCAACAACATATGGGCCATGGGGCCCGGTCTTCCCGTAAAGTGGTCTGAAATTGAGCCAGGGAAACCCGCAAATGAACAGGGGCCCAGGAGTTTATTCATCCGAAATCAACCTTCACCTGTTTTGCCTGGGCTTTGCCAGGGCTTGGTTATAGCTGACCTACCTGACGTATGAACATCCAAGGATTCCAGCGCAGCTTGGAGGTCTCATTCAAAGGCTGCTCACTGACCAGGCCGACAAACACAAGCGGTTGAGGGTGTGTTGGGTCAGACGTTTGCTGCAAGATCCACTTTGGTGTCTGGGCTTCAGTTGCCCTGGGACCCCAGAATAAACGCTTCACCTTTTTGCGACCTTTGCAAATTCATGGGAACCCAAAAATGGAAAAACAAAAGCTGTCAAAAGGTCGACAACTTGGGGTGAGAAATGCCTACCCGCACTCACACACACAAAAATAATAATAAAACAAAAACAGGTCCAAAGCTTCTCGCCCAATCCATTGACCCAGCCGAAAAACACGTCGACTCACTTCCCCCAAAAATATATACCCTGTTATAAGTTTCGACAAACCCGTGCGCTGACCCCCCTTTCCCATTTGAAGGGGTCTTTTGACCTTGGGACATCTTGCGTATGACCAAAACCGCCTTGAATGATTCTCAGCGCTCAATAAGTTTGGTCGCTTTTTCCTGGCCACTCCACTTAGCAGGCCAGCTGAGTGTGACAAGCTAGGTCCTCCAGTAGAGAGGTTAGAATAAGGGTACCTTTTTTTTCTGTAGTCCATTTTAGTACGGGAACCCTCCCCCAAAACTTGCTTCCTGAGTTGGTTGGCAAAAAAAGTCCAATCTTTTTGTCTACCACCAAAACGGTCAACGCAACTTGGATGTCCACTGGGTTTGGTGACAAGGAAAAACCAGGACACCCAATAAAGCAAAGAAGCAAAGCCTAAAAGCAAACAGCCAACAGGAACATCTGTTTCCGGGTTAAAAGCCTGCATTCGCGCGAACGTGAGAACATATTTTGAGCAGTGATACACTCCTTTTAAACCAGCAGGGGGAATTTAAAGACTTTCTTGAGCAAACGGGAGATAGCAAACCCCACCCAGTGGATCCCAGGCGTTTCGCCACTATAGTAGCTCTCCCTTCGATCCATTTTCAAACCTTGGTTTTTCAATTCAGTTGCAAGACCTTGGTGACCTACAATGGTCTCACTGGGCCCACATTCAATCGGTGAGCCCCCCCCTCCCCCCACTTTCGCTTTCCGAGTTCTGAGCTTCCGGCTAAGGCCATAGAAGCCTCAAGCGATGAAAATCCCATCCCAAGAAAAGGCACACAGGGCCTTAAACCTCGGGAGCCCCCGTGTTTTGTAATTTTTCTCCTTGGTTCCTGGCTTTTCCCCGCAAAAACTTCAACCTTTTTGGGTTCTCCTTTTGTTTCTCCTTTCGAAACGAGACCAAAGCGGGTAGCCTCAAAGAAGACACACCCTGATTTGCCAAGTGGTGTGTTGATCCGTCAGTGATGCACCTTGCCAGGAGCGAGTCGATGCCAACTCCGGCAGACTTGGACCTAGCTCCTCCAGAGGTTAGAATAAGGGTACCTGGGAAAAATGAGAAAATATTCCCAGTAGCCAAATTCATTTCCATTAAAAAACCAACAGGAAAAACATTCGCTTCAGCAATGGGGGTCTTGGAGGTGTGTGGTTTTCCGCTAGAAGTGGTTGTGAAAAAAATACCCACGGTTTCACATGGCTGTGGGTCAAAAATGGGGCAACCCTACTAAAACCTGCCGTTTCCAGGTGGATTAATTTTGACCCATACCCACATCTGAGCATAGGGAACCTGCTGGGGTGCTAAAGACAAGCGAGTAACAGTGGTTGTGGCAAATGCCCTAAAGAGCATGGAGCTAATTCTCACTTCTTGAGTAGCTTGGCCAGCAATAGTCTATAATTTGGTGTTTACCACTAAAATTGACATCCCACAAAGAAACTAAAGTCCAGGAACTCAGGGAGTGAGAATAAATATGTTGATCCTTAAGGGAAAATGTGGGGACCCGTCCACATCTCCATTGGTCCAAGTTTACGGATCTGATCTAAACTGATGCAAACAAATACTTGCTAAAGTACCCTACGGTTCTTAAACGTTCTAAGCATAAATTGAATCCCCCATCGGAGGGCTCAGAACCTCCCCCTCTCTCTCTCTCTCTCTCTCTCTCTCTCTCTCTCTCTCTCTCTCTCTCTCTCTCTCTCTGTCTCTGACCCAGCGCCAGCCAGCCAGCAACTTGGCTCGACCGGCTCCTTTTTTAAAAAATCATACGCCTCCCTCACCAGCGCTCCTTGGAGTTGCATAGCATTTGGGCGTTTGGGCTTTACCATGTCTCTCTAGATCTCTCACTCTCTCTGTGTCTCTATCAAATTCTCCCAGCCAGCCTGTAAAAGCCATCCAGCCACGACCAGACCGGCTATTTTTTTTTACAAATCATACGCTTCCAGCTCTTTTTGGAGTGTCTGGGCCCGCTATCGCGCGCGCCAAAAGCGTGTGCTCTTGCCAAACACGGACGGCGTGCGCCGGCACGCGTTGCAGCAATCTTACTTTGATGCATTTGCTTGGGTCACACGCGTCTGTCTCCAGTTCGCCTCGCATGGGCGGCGGCAGCCTTCACTTTCAACAGCGCAAGGAAGAACCTGCCACCAGCGCCAGAACAATTAAGTCTACACTGTCTACCAAGAACGTCGCGCGGTCCTGCTCAAAACCATATGGTCTTCGTTGAGCAGACTGGGCCTACTTTCACTTCGCCTGGAGAACTAATTAATGGAAGGCATTGGCTCGTGCGCCAATCAAATGTGTGGCTAATGGAGAATGCAAGTTGAGCGGACGCGGCGTCACTGAGATGCGCGCCAGTTCGCGTGGCTACTGGTCTCGCCGCTCAGGCTTGCTTGCCCGTTTGTCTTGGTTGGGTGGCTCTGGCTGACAGTTTGCCCCGCTAAGGTTGTGGTAGATCCTTGCCTTTGTTGCGAGCGTTGTGGCAGGCTCAGCGAATGGTCTTCGCTGAGCCTGCCACGACACCGATCCACACACACGAGCGCGCAAAAGCACCAACTCACTTGAAATACTGCTACGTAGAGAGCTGGTTGGTCAGAACCACAGTAGGCAACCCGTGCCGAATGCTGTGGCTGAAGGCGCCACCCCTCGTGCATAGATCAAAGGACGCGGTTCCGTTCAACAAGGCCTTGCGCCGATTGTCGGTGTCGAGGTTCGACATCGGCCCGAACCAATCTACGTTGTCCAGAAGCACAAAACGAGGCGTCGGCTCTGAAGCGCGCAGCCTGTTCCACGTGGTCCAATTTGTCTGCATCCGGAAGCATGCATGCGCTCCTAAGAGCGCCGTCTGCTTGGCAGGTATGTGGATGAGGTCATACGTGGCCCTTACCGGGAAAAGCAGGGCGGCAAAGGCAAAACGCAATACTTCTTGGCGGGGCTACGGGAGAGCGGTCACTTCTGCAGCTCTGGGCGCACGCGGTCGAAGCTATCTAAGTTGAAGCTTGGCTTGCTGGGGTTCTCAGCAGAAGCAGTACACCTGTCAAACACGCTCGAAGCCGCGCGCACGCTCGGGGACAGCCAAGCAGCGCCTGGAGCAAACAATTAGCTCCACTTGTTCTCGGGCAGCTTTGGTCATCCTGGGGTACGTCACGCCACCCTGCTTGCGCTTAGCGTACAACTTCCTCGCTGTGACGACGGGTCTCTCTGCGATGCCTGTCTGTTAGGGTGAGCTCACCGTCGCGCAGCAGCTCTTCCGCATCCCTGGCAGCTAGCTCGATTGCGTCCGCTAGAATGCGCGCGCCGCCGCCAGACCGCAGGTTCTCTACTTCTTTCTCAACATTCTTGATCTGAAGCACGCGATGGCATTGGTCTTGCCATTTCAAGAACATCTCCAAATAGTCAGTCAGCGACATCTTCTTGAAGCGACCAAACCTCGCTTGCTCAAGTACGTTCGACAACAGCTGTAAACCGTTTCGAGACAACTGCTTGCAAGGGCCCGGGAAAAAAAGATAGAAAAAGGGCTGCGGGCGGCCGAGGCAGGGACGGGCAGGGACAATCGCATACATCAAGCGCAGCATGTGGATTCATACGCCGGCCTTTGGATGGAACTTGGGTTGAGCCATCTCTGGGGCAGTTGTCCTTGCATATGCCTGCGCGACCGAGGCAGGGACGGGCAGGGACCATCGCATACATCAAGCGCAGTATGTCGATTAATACGCCGGCCTTTGGATGGAACTTGGGTTGAGCCATCTCTGGGGCAGTTGTCCTTGCATATGCCTGCGCGACCGAGGCAGGGACGGGCAGGGACCATCGCATACATCAAGCGCAGTATGTCGATTAATACGCCGGCCTTTGGATGGAACTTGGGTTGAGCCATCCCTGGGGCAGTTGTCCTTGCATATGCCTGCGCGACCGAGGCAGGGACGGGCAGGGACCATCGCATACATCAAGCGCAGTATGTCGATTAATACGCCGGCCTTTGGATGGAACTTGGGTTGAGCCATCTCTGGGGCAGTTGTCCTTGCATATGCCTGCGCGGCCGAGGCAGGGACGGGCAGGGACCATCGCATACATCAAGCGCAGTATGTCGATTAATACGCCGGCCTTTGGATGGAACTTGGGTTGAGCCATCTCTGGGGCCGTTGTCATTGCCTTTGCCTGCGCGACCGAGGCAGGGACGGGCAGGGACCATCACATACATCAAGCACAATATGTCGATTAATACGCCGGCCTTTGGATAAAACTTGGGCTGAGCCATCCCTGGGGCAGTTGTCCTTGCATATGCCTGCGCGACCGAGGCAGGGACGGGCAGGGACCATCGCATACATCAAGCGCAGTATGTCGATTAATACGCCGGCCTTTGGATGGAACTTGGGTTGAGCCATCTCTGGGGCCGTTGTCATTGCCCTTGCCTGCGCGGTCAAAATGGATTGGAGCTCGCTGCAACCTCCCTCGTCTGGAGAATGATGGCGGTGTGAAAAGAATGTTGACGCTGCGGGAAGCACTACAGTACAGTGTTGCAAGAAGTAGGCCCTCCCGAAGGGATGGACACCTTATTCCCACAAGCGCATTCCTTGTGTGCTTGTGTTTGTTCTAACGCAACTTGAAAACACACGCCGTGCGAAACACCCATAAACACCCTTGCGTGAATAACTTTTATATGTATGCGCCCGGCTCAAGTGGTGGGCGTGGCGGGACCTCAATCATTTTGAGGAGCCATGGAAATTTTCGGCTATGGGGGATGGGCGCAACGCGGATGATGGCGCGGCGCTCGTAGTCCCTTATTTTTTGCTTGACAAGGATGATCTATGGGCTGATCTCTCGCAGCAGTGATCACACTACGGGAACAGTTCTTTGTGACATCAACACTGACTCGAGCACGCATTGTGACCTACATGGTGCAACTGTTGCGTTGGAAAGTGCCATGTGGCTGTGGCCAGAGCGGTGTATTTGCAAGGTACAACCCGCAACTACCTTTTTCACATTGCAAGGAGGTGTATGGAACTTGTTTCCGCCACCCCTCCATTTTGTCCTCCCGGCGGTGAATTGACTAAGACACTGCTACACATGTGGACCAGGTCCAAATTCAATTTTTAACCTGAGCTGGCCAACTGAATGCGTGGCCACGGAACTCCTCTCAGTTCTTCACGCAACCTGGTTTCTTCCGGTAGTTGCTTCAGCTATTTGAAAGGCATGCCGTTTACTGGATCTCCTCATCAGCTTCGCAGTGGCGCAGCAGCAGCGCGACTAATTACGAGGCATTGATGCGCAGACATGCGCGTGTCGAGCTGATCAGGGCAAAGTCTTACGACATCGGAGATGAGAGCAACAGACCATGAGCCTCGGTTTGACATACAAGAGCAAATCAGTCAATGGTATCGAGCTCCTTCAGATCACAATTGCACAGAGGCTGCGACTTTGACAGGGGCTTTGACAAACTGTCAGTCGATTCACGCATTGCTTCAATAAGGCCTGTGCACCGTTCGCCACCGGCGGATGCCACGCGGCGTTCTTGCTCAAACTGGTGTGCTTGATGGGTGTACTGCTGACCAACTGGTGAGTGTTTATTAGCAGCGCAGGGGGTCGCTTACGCAGCTCGTTCTGATTGTGCTGGGTAAGTTGCTTCACCTTTGCCTGACGCCTAAAGTGCCAGGGAGCAACTATTTTTCACTTGGTGAAAACTTGCTGGCATCTGGCATGTCAACAGTGCATGAGCGGCTTACAGGGATGAGGTGTTCCTCGAGAGTTACTGCTTGACTGGCCACGGGTTGTTCTGCGAGTGGCCCGCGTAGCCCGCGTGCTTCTCGCCGTTGGGGTGCTTCACTACGGTGCACCTTGACGCAGAGCCGCCGAGCAGCGCTGGGTCTGTCATGTGGGAGTGCGCGCGTAAATTCATCTCCAGTTGCTCAGTCCAGTCACAAGCATCTTGAGCAGACCACCAGCTTCTGATCACCGCCACCACTTCGGAGTGAAAGCCTCTTCCACTCTTGTCCAGCTCAGGCCCGATCATATAGCGCTCGGCAGCGACGTGCTTGCCCAGATCGCTCTGCTGAAGCTCTTGCTTCATAAATGGCTGGAGAGGGGTCTCCGTGGAAGTCTGGACATGTCCCTGTGACCGCAACCAGCCTTCGGGGGTGGAAAAAGAGTTGGAGCCAAGCTGAGTGTATTATGCTTCATGGTGCATTCATGCTTGTGATCACATTTATTCTTGAGTTGAGATTTTCAGGGATTCTCCTCTGAGGCTCAAGTTTGTGTGGTCACATAGGTAGTTCCCTTTAATGAGATCATCTCATAGGTTTGGCTGTGGATATCAGAATTTATATGAAGATCACTATACATTGGCCATTTTTCCGTGTGTAGCCATGGAAAATGACGGGAGAGTTGAGGAGCCTGAGAATGTCAATGAGGTGCCTCCTCCGGTTGAGACTCCTGATGAGAATATCCGCCACCGCCAAAGGGAAAGGCATGCGCACCTACCAGTTGTGAAGACTGGGGCTACTAAGCGTACAGAATCATTCAAGTGCACCTATTCAGAAGATGTCCATGGAGACCAAGGCGTGGGCCATTGATACTGATACTCAGAGAAATCAACCGGTTGGTGTAGATGAGCTGTTGACTTCGTCTTTAGCGGGATGCTTTATGCAAAATCCTGGATTTGTCAACACACCTGCTCCCAATCGTAATATTCAGTGTATTTGACACATGAGATGAAAGGACCGAATTCGGAAAGCTGTGTGCAGGAAGGGTACTATTCAGGACCTCGTTTTGGAGTTGGGTACATCAGCCGCACCAATCTTAGGCATACACCGGGTGAATTTGGGGACCAGGTATGATACTGTGGCTGCAGCTCCTGTTTTTTGAGAATTCTATGATACGTGCCTTAAGAGGAACCAGCAACGGTGCTGATCCCTCCAGCGGCTGGGGGTGCCCAAACATTTGGTCTGTGCTACAAACCCAAACCCTAAAACCTAACCCCTAATCCACAAACCCTAAAACCTAACCCCCAATCCACAAACCCTGAAACCTAACCCCTAAACTGCAACCCCAAAACCCAACCCCTAAACCACAAACCCTACAACCTAAGCCCTGAACCCAGACTCCAACCCATGTCCAGTAGAACGATTCAAGCCAAGACCAGCAGAACGATTCAAACCAAGTTCAGCGGAACGATTCAATCCTCACCATCGCCGCGCATTGTTGTTGCGCAGCGGTTGCCCGCAATCACGCCCAAACCAAGTCCCGCGGATCGATTCAAACCGGACAGCCGGCTTTAGGGTTTAGGGTTTTAAAATTAAGTTTAACTTTTAAGACGCTTAAAATCACCCAACCACTAACCAACCAACCCGCCGGGTCAGAGCAGATCACGTCCAACAACCCACCAACCACTCAACCAACCAACCACTCAACCAACCAACCAACCAACCAACCAACCAACCAACCAACCAACCAACCAACCAACCAACCAACCAACCAACCAACCAACCAAGCCAGAGCAAACGAAAAAACACATCAAGCCGGGGTGTCCGCCCAACATCGCCAAGAAGTCGTTGAACCACGCCCCAAGCCGGCCGAGCCAGCGCAAACCCAACAAACCAACCAAACATAGGGCAGGGCAGCAGTTTTTAAAGCCTGGTCAACCACAAATCTGCCAACCCGTTCAGAACCCAGCAAAAAAAACCAGGGGCGACCACCCCGAACACTCAGCGAACACCCTCCCGCACAGACCTGTAGACTCATCAACGAAGTCCAATGAAGAGCGCGCGTGACGCGTAGGAATCTTGTAACCAGAAGCAAAACGCATTACTACTGCTCAGCTTGGACAATTAAATCGGAAAAACGGGCTTAAACGGAAACAAACACCCGCAAAAACTAAAAATCATCAACAAACCACCGGCGTTCGTATCGGAATCTCCTTGGGAAAAATGGATTAAGCCATGTTGGACGAAGCCTCGCCAAAGTCCCAAGCTCTCTCTCGCTTGGCCATCCGAGGCCTTTGCTGGCGAGCATGGGCCCGATCTCCGCGAGGCCATCCGGTTCCGGATCCGCATCGCAGAGAAGCAGGGCGTGGGCCTCCTTCGTGGCTCAACTCAAGACGGGGATGGCAGATTGCTCGGATCCCCAGCTCAAAGTCGACAACTTCTGGGGCTACATGGGACAAATGGTCAACCAGACCAAGTAAAAACACGGAAGAACTTAAGGGATGGAGTCGAACGTGTGGGTTAAATCTGGAAACTACCACTAAACCAACTAAAAGGATCTAAACACGTAAGGAACTGGATGGCTGGGAACCACCCAGAAAACTCAGCTTCCTATTCCCAGTGGATCCCAGGCGTTCCGCCACAGTAGGTAACCCGCACTTCCAACTCTTGTTCTTTTCTGGCGGTTCCTTGGTGACCTGCACAGGGAAATGGAGTCACTGGGATTGGGTGCCTTTAATTGGGACCCTCAAACTAGGCGGTTTTCCATTTGGTTTCCCTGTACCAACCGAAAGAGGGGAAATCCCCCAAAAAACGGCGAGTGACGAAGTGAACCCCCAAAAACCACGCGAGGGTACCATACTACCCAAGTGGCTCATATGCCCAGATGAATCATTACAACTGTTATTAATCTAGGGATACCTTCCCCATTCTCTCGACTTGGAAGCAACCCCTAGAATCCCAGGCCAATAGCAACCAAAAATTATCCTTTTCCCTTCTTGGTGGTTCCTTCGGTTATCTACGAGTGGTTATCTAAAAGTGGACATAATAAGGAAAACCAAAAGGTCAAAAGGTCGGCTCTGGGCAACTGAGACTTGCCAGGTGGATGCCATGACCCCTTTTCAAACCCGAGGAACCGGTAAAATCCCCATGGCTCGGAAAGAAAAGCCGCAGGAAGAATATCCATTGAGCAAAACGGCAAAAGATGCAAGTCGTTGCAATCCTTCTGCAAATGCTCCAAAAACCAGCTAGTGTTTTGGAGTAAAGCTATTCATGCAACACCCGAGTTCCATCGACCTTCAACCTGCGCGGCGCTCGCCTGAAGCCCCCGCAGGAAGGTGGCCAGCTCTGTGACCTGCGGAGTCGGGTGGGTTCGTGGCCTTGGGGCGTGGATTTTTTGAGGCTTAGGCGGCTGTGCTTTGAAACCCCCAAAAAAAGGAGGTGACTTAGGGGACCCCCAAAAATAGGTGTTTTCCTTTCTGAAAACCCTCAAAAAAGAGGTAACCTCAGCAGAAGACACCACCCCAGTCTGAAATTCGGTCCTTTAAAACCGGAAAAACGACGCAACCTCAGAAAAATAAAAATAACAATAAAATTAATAATAATAATAATAATAATAATAATAATAATAATAAAACAAAACAAAAACAACAACCACAAAAACAAACACCCCAGAGTCTGAAATGCTTGCTGCGTCGAAACAGGGATTTGGAGCCCCGAAGTGGTGGGGTTTCCTGATATTTTTCCCTTTGAACTAGAAGCTGAACAGGCCTTCTCTTGGTTTCCCAGACTCGCTTCCTCGCGCCTCGGCGGCGCCCAGCAGATCCGCGGGCTCCACCAAGACCAGGCCCCGCAGCCTCGGCACTCCGCCGTTTGGGCCGCGGTTTTTGCCCGGCCGGGCCGGTGGGTTCTGGACGTTGGCTGGGGGCTGCAACGACCGGCACCCCCCCTGCGAAAAAAAGTTGGTCAAACCGCATTTTTAGAGGTGGGGTTCAGGGGAAAACAGCTTTAATTGGTTTGGGACTCTTTTTTTTGGCGGCTGGGACGACCTTACGACCCCTGCAAGAAACGTGGTGTTTCCCTCTTTTTTTCTTTTCGAAGCACTGGTTGGGGGGGTTCGTACGGAAAACGCCACTTGCTTTCAAGCAAGAAGTTGAAGTCTAAAGATCCAAGCCAGCAGTCAAGTGTGGAGGAGGTGTCCGCCGGCAAAGGACACCTTGACTATGGACCCAGGTGACAGATTTTGGATCCTAACTAAGTCCTCCAGATGTGAGAGGTTGGAATAAGGGTACCCGTGTTTTTCTTTCCGTGTTTTGTTTTTTCTCCGTTTTTTTTTCAGGATGTCTATTTTAGTAGGGTCCCAAACCCTCCCAAACAAAAAAGGGGAGAGAAGGGCACCACTGTGCGACCTAGTCCATGTGCTTCTTAAAACCCCTGCACAAAATCACGATATGCTTCCAGTAGTGGTAGATTCCCTTTCCTGATAGGGGCAAATAACGTGGTAGTTAGCCGTAGAGTCATCATTTTGGGGCAATACTCCCCATTGTTCAGGGTAGTCTGAGGGTCCAGGTATGTGGTGAAAACAAAGCATAAAGGGGTGTCCTTTTGGTTTCCTCAAACAAGGGCACCGCTCGCCGCTCTATCCACTCATGGAAGTGGCCGCTTGTTCTCAAGAGAATCATAGTCTTCCAAACTGTTCAAACCTAGGTCCTCCAGATTTGAGAGGTTAGAATAAGGGTATCCCGTTTTCTGTAGTCTATTTTAGTAGGGTCCCGAACCCTAACACAGAAGGGGTCGTCATGGGGGCTGAGTTTTTTCAGATTCCTGGGGGCTGTTTTTCCCGCCCTCAAAAGGAAACGGTCAAAGGGGCACCTAGCTGGGACGCCTAGAAACCCTAGCAGCGTCCATTTGCCCAAATCGAGATCTTTCCGCTTTTTGAGGTCCGAACACCTTCCCATGGTCCCAAACATCCTTAGATGGACTCTCCATATTTAGTCCACCCCAAAGTAAACTCTCCTTTTGGAGGAGACCCCACCCAAAAAAAACAAAGCGTCCTCGCGAAAACCGGACGCCGATCCAATTGCATTTGGTGCCCCGAAGGGCAGAAAACGAGTTGGACTCCTTTTCGGGGCAGGTGGTCGATTCGGCGGGGACGCCGCCAAACAAAAATCAAATTTGGGTGCACTGGCCGAGTGCTTCTGCTACCACCACAAGGCAACCAAGAACCAAACAAAAAAAAAAGAAACGAACACCTGAAGCCACACATGTTGGTACCGAAAGCTTCTTAACTGTTGCCCATGGGGTTCCTTCCAGGGGCATTTCCTGGGTTGTGTCCCTCTCGGACCGACTTGCTCGGGATCCTGAGTCTGCCCGTGAAATCCTGCCAAGCCGCATGTGGGCTGTGACCCCATCCGCGGACATCCGCGTCTCCGCTCCCAAGCACTCCCGGACAGTCTTCCGCGCCTTGCGGTGGTCGGTGCTTGAGAAACAGGGGTCGTATAGAGGGTTTCTCGCTCTGGGATTCTGGAGCGCCTTTCGGGCTCCAACAAATGGTTCCTTAGGCTTCCTTAGGCAGCCTTCGGACCCCCCTTGGACCACTCCTCTTAGAGACTCCCATAGCTAGCGCAAACCAGGGTACACGCCATTCACCCCAACCCCATGAACCACCAGAACCCATACATAAATCCTCCATAACCTTCCCATAGCCCCCATAATCCCAGAGCAAGCACACACACACACACCACAGACATCATACAACTCTCTACACCATCTTCCAGCCGCCTCTGCATCTCCCAGCAGCACCACCACCGGGTCTGGTGGCTTTCGCTCCAGCCTTGCTGCCTGCAACGCTCTCAGCGTCCCTGCGGCCCCCGCGCGCATGGCGGAAGAAAGGCGCGAGAACCCGCATGCGACGAGTCGCGGACCTGTGCTTTTCTAGGGTACCCCCTGTTGCGTTGCCCAAAAAGCCCAGGATAAAAACAGTCTTTTTTTAAACCTACTGCAAATACCAGCTTTTTTCAGGGCATTGTTGGGAAAACCCGGGTTTCCCATGGTAAATACCTCCTTTGTTAGAGGGTCGACATCATAACCTGTAAAACAGATGGTATTTGGAGTAGGGGGTATGTACCCCCTGTTGGTTTGCCTTCAAGGGCCCAGGAATCAAAGGCTAATAAACTTGCATTTGGTCAAGACCCTGGAAAAAAAGTAATAATAATAATAAACATATTCCCCAACAGGGGAAAATCAAAAAACAACTATTCGTTTCAGCAAATGGAAGTAACGGTTCACCTTTTGGGCCGCAAAAATTGAGACCAAGAAGGGGAAGCCCAAGAGGCCAAAACCGGCGACCAATCCTGGCACACGGATCCCAGGCGTTTCGCCACTAGTAGGTGACCAACAATCTGCCTTTGTCTTGTTAAAGCCTGGTTACTTTGGTTGCCTGCGCAGGTAAATGGAATCAATGGGCGGTGCAAAGTGGGTTTTCTCTATCCGAAGTATGACAGGGGCGGCTGAAAGCTATCATGTTTCCTAGTGGGACGCTAGTCGCCATGCCACATGTCTGGTTGGACTGACTTGCTTGCAGTCGCGCCCCCTGCCCATGTTTATGGCTGCAGCAGAGACAAGCAGTAGAGAGCTTATCTGTCGTCTATTTTAGTAGGGTCCCGAACCCTCCCAACCAAAAACAAGGTGAGAAAGGGCACCTAGCTGGGGGACCACCTGCAACAAGCAGCTGAGCTGTTGCGCCCAAAAGTGGTGGCGTGCATTGGGCTTGGAGTCGCGGGGCTGCCAAAACCTGGTTGTCAACAGGAGGTTCCCACAAAAGGAGTTGCCTTCCCCCCCTCTTGGTCGGCCCCCGGGGAAAAAGGCCACATCCAAAAATCAGAGGAACTCAGGTGACCACCAACAACTCTTGAGGTTTCGAAAAGTTTATGGCCATATGTTTAATCTCCATGGCTCCTCCATTCGCCGCTCGGTTACAACTAACTCAACAAGGTCCCCCTTATAATTATAAGTGGGGTGAAGTCTGGTTGGGGGGTTGGACCTGGAGTGGCTGACTGACGAACTGGGCGAATCCAAGATCGAAGAGGCAAGAAAAAACATGGCCAGCCGATTTGGGCTGGGCATGGATTCTGTCCCCCAACTTCTGGCGTCAAAAAGATGGATGTGTCTAAAAACGTCTCAAATGGGCCGGTCCCCTTGGACAAGGGAAACTTTCTAGGTCCTGCAGTAGAGAGGTTAGAATAAGGGTGCCCTTTTTTCTGTTGTCTATTTTAGTAGCGGAACCCTCCCCCAAAAAAGGGTAAAAGGGCACTACTGGGGGACCTAGCCTTCCAGGAAACCAACCAAGCTGCAGGAATTTGTGACCAAGTAGAAACACCCAAACGGGCACTCGACAAGCTAGTCTTTGAGATCCTATGCCAGACAGCTCCTGTTCCAGAGTGTAGCCGTTTTCAGTTGGGTGGTTATCAGCCGTCGGGAAGTCTTGGCTGGAATTAGGACCCCAGCAAAAAATATATTTGTTGCCCGGTTAGTGGAAAAGAAAGGGGACCCCAAAAAATCAAAAAAAAGAAAAAGGGGAGCTAATTCTGGGGAAGAAGTGAGGCTTCTGGTGCCCACGATCCAATCCTTCTAGCTCTCGGTGCTCGGTGCTCACTGACAAAGTGACTCCGACGCTGTTGGCGATTTTGGATTCAACAAAACCCACCACACTTGTCTTGGTTGACGTTGGAAGGGGAGCAAACATTTAAACATGTTAGCAGCTGAGAGGGGAAAATAACCACCAAAACCACAAAAAATGAACAACATGTACCAAATGTTTCCCAACAACAACCATGGGTCAAAATCCCGCACCCCCAGTGAACATCCCAATCCCCACTAAACCACAATAAGCAAAAATGAAAAAAAAAACAAATGTTTCCCAACAACCATGTTGTGCCCTTTATTATCTGAAGATGCCGCTTTTTGAGGGCTTAGAAGTCCAATCCGATTCGCCTCCTCCAGGTCCTTTCTGAGGCTAGGGCCTCCAAAAATCCAGAGCTGGGTGAGTCTTTGTTTTTGTTCAGGATGGTTGGTTCTAAGCTCAGTTGCCCAAAAGATCCAGAAATAAAAGGTTAACCTTTTGGGGCCATGACTAAAAATGGACCAAAACCAAAAGGCTAAAAGGTCGGCTTTGGGCAACTGAGTAAAGGAATGCCAAAAGGAGAACCGCAATTTTAAGAACCCCCCCCCCACCGACGAAAAAGGTTGGTTTTGAAGGAAACCCAAAAGAGAACCGCAATCTTAAGGCCCCCCCCCCTCCCCCCTCAAAAAAAGAGAGGAAAAAATACCCCGCTCCAGCTCATACCCAAAAAAGTGGGGAGAAGGAAGCTTTTAACGACTGCACGACTGCACTCCATAGCACGGAGTGCTCCAAGGTTCCGGGCTCTAGGTTGAATGGACCCAGTTGATTCAAAAGGTCCTGGACCTTTGGCCCTAAACGCTTTGGATGCGGCCTTTCTGGATCTACCCCTGGACAAAAGAATAAATAAAAGATTATGAAACAAGCACCGACGAGAAGAACAGGGCGAATGCCGAAGAGCCGCAGCGTTTTCTGGATTTGTCACACCAAAGTCAAGTCAAGATACGTAGGTAGCTGTTCATTCTCTTGGTTTCCAGTTTTTATTACATTGCCACGCGAAGAAATGGGTGCATCTCAACGAAGAACTCTGAACCCCAGGTGTCAGTCTGGTGTCAGTCTGGACAAACTCCCTGGGTTCGACTGGATGACCAAAACAGACACCTACTGCGGGTGAACAAAATCCAACAGTTGGAACGGTGGTTGCAATTTGCAACTAGGTACTCCAGTAGAGAGGTTAGAATAAGGGTACCCTTTGTTCTGTAGTCTATTTTAGTAGGGTCCCGAACCCTCCCCCAAAAACGGGTAAAAGGGCACCTAGCTGGGAGAGGCAACAAAGGACCGCGAGGAAAATCGCGGGTCCCACCAAAGCCACACGAAGCCACGTGCGGGTCGCGGCCGCTCCGCATATTTTTGCTCCTTTCGCTGAGCTCTGTGAATGCTCCAGTTTTGCCATGAGCCTCGGACGTCGCTTTCCGTTGGGCGCGAAGCTTCAATGTGACTGAGTTACATGGGGCTTTATAAATGGGTATGGCTGAAAAAACCGGTACCAAAACGGAACCCTGGCAAGTGGAAACATGGACCAAAACCTGCGTAGCCCTTGCTCTGTAACTTTGAGCCACTGCCAAATGAGTCGCACTCGAAAACTGGTACTAAAATGGTCTACCCAGAACCATGTACAGAATTAAGAAGGCGGATATCCGCAGCTATTTATGGCAAGGGGATCGTCCCTTACTAACCTTCATCTACCCGAATCGGTTTTGAGCAAGTGGCTCAAATGGAAACGACCACTAAACCAACAGCTAAAGACTGAACTAAACCGCCGGATGGCTGGGAAGGATCAAGAAAACTCAGCTTTCCATTCACAGTGGATCCCAAACATCGACTTCGCCACGATTACGTAGGAAACCCTTCGATCCATTTTCAGACCCCTACTTTAAATACCCGGCCCTTTTTCAGGGTATCATGTCGACCCTCCAAAAAAGGATGTTTTTACCATGGAAAACCAGCTTTTCCCAAAAACATACCCTGAAAAAAAGAGGGTATTTTGAGTAGGGGGAACTCTTGGTTCTTCTATTGGGTGGGAAACCCCTTTGTTGCCCGACAAACCAGGGGAATGGATGTCGAGTGACTGGGTGAGCAAAGCATCAGACAGGACGTTGGAGAGCTAGGTCCTCCAGTAGAAAGGATAGAACTTTTTCCGTAGTCTATGTTAGTAGGGGAACCCTCCCAACCAAAAAATGGATGAGAAAGGGCACCTAGCTGGGCGACCTAGGAGAGGAACTCCATTGGAAGATTGGGAGGGGCCCTTCTGCGCGTTTGAGGTACCAAGATTCTTCGGGCGCTGAGCGACACATGCAAACATCTGCCCGGCCTTTTTGGTCCCGCCTGCCGACTCAACAAGTGGGTAAGAATTCTGATATGGAACCTCAGAAGCTGATTCCAGACCTAAATGATGTTCTGGTGGTGGTTACCTGAATCCAGACCTAAATGATGTTCACCAAAAAGATGCCAACCAAAGATTAGTTTATACCCAAGTTCACACCCTTCAGCGGATATTGGTCTTGTCGTCTTCCGCTGCCTTCCGACCATTAACCATAGGGCCAACTCTGTGCTTCCCAAAACTTGGCCTCAAAAACACTCGGAGCTTCTCTAAACATACTGCGGATGGTTGCGAAATCATGCATGAAACCAAGGTTGAAACCATAACATGTTGCGCAATTTACGTTGGGGAATCGAATCATTCCATGAGGTTTCTGATTTCGGTGATGCAAAAAGTGGATTTCGCAACCATCCACAGTATCCAAACAAATACCACGATCGGGTTCAAAACTATGCGGCCGTTTTCTGAAATGGTCTTCCAAAGTCCACTAATCTATGGAAGTGCGATTTTTGACGCACAAGCACGCCTGTCAACTGAATTGCCGCTGGAGGGACCCCCGTGCAGCCCTTGTATGATGCATTCCCACCACTGGTTTTGGATGGGATTGTGTACCCCAGAGATGCCCTTTCTACCGCATGGGCATCTGGAGGTTTGGGTCGGGGCAAGCAAGCACCTGACGCAAAATGGACCAATTGTGGAGGGACGAAATCCTGCGCCACCTAAGAACCATAATTCAAACCATTAAGTTTGTTGGTATTTACCGGGGAATCATCAGAAACCAGGGTTTCTTAGGCGGTGCGAAATGGATTTCGCAACCATCAGTCGGAACACCAATGAGACCTGGCAAGGGTCCGGACTCGTACGCAAAGCTCCTGAATGAAGCCCTGGCCGCACATGTGCATCCGGTAACCACTGAACGAAAGCCGGGGACCAGCTGAGCGACCCATTGATTTTGGGTTCTACAAAGATGTTTCTAGAGGTATGTGTATATATATAATAATAATAATAATAATAATAATAATAATAATAATAATAATAATAATAATAATAATAATGTATATATCTATTCAGTAATGTTGACCCCATATCAATCAACCCAGTTTGTTAGTAGGGGGTGTTCCCCTCCAAGAGTGATGACTCCTCCCTAAACCCGGGGACAAGCACCCCCCCCATTATTGGTGTGTGTATGTATATGTATGCTTCACTATAGCCCCCATTGAACTCTCCTTGCTATCGCCAATGAAGGTGTTGGCGCTCTCAGGCGATTCGAATCCGCCTGCATGCCTCTTATGGTCTGAGGCTTGCTGAAAGGAAAAGCAGGTCAGAACGATATCCCGATATCCCATCTTGTTGACGCCTGTTAGTCTCACTTCCTGAGTGGGTTGGCCAGAACAAGTCTAAACTTTCTGTTTACCACTAAAATGGTCTTCCTAAAAGGATTGAAGTCCAGCAACTCAGGGAGTAAGAACTTGTGCAAACATTGTGACTAGAACCGGACATTGGTGCAGTACAAATTCGAATGGGTTAGTGGGGTGCTTTGAACGAAACTGAGTTAGAATTATAGAAACATATCATTCGTAGTCATTTGGCAGCTTAGATTTGTCTACGCGTCGCCAAGGGTGGCTTGCAACGGCAAAAACATCGTTTCCCCGCACGCGCCTGACTCGTCACTTACTGGCCTGAGGGCAGGCGAGCCGCGTCTCCACAATAGTCCGGTCCTGCCCTTGAAAACCATAGCCCTAACACAACTCCCTTAAAATCACCTAAAGGACCTGGAACAAATCAGCTTGAGTCCGGCTTTTGTGGTTGTTTTGTGGCTCATGCCCATGTTCTTCCCAAATGACTTTTCGACTGGACACTTCGACCGCAGACCTCAACTCACCGATCGGTGGATTGGCAACCAAAGCAACCAAACTGTTCCTAGTGGATCCCAGAAACCACTGAGTAGGTAACCAGCTAATTTTCCTCCGAGTTGTTAAAGGGTGGTTCCCTTGGTTACCTACAAACATGGGTACATGGATCCACCGGCGGTCCGTTTGCCACCAAAATGGTAACCCCAACAAATGAGGATGAAGTCCATGAACTCAGGGAGCCAATGGGCAACCCATTGGTCTGAGAGGTGGTACCCCGTTGCCCCCAAGCCACGGGATACACCTCCCATGCGTCATTGGGTTCCCTCCCCGGAATGGAAAGTTCGGTGTTGCTTGTCGGATTTCCCTTTGTACCAACCCCAAAATGAAGAAGTGCCCTCCACAAACAAACAAACAAGCAAACAAGCAAACACACACAGACACGTTGTGGCTTTCCTCTTACCCTTTGACCCCAAGATAAAGAGCCATAACTGAAGGAACCGCGCTGAAATCCAAACTCATTCCCACATCTTCCCACAGGTCTAGCCATACTCTCGCCAGTCAATTCAAGGATCCTTCTATTCAGAGAATGGCCTTAAACTGGCTAGTTTCGGGGAATCGGGAGAACATGTGTGTGTGTGTCACAGGGGACCCTAAACCCCTAATGGGAACCCCGGATTTAAACACCTGTGGTTGATGAAATATTTGGTGTCCCTTTTTTAGTGGGGAGTTAGAGTTAGACAGGGGCTTTCCCGTCCGCATTTTGCCATCCGGTCCTAGGGTCCCCCCCACACTTTTGGGCACATTCTGAATACGCCCACTAAAACAGCCCATTTTCAACATTCAAATTCAATCACCCACCCAATCCAACGCCAAAAAACACATATTCACAGACCCATCTTCATTTCTTACCCCATCTCAACATCACCCTTACACTCATTCAATAACAACAATCATAACTACATACCACCTCAACAAATCCCACCAAAAAATCCAAGCTACATACCAACATTTTTTCATTCCCAAGAAAGTGAATAATATTATTAATTATTCAATGGATGAAGAAGATTTATGCGAAAATTGTAAAACCTGGAGAGATAACCAAGCTATAATCAATTGTGTGTTGAGAATAAAAGGAAGACATAATAGAAATGTAGAAGATGACATTTTGATATTTTTAACTGTAAATAGAATACCACCTTACGATTATGTTAAACAGTTTCTTAAAATCAGTAAGAAAAATATGTAATGATTGCTGATATATTATTGATGTTGTGTTATAGTCAAAAGAAAGGAGAAGATATTCAAGAATATATCAAATTTTATATTGAAATTTATCAAAAGTTTAATGTTAAAAATACAGTGAGAGATATTAATATTATTTTTAAAATGATGTATGAAAGAAGTAATATTTGTCAATTACATTATTATCCTGTACTGAGATTATAATCATAATATAATAATAACATGTAAGATCTTATATGTTGTAATTATAGTGGTAAAAATATTTCTATACTTATATAGTTTCTCTGAAAAAGTGCTTAAAGAAATATTACCTTAATATATTAAGTAAAGTATGCGCGACATTAATAATCTACTATTGGAAATTAGATTGAATATTATGTCATATCACTGTTATGATATATGTCCTTACAGGTTTAATGATATTCTTAAAAACCATTTTCCAACTTGGGAAAGAGTAAAAAGAAACCCATTCTGGGCAATGACTTTAACTGAAGCATTGGATGATACCAAATCTGATTATGAAGTATATTTAGAATTGAAAGCGTTCTATAATTATTCCTACGTTGAAAATAAATTTAAACAGCTCTGGTTCATTGATAGTATTGATGACAAAACAAAACACTTGAGAATTGGTTATTACGACGCAATGAGAGCACTGTTGGAAATGATGCCATTCAGAACAGAGGCAGAATGGCATATCCGATTTTATCATATATTAAGCACGGAAGACTTCTATGACGAGGATGAAGAATTTAGCGATAATGAAAGCACGGCTAGCTACTATTGAGATGAATGTTTCAGTTCTTGATTATACTATAGTTACAACATATAAGATCTTATATGTTGTAATTTTAGTTTAATTTTCCCGTATAAGCCGTGGAGGTGCTTTCCTACATAGGCCTTTCCCATCCGCATATTGCCATCCAATGTCACACAGATTATTTTCAAGATTTGGGTTAACGGTTTTAATTCTCCCTTTTCCATTGGTTAACCATTTTTCGGGGCGAACATAGGGTTCTTTTTTAGACTGTTCGTATTTGTTGGAAATGGGAAAGGGTCTCAAGTTGGATCAAGGGAGAAATTATTGAGATGGGGTTGAGTGACAAAGTAAACATAAGTTTGCATTGAACCCTGCCTTACAGAGTTGTCAGTGTTTTTTGGGTCGCAACAAGCTCCGGTTACGCCTCGATTCCCTGACCCAGGTGCAAGTAGCTCATGAGAATGGCTTTTGGGGGGGCAAAAAGGAGTCGTTCAGTGCCTCCTTACGAGGGACAGCTCGTGTGCCATCTTTGCGTTAGCAAAAAAGTTCAAAGATTTGGCGGGACATTTTGGCTATTTCGGTTCTATCTCCTTTCTTTCTTCTTTTCTTTGTTTCCGGAATTGCAACAGGGCTCAAATTGCAATCGGCTGGATGTGCCATCTTATCCACTAGAACCTCAGATGCCATCAATACGAAACCTCCTATATGTTCACCTGCGTTCTTGGTGCTGGCGGCCACCCTTCGGGGCCCGGCAGGATCCGCAAACGAAGCAACTCTCCCGGAATCGCGACGCAGCTCAGGGCTTCAGAGGCATTTGGCCCGCGAACGCATAAAGAATTGCAACCGAGCAGCACGCAGGAACACTGATCGATCAGGGGCGCAGACATCTCGCACTCAAGCGCGTCATCACTTTTCCCTCAGCTTGCAACATTCTTGCGCGCCAGCCCTGGCTAGCCGGGACCTGGGCGACAATGAGGGTGGCCCAAGAATCTGAAAAGCGCAAGTACAAAGCCAGGCGCCCGGGCAGACTTTGGAAGCTCAAGTTAATTGAGGCCCAAGTTAAACGACTCGGTGCACCAAGGCGGGAACTATCAGAGCTGGCAGTCCGCTTGGCCACCGCGCGAAACACATTGGGTGGAAGGAACCTGTGTCAGCACTTTGACAAGCCAAGAAACTCTCAGCCTGCGCTGCTAGCGGCATGCGCCCCTGCGTCTGACCAGGCCTGAGGCAGGTTGGAAGGCCGCAGCAGCTGCTGGCGTTGGCCCGGCGGCCCCGGCAGTGTCCACTGCGGGAACCACCGCGGCCACCACACCCTGCCAGGGTGACAGCTGCAAAGCTCCAAACCCGCGCAGCAGGAGGCCTCGTCCAGCGACGAGTTAGCTGCCTTGGGCGACGGGTTTGATCACTTGCCGGCTGCCTTGGCTCATTGTTTGCTGCTCCCCCTCCGGCTCTTCTAAAAGGTACCGCGTTCCCGATCGACCGTATGTCGAAACAATGATTTTCACCTTTGGGGAGGGGGTGGGGGGGGGGGGTGTTTCTCTTTTGTCCTGTGCTTGATTCACAGTATTCCACTCATGATGCGATCCGCCTGCCATCTATTTGGCTCAAGGCCTGGTACAACCTGTAGCTATCTCAGGAAAACAAGTGCGCCTTGCTGATTGTGGTACGTTGCACAATTGTTTCCATTGGGAAACGAAACGCTGCTTATTTACATATTTGGTCGTCTACCTCTTCCATCACATATTCATTCTGCATCGGGGTAGGTCCACACAGGGACCTACGAGGTGTATATTCCGGGGCCACTTGGGCCCCCTATTTACAACCTCAATTGTGGTAGCGGAGCAGGTTTTCCGAAAGCAGGATGTCGAGTGAAGATGACTTCTATGGAACAGAACCACCCGCGGCGGCTTTTCTCGGAAAGCAATAGCGAAGCAAGGAGTAGCACAGCAAGGGGCCGTTTCCCCAGTGGCTGAGTACCTTAGTGTAGCAGCAGCAAAGCAAGCAGCAGCGCAGCAGCTGTGTGCCTCAGTGCAGCAGCAAAGCAAGCACTGCACCTTCCCAAAAAAAAACGTGGCTCCGGCGGCTTAACTCACATGCTAACAAGGGTCTGCCTTCTTCTTCTGCTGCGCTGCGCAAACAGCTCTGTGACATACTGGACAACTTGAGAAACAGATCCGGCGCCATACGGCGAGCAAAGACGTGCAAGACAGCTGCCACTGCCAGTGATGGTGCGCGCTGGGAACTGAAATAGCTGTACAAACACCTTTGCCAAGCTAGATGCAAACCCCCGTGACAGCTTTCCAGAACAGAAAAACGAACTGGCCACCTGTCTTGAACCAATGCCACCTCGAGCATAAAAGCGCTCAACGGATCACTTTCAAGGGGAAATACTAAGCAAGCTGTCCACGTATAATGGGTGGACCAAAAAACCACTGTCTCAACTCTTCGCAGCTGCACAACTCACCACTCAAACGCAACAAGAGAATGTAGCACAATGAAAGCACCGCCGCGGTTGAAAGCCGCCTCATCTAAGCCAAACACTGCGAATCTCAAAATCATGATGCTCAAACGATTAGTTGGGGGGGAGCCTCCAAACATGGTCCTCTTGAAGCCTTGGATTGACGTGAAATGCCTTCCCAGCAAAAAACACTGGACAAACACGTGCAAAATGACAGTTTAGCTTAAAAGGTGCCGGTGTAACTTCTCAAAAAAACCCTGCGGTCGCAAAAGAGCGCGTTACCTTCTAAAAGACCCCTGCTTCGAGAACGGCCCCAGAGGGCGGTCTCAGACTCAAGGGCCCTGATGCCCAACGGCCAACCCAGTTGAGTTGGGTCCCAGCGGCCGCAGAACATGGCTCATCGACCAGCAACCACATCAAATCCGCATGAAGCGGGACACACTCTCACATCCGTAAAAATATGTTGGGCTGCGATCCACGAATTCTCTCAGGGATCGAAGCCAGGGGGGGGTGCGCACCCTTAACTAATTGAAAGCGGGGGGGTGGGCAAATTGCAATGCAATTGCTGTTGCATATTGCAACAAACTGCTTGGACGGGGGGGTGCCCGCCCCCCGTGTTGCAATTTGAGCCCTGTTGCAATTCCGGAAACAAAGAAAAGAAGAAAGAAAGGAGATAGAACCGAAATAGCCAAAATGTCCCGCCAAATCTCTGAACTTTTTTGCTAACGCAAAGATGGCACACGAGCCGGGGGGGGGGGGGGGGGGGTGCGCACCCTTAACTAATTGAAAGCGGGGGGGTGGGCAAATT
Source organism: Effrenium voratum (assembly GCA_963377175.1). Classification (NCBI taxonomy): domain Eukaryota; class Dinophyceae; order Suessiales; family Symbiodiniaceae; genus Effrenium; species Effrenium voratum. Next base: position 668,000 of record CAUJNA010001358.1, on the reverse strand, counting down.
GCAATGCAATTACTGTTGCATATTGCAACAAACTGCTTGGACGGGGGTGCCCGCCCCCCGTGTTGCAATTTGAGCCCTGTTGCAATTCCGGAAACAAAGAAAGGAAGAAAGATAGAACCGAAATAGCCAAAATGTCCCGCCAAATATTTGAACTTTTTTGCTAACGCAAAGATGGCACACGAGCCGGGGGGGGTGCGCACCCTTAACTAATTGAAAGCGGGGGGGTGGGCAAATTGCAATGCAATTGCTGTTGCATATTGCAACAAACTGCTTGGACGAGGGTGCCCGCCCCCCGTGTTGCAATTTGAGCCCTGTTGCAATTCCGGAAACAAAGAAAAGAAAGGAGGTAGAACCGAAATGATGGTTCCGAAATAGGACACTGTTTTAACCCTTCTCATTGAACAACGGGTTTCTTCCAACGGGTTTCCCGTCCCCGGTGGCCAAGCCACGGAGGCAGGCTTTCCAGGCAGTAGAGGCTAGTGGCTAAAGGGCGGATTCGTATTGATGGCACATAGGAAACTGTTTGGTTTTTGTGGCCCCTAAGATTTTTAGGCCTCCCGAATACTACTTTAGTCTTCACACCCAAAACCTTCAAAATATCAAAATGTTTATTGAAACCTCCTATTTTGTCTTCCAATTTCTTTTTGTGGTTAAAAAATACATCTTCTATTAAATCGTTACCTGCAGTATATGCTTTATCACTTGCTACGCCTGCCATCATTTGTGTAGGCGTCCTGCCTTCAATAGCACCTAATAATAATTGTCTTCCTATCATATAATAATAACTATATAATAATTTCTATTGTATATTAAATTTATGAGTGATAGGTTAACATATAAAAAATCTATGTTGATAGTGCCTACAGATTGCAAGAAAGCAATTCTACCAGCGACTTTATTATAGAACTTGACCAAAACTTTGAAATTCCACCCAGAACAAAAATGTTCGTGACAGAGTGTTCATTCAGCACTCCGTTTTATACAACAGAGAAAGGGTTTTACGAACGCTTCTATATTATGTTGTATAATAGTTCCAATGTCTTATTGAGAAGCACTGCCGTTGATGTATCCGGTGAAATTTATTATGCCAATCAATTATCATTTAAAATACAATCAGAATTAAACACGGCATTTAATGATATTGCACCTGACTTATTCTTAACAGTATATGGACAAAGCGAACGCAAAATGGAACTTAAATTAAATGACCCCCTAACTTACAAAATCAAAATACCTACAGATGAAGAATTAGAAACTTATGTAAATTGCGAATGGAACAGAGGACAGTTTGAATATGACAATTTAAGACCAAAATCTATTAATTACTTATTAAGTAATTATATCGCATATGATCCTGCATCATCTTGGTTAAGTGGATACTTTAATTTTTGTTCCTGTTCAGAATATAGACATAAATTGTCCTCAATTAAGCGATTATAAATATTCAGCACCTAATAATTTCAGCAGTTCAGTAATTAAAAAAGTTCAAATTAATCAACAACTTGGCGGAGTTACAACAGATTTTACAGCGCCCATATATGCAGATTTTATTGATGTAGGCGGTAAAAATATTAAGAGACTACACTTTAGAATAACAACTTCCAGAAACGAATTAATTGATTTTCACGGCGTTCCAATTTCTTTTAGTATTCTCTTTCAATTAGATAACTAAATAAACCCCTAAATATTAATATTAATAATATTAAAAATATCAAATTAATAATATTAAAAATGCTAAAAATATCAAATTATTCATATTAATATTTCTCAATTTGTCCATATAGACAAAATATATAAAAACATATAGACAAAATATATAATATATTATATATGTCAGAAGTCGGACCTGAAATTACTAATACAATTGAAGCAGACGAGCCAGTAAATGAATTACCACCAATTGAAGAAGAAGCACCAAAGGCAGAAACAAGAATAGAAGCAACACAAGAAATAAAACCTGTAGAACCTCTTAAAAACAACTCAAAAACTCAAGCACGCAATGAAAAGAAAATAACATGTCCAAAATGTGCCAAAACTTTAACACTAAAATCATACAGATACAGTCACGAACGCAATTGCCAAGGACTATTGGAAACTAAGCCTATAAAACCTAAACCACAAGCAGTTCCAATAGCAAAACCCCAAAAGGTAGAATATCGCGACGAAGAAGAGCAATACGTTCCACCACAACAACAGCAACAAAATAATATAATAGCGAACACCCCGCCCCCAAGAAGATCGCAACCACAACCGCCTCCAAACCCGCTACACAATATAGCACAGCATTACCAATTATTGCAAAATGAATATTTGAGACAGAAGCAAGAAAAATATAATGCATTAAATAAAGGTATATTTGGTTCAAGAGGAAAGAAAAGATAAAATATAATTATTATATAACCTACTATATAATAATTATGTTTTCAACATTATCACTGGACGGCTCAAGTAGAATTGTAGCAAGTGAATTAGTATTAATAAATTCAACAGAACCATCAACATTAAGCAGTGTTTATGCTACAAAACAAGAATTAGCAGACACAGCAGGATCATTAGGTGGAGGTTATACAATTGAAGAAGTTGATGCTCTTATTTTAGCACAGAAAAATAAGATAGATGCCAATATTTTAGATATTCTGAATTAACGCAACATCAACAACTATGTTTAATGAACAAGTAAATCAAAACGCAACAATTACAAGCAACTTTAATAATATAACAGCACACGGATTAACCATAACTTCAATACTACCGACTATATCAGCAAATACAATTAAACTTGATTCTAATTTTAATAACATTAGTTCAAATACACATTTAATCAGTAATTTAAATGCTACAATAACATCGCATATATCATTAATTGGCACAAACATTAATAACATAACAGGACACGGAAACACAATAACAACCATTCTTACAGATATAGCAGATTTACAAGCAGGAGCGGGCGCTTCTTGGACTACAGCTCAAAAAACAACTATTCAAGCAGATGTATCAACATTATATACAAACGATACTAATTTATTCAATACTAACACTGCTTACAGTAATACATGTGCTTCAATTATATCAGATAATAATATACAAGATGTATTAATAACTCAAAATTCAAACACAATAAATAGTTTAATATCAGCAGATTTACAAAAGTTAGATAAAATAGATACTAACGCTCAATCAGTAGCAGGTGCTACTAATTTTAGCGATAATGCAACTTTACATAGTGATTTAAATATGCTTACTACTGGTTCTATAATATGTAATAAGTTTAGCTGTACCCCTTCACCAAATTTAGGACTACAAATGACTTTTCAAATGTTCAATCGTGAATTTAATATTAATAGAGATGGTAGAATGTGGATGTCAAGCTCAGGAGGCGTTTGGGAAACGCAAATCGGAGATGCTAATGTCGGAAGAGTGTGGGTTAAGGATAGGTTCGGTTTAGGGGCCGTTGGCGTTGTTAATTATGTTTGAAATTGTGCTGGGCAAGCTCGATTCACAAGCGCTGTCCAGTTTATAGGAACAGACAGTGCAATAAGTCTTAACAATGGTTCGTATTTAAATTTTGCTAATAATGGTTCAATACGAAGATATACACCAGATGCTACAGAAGGTTTGTATATGGCGCATAATAATTGTGTTGCTGTTAGTGTTGGCGATGTTAGTAATTCTTCTAATCAATATTTTATGTGCGACGGTGCTGTATCTAAAACCATCTTCAATAAACCAGTTGATGTATTAGGTGATGTATATACAAATGGCGATTTAACAATGGTTTCTGGTAAGAAAGTTGAAGTCAACCAAGTTCAGTCTGTATCAGGAAATACTTTATTATTACAAAATTCACCGAGTGGCAATGTTCAATTTGGCAACACATCAAAACTAATAATTGATAATGCTGAAATGTATGTCGATACAAATGATTAAATAATGAGGAATAGCAACACTTCAAACTCTATTAATTTGGTTGTTGGATTATCTGCAACATATGCTGATAATAAAGTTATTTTGAATAGTGGAAGCAATAGCGAATTGCGAGGCGATTGGACTATTGACGGCGATATGACTTTTGGAATTGCTCATAAAATCAATTTGAGACATTTAAATAGTGATGCTGTTTTAAGATTAGAAGCATCAACAACTATTGATAGTTATATTGATGGCACTAAATATTTACAATTGGATGATACTCAATTTTCATCATTTAACGGATTTAATTTAAGTAGCGATAAGAGACTGAAAGATAATATAGAAGATGTAGAAGATGATACTGTAAATATGGTAAAAAACATTAAGATTAAAACATTTGTTAAGAATCAAAAAACCAGAAAAACTGAATTAGGATGGATTGCTCAAGATGTTCAACAATACACAAATCCGAAATATAATATTGTAAATGATTCGGGAGAATACTTAACGATGTGTTATGATCGTATGGCTTGTATTAGTTGGGATGCTTTATCAAAACTAATCGATCGTGTAGAGTATTTCGAAAATGAAGTTTTCAAAAAGAAAAAGAAAAAAGACAAGTCTAAATAATATAATATGATGCAAGACATGGAAACACTTTAGAATTAACATTATTAAAAAATGATCAATTTAATCATTATCAATGATTAAATAAATCAATTATTCTACACCACTCGGCATTTTCAGCCCGTAATCTTCAAATTTGTATTTTCTTGGGAAGCCAGTTTTTTGTTTTGGTTTGTGTTCTTCGGGTGTCATTTCAATGCCACTCTCTTTAATCATTTTATCTAATATTTTTCTATGTGCGGTGTTTAAAGCATTTTGCCTTTTTTTGGCTTTGTATGCTTCATCGTCTCTGACTTTATAATAATAGAGTCGGTTATAATACGCCAGCACTGTTTTTATTTCTTCCAGTGTCAAGTCATCGGGGTGTTTGTCTGTGATCATTACTATAATATTATATGTAACATTTCTTTAAGGCATTTTATAGGAAATTAATTTAAAAAAGAATAATATTAATAATTAATATCTAAAATATATTTTGTCATTGTCAAAAACTATAAGAAATAACATCAGGTCACTAAATTCAAGAATTGATAGGTTGGCAGGCGATACCAAGGAAAAAGCCACCGAATTAAGAGATCTATATGAACAGCGAAAAATTGCACAGTTTAGCACCGCATCAACTATTATTGACGGGTTTATCAATGCAACCACCCCGAAGGAAAAAGAAATGGGACAAACAATGCGACGATGTGATCCAAAACAACCGTATATATCTACCATTGAATGTTAGGATGAAACAAAGCACTGTAACTAACGTTGTAAAGCAGTCTAAGGCGAATGATGAATCGTGGACATTAGACGTCATGCTTTACCGCGAAGGTGTTAGGGGAGGTGACAATAAAAAGCCTGCTTTCACATACAAAACAGAATACGGAGAACTCAAATATTACCCCATAACAAAGGGCGGTAAGGAGAGAACATACACCGTTAACACCAGCACAAATATAGACGAGTATGTAGGCAAACAAATTTTAAAAATCAAGGATCATGATCTATTCAGAAAGTTCATTGTAACACTTGCCCAAGATCCAGAATTTGAAACAATGCTAAATATTATGGGTGGGTATGTTGGCGTTGATCAGAAAAACAATCGAGATCAACAAGAAGAGGTTAACCAAGAAGACTAACGCTGTTGCTTACAACGTAGAGACGGGGTATATTGACGCCTTGAAGATCTTGAGGGCCAGAAAGGTGGAAGGTGGACAGCCTAGTAATCCACGACAAGCCAACCTGAGAAGATCGGAAAAAATCAGTATGTATAATACTTACATGTATACCGAATTGGATACATCGAAAGAAACACTTATGGAAGCAATCCAGAAAGGTAATTATGTAGACAATCAATGTTGGTTGAATACACTCACTGATTATTATAAAGATACCCTAATGAACAACAAGAAGAAAGAACCAATGTCGCGAGGGATGATACTAAAACTAATAAATAAAACAGAACAGGAATTCACAGAGTCGGGGGCGTCAATTGATGACATGATCCCGGTATTTATGAAATACAGAACGCGAGTGAGAATAATAGACCAACTGGGCACAATCATTTATACTTATTCACCAGAGATGTTTGACCGCAACATCAGAGCCTTTTATGCAATGGTCAAAAATAATCATATCTACACACTGAACAATAATATTAAAAGATTGGAACAGAGACAAAATACCGATGATGCATTTGTAGTAAGGGCACGACCCGACTATCATATAAGTGATAGAGAGAAGCCATCGATTTGCAAAATGTTTTCTACTATTGATGACATTTTTGAAATGGTTAAGGCAACAATTGCGAACAGAACCGACAAACAGGAAAATAACTTTTTAGATTTAGTTCATAGAGAGAATGGTCTAAAAAAATATTTTGCGATTTCAAAAATATCGGGTATGAATGCAGGATTATTCACAAAGCAAGGACTATTTCAGAATTGAGGGCGGACTTCAATAATGTATATCTAAATATTAGGTCGCAGTGTTTGGTCGATGACCAAACCAATAGTGACATCACAGTAGACAGAGAAACGGTTTACAACAATATGACTGAAGCGATGTTTACATTCAAAAAGAAATTATTCAATCCAAATCACAAGTCTTATTACAGTCCTACCGATATACAAGTTTTAAATAATTATGGAACCATCGTCCCACAAGGCGAGTTATTCAAGGGCTTGGATAAATTGGATGTTCCAAAACAGGAGATCGACATGAACAAAGCGTTTACAGATGCGTTTAATACGATTACCAGAATTGGAGTTTTTAATCAGTTTGATAATTGGAAAGCTTATAATAGTAAATGTAAGATCAAGGATGTAAATATATATTTGGTAAAAGCAGAACTGACACATCACAATCTGTTTTTCATAATGATACAAATATAGTTTATGGTATGTTTCTTAAGCATTTTATGCCACTTGTTGCATCTGGCGAGTTGTCCATTACTCACTACAAACAGCCACATTTCATTCACAAGGTAGATTATAAAATGTTGGTTGATGAACTTTGGGGAAAGCGAATAAGCGAAAATATTGAAGAAGACAAGGCAATTAAAAAAATAATAGCCAACTCGATTTTTGGCTTGTTGGAAAAAAGTAAGAACAGCAGTCAGAGATCATTCGTTTTTGATGATCTCAATGAGGCGATCAGCCTTCAGGCAGATGCAGGGGGGAAGTTAAACATGATGAGCAGGAATACTGCCAAGTGGGTTGAGGAATACGATGATAACGGCATGTGGTGCCGTGATAGAGAAGTATCTGAACAAAACGACAATTTATATTATATTCTGAATGTGGTTGATAGGTGCGAGTTGTCCAATGGGTTTCGTTTTATTAAAGAAATGCTTTTGCAGTATCATAATTTCAAAATGCAATGCGCATATCAAAAATTGACAGAGAACAATGTTAAGGTATTGAGTGTCAAATGCGACGCTTTTGTCGTGGACTGTTCGGGTTTTAATAAGTTTGGTTTGAGAAAGACTCAGCAGTTGCTAGATTTTCACGATGGGATCGGTGGATGGAAATTAGCCAAGACTCACGATGAGATCCATCATACAGGAAAGCAGTTGTATGAACAGAAGAAGTGTGAATATGTTGATATCCCGATTGTCAAAAGTAAGAGAGTTAACATCATTAATGAGTATGATGAAAATGAATTGGTTGAACTTGTTGAGAAATATAGGTGCTTGATGATCAAGGCCAAATTCGCAGGAGCGGGCAAGTCCACCATCTGCAAGAACATGGAGAGACTCAAGGGTTATAAAGTGTTGTTCGTGGTTCCTACCAATAATCTGGGTTTGGAGTGCGAAGTGGAAAGCGTCACTGTAAATAAATTCTTCAGTATAGCAGTCAATGACGAGAAGCTAGATAAATACGATCATTCGATGTTTGATGTCATTGTGTTTGATGAGATTTGTTTTAATAATACCTTTGTATTGGCAAAAATCAAGGGCTTTGTAGAGCAACATAGGGCTAACAAAATCATATTAGCTACCGGTGACGCCAAGCAGTTGAGCCCCATAAAAGCACTGACTAACACTAAGAAACACGAGATTTATATGAATGAATGTATTGACAGCATTTTTTCCCATCATTTGTTTTTGGAAGAGTGCAAGCGATTGAAGACTCAGGAGGACAAGGATAAACTTAAAAGTATTTATGCTGACATCTTTGAGCATGAGTTGTCTCTACATGATGTCATCAATAAGTATTTTAAATATACTGATGACATCGCAGGAACAGAAAGCAATGTCGCATATTTAAATAACACTTGTAGAGAGGTTTCAAGGCAGATCAGGAAACGACAGGGCAAACAAAATGAGTTTGAAGTCGGCGAGATCATGATATGCAGAGAGTATAGGAAGACAAAAACCTATAAGTTAAATGTGAATTTTAGGTATGAGATAATTAATATTTCCGATCCTTGGATTACCATTGCTAATATCAAAACACGAGAAGAGATTACATTACATATTGGTATCTTGAGAAGTCATTTTATCTTTGCCTTCTGTTATACTTGTCATTCTGTTCAGGGGTGTTCCATTGATGACGATGTCACCATTTTTGATTGGAACCATCATCTGATAACTCGCGAGTGGCTTTGGACGGGAATCACTCGGGCAAGGGATTTAAACAGAGTAAAATTTTACAAATACAGTAGTGATTTAAATGAAGAGTTTAACGCAAAATGCATTATGAATTATTTTGATAGAAAGGTGTTAGCATACAAGGAACAGGATCGTAAAAATGGCTTTGGTATTCCAAAAGAAAATTATGTAGATGCCGAATGGTTGAAGGACAACGTCAATGGAAAGTGTGCAAATTGTGGCTGTGGCTTTGTGTTGTCCATGGATTCTGGTAATATAAATTCTAATCTGACTTGTCAAAGGTTATGTAATGATCTTCCCCATACAAAGGATAATGGCATTGCCTTCTGTGCTTCTTGTAATACATGCTTCAGTGATAAAATAACATACTGATGTTTATTTTAGAGTATTATATATATATATATATGAGTGAAAAAGACCAGATAATCAGTGAGGTCTACTACGATCAGGCTGGGTTTGGTAGCATCGCCACCACTTACAAAGATGAAAAAAGGAAAGATGCATCCATAACAATGCAAGATGTCAAGGAGTGGTTTCAAGAGAACGTGGAACGGAAAAAACAACTCTGGATACAATTCGTTTATTGCCCCTGATATCAACTTTGAATATCAATTGGATCTGTTTTTTATGTCAAAAAATGATTTAGACAATCAAAAATATAGGATAGGCTTATTGCTTATTGATGTATTTTCCCGCAAAGCCGTGGTGGTGCCTATTGCATCCAAGCAACCTGCCGACATCACGGCTGGGATCATGGAGGCATTAAACAAAATGGGAGGGAAACCCAAATTAATTTATTCGGATGACGAGGGAAGTCTCAATACCCAAGATCTTGTCGATTTTGTCAAGGACGAAGGGATCCAAAACTATAAAACACGAGGGCACCCCCATTTCGCCGAGCGTTTCATTCGCACGTTCCAGGACATGCTTTTCAAGAGGGTTGATGCAGACGAGAAAAAGGGAAAGGTTAATATACAATGGGTTGATTATATCCCCGAGATCATGCTGACATACAACAGTAAAATGGTTCATTCTGCCCACGATATGACTCCAAACGATGCCCACAAAAAGGGAAACCATCTTGAGGTCAAGATGAAGCTTGAAATGAACAGAATCGAAACCCGTAAATATCCCCCTGTTAGGGTTGGCGATGAGGTCAAGATATACCGCAAAAAAGGGATTTCCGAGAAAGAAAGAACGAGTTCATGGTCAGCAAACAAGTTCACAATTGAAAGGATTGAGCGAAAACTTGGACAAGACTATTATTATGTCCAAGGCGTGACTCGTGCTTATTTGAGATCGGAAATTCTGAAGGTTTGAAGAAATAATATCTAGACGGTTCTAATAGCTGATGAATCTATTAGAACTGTTTAGTGGGACAGGGTCGGTCGGTCGCATCGCTAATGAGTATTTGAAGGGAAACCCGCAAGAGGGCAGTCCATTTTGGGAAATGGAGTAGTCCATTTTGTGGAATGGAGTAGTCCATTTTGGGAAATGGAGTAGTCCATTTTGGGAAATGGAGTAGTCCATTTTGGGAAATGGAGTAGTCCATTTTGGGAAATGGAGTAGTCCATTTTGGGAAATGGAGTAGTCCATTTTGTGGGGTGCTTTCCTACATAGGCCTTTCCCATCCGCATATTGCCATCCAATGTCACACAGATTATTTTCAAGATTTGGGTTAACGGTTTTAATTCTCCCTTTTCCATTGGTTAACCATTTTTCGGGGCGAACATAGGGTTCTTTTTTAGACTGTTCGTATTTGTTGGAAATGGGAAAGGGTCTCAGTTGGATCAAGGGAGAAATTATTGAGATCTTGGGGTTGCGATCTTGGGAATGAAAAAATGTTGGTATGTAGCTTGGATTTTTTTGGTGGGATTTGTTGAGGTGGTATGTAGTTATGATTGTTGTTATTGAATGAGTGTAAGGGTGATGTTGAGATGGGGTAAGAAATGAAGATGGGTATGTGAATATGTGTTTTTTGGCGTTGGATTGGGTGGGTGATTGAATTTGAATGTTGAAAATGGGCTGTTTTAGTGGGCGTATTCAGAATGTGCCCAAAAGTGTGGGGGGGACCCTAGGACCGGATGGCAAAATGCGGACGGGAAAGCCCCTGTCTAACTGTTAGACGCCTAGTAAGTGGACAGGCTTATTAATCCAGGGTCAACATCAAATGGCCATGGGTCAAAAGCCCATACCCCCAGTGAACATCCCAATCCCCACTAAAATAGACTAAACTGAGTGGTGCACCTACCCCGAAATGGTACCATTGGTTTTGACCCACAGCCAAATTGCAAAGGAGCCCGCACAAAACGGAACGCTGCAGAGCTGTTTGTCAACCACTGCAAGCCTTGGATTGAAAGCGAACACCGCGGCCCCTTTTTCAAAATAACAAAAAACCATCAACGCGGCTTTCTTGGATGTTCAACCAACGTCAGGTAAGTAGGTTGCAACCAGGGTCATTTGCCTGAGTCACTGAGGTTAGGTGGCTTACCATGGTCATATTCCACCTGACGTAGATTGAAAGCAAGCAACCCTCAAATCCTGCTTTTGTGTACCTGGATCCTCCTCTAACAAAGGATATTGCACCCCAAAATAATGGTTGGTGACTAGGTCCTCCAGTAAAGAGGTTAGCATAAGGGTGGCAACTTGGTTCTGTCTATTTTGGAAGGTGAAGCCTCCCCCCAAACAAGGGCACTACTGGGGGACCTAGGTGAACTCCAAGGTTTTCATGGGCAGTTTCCCAGCAAGCTTCCATTTGCGTTTTCGCCCCCTGGACGAATAAGAGTATGTCCAGTAGTGAAAGCGATTCCCTTTAAAACCAAGAGGGGGGAAAAAACATAGATTCTTCAGCCTTTGGACCAAAAAACAAATACTTCCAGTAGTGAAATTGATTCCCTTTAAAACCAAGAGGGGGGAAAAAACATAGATTCTTCAGCCTTTGGACCAAAAAACAAATACTTCCAGTAGTGAAATTGATTCCCTTTGAAACCAAGAGGGGGAAAAACAAAAACATAGATTCTTAAGCCTTTGGACAAAAATAACAAATACTTCCAGTAGTGAAATTGATTCCCTTTGAAACCAAGAGGGGGAAAAACAAAAACATAGATTCTTAAGCCTTTGGACAAAAATAACAAATACTTCCAGTAGTGAAATTGATTCCCTTGAAAACCAAGAGGGGGAAAAACAAAAACATAGATTATTAAGCCTTTGGAAAAAATACTTCCAGTAGTGAAATTGGTTCCCTTTAAAACGAAGAGGGAACAAAAAAAAGGTGAGGGATCATTTTTTTCGGGCATCAAACAACTCTGTTTTTGAAGATTAACAAAAACTTAGTAGGGATCAAACAACTTATTCTCTTAGGCTTACTACCAAAACTGAAAAGTCAGAGGATGACAAACAAAGTTTTCAGGAATCAACTTCTTCATTTCGTGGCAGGCGCAGCGCTTTCGCAAGGTCAGGTTCGTGGCAGGCGCAGCACTTTCGCAAGGTCAGGTACAGATTTCGTGGCAGGCGCAATACTCTCACAAGGTCAGGTGCAGATTTCGTGGCAGGTGCAGCACTTTCGCAAGGTCAGGCGAAGATTTCGTGGCAGGCGCAATACTTTCGCATGAGGTGTGTGGTAAGTGCAGCACTTTCGCAAGGTCAGGTGCAGATTTCGCGGCAGGCGCAGCGCTTTCGCAATGTGCAGTACAGATTTCGTGGCAGGCGCAGCGCTTTCGCAATGTACGGTACAGATTTCATGCCAGGCGCACCACTTAGCCGCAAGGTACGGTACAGATTTCGCGGCAGGCGCAGCATAGACAGACAGAAGGAGAGAGAAAGGAAGAAAGAAAGAAAGAAAGAAAGAAAGAAAGATAAAGATAAAGATAAAGATAAAGATCGAAGATGTGATGATTCAACAAAGGGTGCGCGTCTTAGAAATCAGCGGGGGGGTCGGGGGGCACCACCCCCCCCCCTGGCAGCCCCGCGTGGGATGATGAAGAAGTGATGATTCAACAAAAGGTGCGTTAATCTTTGTAAACATGCTAGAAATCAGGGGGGGGGGGGGGGTTGGGGCCCCCCATGGCAGCTCCCCCCCATGTTGATGGAAGAAGTGATGATTCAACAAAGGTCGTTAATCTTTGTAAGCATTCTAGAAATCAGCGGGGGGTTGGGCGGGGCGGCAGCCTCCCCATGATGATCGAAGAAGTGATGATTCAACAAAGGGTGCAGCCGCCGATTCCCGAAACCGATATTGAGAACCTCTCAAAATGTTTCAGACTTCCTTCCTTTACTTCCTTGCTTCTTTGCTTGCTTTCTTCCTTTCTTCCTGGAATTCCTTCTTTTCCGTCCCTCCCTCCCTCCCTCCCTCCCTCCCTCCCTCCCTCCCTCCCTTCCTCCTTCCTTCCTTCCTTCCTTCCTTCTTCCCTCCAGACCCTTCCCTGCCTTCCCTGCCTTCCCTTCCTTCCCTTCCTTCCCCTTCCTTCCTTCCTTCCTTCCTTCCTTCCCTTCCTTCCCTTCCTTCCCTTCCTTCCCTTCCTTCCCTTCCCTTCCCTTTCCTTCCCTTCCCTTCCCTTCCCTTCCCTTCCCTTCCCTTCCCTTCCCTTCCCTTCCCTTCCCTTCCCTTCCCTTCCCTTCCCTTCCCTTCCCTTCCCTCTTCCTTCCCTTCCTTCCCTTTCTTCCCTTCCTTCCCTTCCTTCCCTTCCTTCCCTTCCTTCCCCTCCTTCCCTTCCTTCCCTTCCTTCCCTTCCTTCCCTTCCTTCCCTTCCTTCCCTTCCTTCCCTTCCTTCCCTTCCCTTCCCTCCTTCCCTTTCCTCCTTCCTTCCCTTCCCTTCCCTTCCCTTCCCTTCCCTTCCCTTCCCTTCCCTTCCCTTCCCTTCCCTTCCCTTCCCTTCCCTTCCCTTCCCTCCTTCCTTCCTTTTTTCTTTTTTCTCCCCATAGGAATGATAATAAGTGGTTGTTGATCCTCTGACTTTCAGTTTTAGTAGTAAGCCTAAGAGAATAAGTTGTGTTTTGACCCCTAATAAGTGTTTGTTGATCCCTAATAAGTTTTATTGATGGCCTATCCCACAAAAAACATGTTCATTTCAGCTAATGGAAGCTTGAAGTCGAACGGCACCGAACCTTGAGCCTATAGCAACTCATGTCCTTTTCTCCAATGGGTCCCGTCAGTCTTATGGACTAAAGCTGGGCTGTCCTGATACCACTTGTGGGTTAAAATTTGAAGAAAAAAACATCTCTCACCAACTAAGTCTTCTGCTGCAAGTTTGTAACTTCCAGGTTAAATCCTGAGATTGAGAGTGAATCACTTGTGGGTTAGATTATGGCAAACCATCTCTCACCAAGTGCTACAAGTTAGTAACTTGCAGGTGAAATGCGGTTCCCCCCTCCCTTTCGACAACTAAAAACACCTAAACCCTGCGTTGAACCTTCCGCTACAAGTTTGTAACTTGCATTCCCCCTACCTTTCGCCAACTAAAAACAACCAAACCCCTAGTTGAACCGCCCAAAAAAAAGCCAAGCCCCGGACCAGTGCCGGCGGATGTCAGAGTCGGCAGTGTGGGCGCCGGCCTCGGCGCGGGGGTCTAAACCACTCTTGCGCTGCAATGCAATTAGGTGCCATAGGTGTCTTCCTGGTAAAGTAGATGGGTTTCCCTGGTAAATGTTGACTGAAACCCAGCTACACCCATGGAAACCATCTTTTTCTAGCCACACTAGCCTAAAAAGGACATCTAATTACTGTGGATGGACGAAATCCATTTCGCATCACTTTGGAACAATGAAAAACCATTGTTTGCTTTTGTATTTGCAGGGAAATAATCAGAAACTAGGGTTTCTTAGGTGGTGCGAAATGGATACCGTCCACCCACAGTAGGTGCCATAGAGCAGGGCTCCTTTTTGTTGACTAGGTAGCGGAAAAAAAAGGCAAACATCCCGGTGGCTCCACTTGCAATGAAATTAGGTTGCCATCAAAAGGCCAGGGCAAACCATTCTTCGACCGATAAAAGGGAAACCGATTCCTGAGACGCGATGGGGCAGTAACACTAGGTCCTCCAGTAGAGAGGTTAGAATACGTGTACTTTTTTCTGTAGTCTATTTTTGTAGGGGAACCCTCCCCCAAGAAAGGGTGAAAGGGCACTACTGGGGGACCTAGGAAACCATCCTGAATGAGTCGCTTCCCCTGTGAATACCGTCATGAATGGTCTGGCTTCATCCAGGGCCCAGGTGGTGCGATACGGAGGCCGCAACCACCCACAGGATGAGTACCAAAAAACACGCCGACCCAGCGAGGCATGGTCGCCGCTGGGTTTTGTGGAGACTTCCGAGGCAATTCGACCCACTTCCTAAGTGGATCGGAAATCAAATGGACTAACTACCTGGAGTCTCCTTCTGACCCTTAACAAATAAAGTCATTACCTAAAATAATGGGGTCATTGACCAATTTTAAAGGGTCAGAAGGAGACTCCAGGTAGACATGGGATTGCTGTTGTCGCCCAACCAGGCACAAAAAGTCGACCTCCATTCGCGTAAATCCCCTGAAAATTGACAAACAATACGTCCAGTATAGGATACCTGGAGTCTCCATGATCCTTTACAAATGGGTCAATGACCCCATTATTTTGGGTAAGGACCCCATTTTTCAAGGGTCAGAAGGAGACTCCAAATAGATTCCCTTACAACCAAAACGAAAAACCAACAACAACACAGCTTCAGCGAATGGAAGTCCATGAGCTACGGCAGCAGATGGGAAACCCGTAGGCCCGAAAGGTGGGTCCGTCCCCCAGTTACCCCCTGAAATTCTTGGTTGGCGTTGGAAGGGGAGCAACCATTTAAATGTGAGCAGTTCAATTGTTGAGTTTCAAGCACCAAACCACAATAAGCAAACATGGTTTATTTAAAAAAAATGTTTCCCAACAACAAGTATGGAAAGCCGAGGGCCTGCCCCAAGAAGTGGCGAAAGCTCCATGACCCCAGGGTGTGATTTTTCAGGCCCCCCCGCAGGCGGGAGATCACATCGTCCAGCTCCTCCGCCGTGTAGGTGTGAAACCTCAGCTCCGGGAGTCGGATGGGGATTTCTTTGGTCAGAACTTCATTTGGTCGGACACACCCATTTAGCCTTTATCGTCCCCTGGAAAAACTGGGAGAAACAGGTCCACTGGTGATAGACTCGCTTGAAGACCAAGAGGTGCAAAGAAGCTCGGAAGTGCAACTTTGTTGCTGTTGTCCCCGCAAAAAGTTGAACTTTTTGGGGGGTTAAGTGGAAAACCCCTTGATTTCCCAATAAGTTAAAGTCTAAAGATCCAACCCAATAGCAGTCAAGGCAAATGGAAGGAAACGGTAGAGGGAGTTGAAGCGGTCCTTGAGACGAACAAACCTCACACGATCCTGGAAGACAATTTTCCTTTAGAAGGACGAGATCGTCAGTCCAAAGGATCCAGGAACTAAAGATTCACCTTTTGGGACCTCTACAAAAAGTGCACCAGCAATCGAAATTAAAAGGTCCCAAGATCGGCCTTGTTTGGTTGGCTTTTAAAGGGACACCAAAACGAACCCAACCATATTTGGTTTCTGTTTTTTTGTTGGGGGGGTCCCCTAAAAAAGACACATTGTCAAATTGTCGCCCCTTTAATTAATATTTCCTCCGTATAATTATATGTCTTAAAAGTTAATAGCAAACATACTTAATTCGACAACCCACGTGGTGACCTCAAAAGGACAAACCCGGTTTCTTTCTTTTTTTCCGGGGGACCTAGATCAACAACAAGGTGGGTAAAGCCGCGTGTGTGTTGAGACCTCTGCAGGGAGGCAAAGGAGTTGTTTGCTTCAGGGTACGCTTTGTGGGAGGACGAAACGCTGCATCACTACTTGCGTGGGTTCTGCCAGCACCACCAACTTGGCTTTGTTAAATTTCCATGTGCTTTTTCGCCGCCTGGAAAAAATAAGAAAATATGTCCAGTGGCGAAACCGATTCCCTTTCAAACCAAGAAGCGAAAACAAACAAGAATCCTATTCAATTCAGCACATGAAAGAACTGGGTGGCTCGTCTTTTCTGAACAGAACCCGTTTTCCTTGCCCAGAGGCTCCTGGCTTTGGCTTTTGTTTCAGCAAAGGGAAGTCCAGTTTTGTCTGCCGAACCGCGGGATTTCTTTTCGCGAAACAAGGGGCGCCGAACCCACGCCTGCAGTGCGTCAATGCGGAGAAAATTGGATACCGGATGTCACCATCAATACCTACCCCATTGGATCCGTATACCTTTTTTCTTTTTAGGTAACCAAGGGAACCACCCAATCGAAAAACCAAAAGAACAATGGCTGGTGACCTACTGTAAGGGTAACTAGGATTCACAGGGCACCTGGACCCTCAAACTACCCATAAAAAAGGGGAAGTCACCAAGCAGAATGTTGGGTTGCGATCACCCATTTTGAAGCTGGATTTTGACTGTCCAGGTAGCAATTTGAAAAATGGCCTACCCGAAACAATGTAAACAATCAATGCAGCGGTGCTTTCTCGTTGCGACTCTCCCGTACCCTTACCCTTTATCAGTGGCAGGATTTGGTGGAGCTACCTTCCCCATTTAGCTTCAAGAGGAGCTGGGGTCAAACCACCAGTTACGGGCATAGGTGACATTTTGGAAACATGGATCACCCTGGCAAATGGGGCATAACACCCCATCTAAACCGGCGCCATCTATTTCTAACCAAGCTAACCCCCAGTTGCCCAAAGGACCTAGAAATAATTAAAAGGTTAACCTTTTGGGACCATGACTAAACATGGACCAAACCGAGAAAACGAAAAGGTTAAAAGGTCGGCTTTGGGCAACTGAGAACCTACAAAGGACACCCACGATTTACGGTTTTACCGGGTGCCTGAAGCGAACACTCCCCGTGCGCGGTTGTCCACGTGGATCGCCAGTTGCGAATCGCTTTTCAACCAGCTACCTTGCATTTGCCCCAAGGCCCCTGGAGAACAAAAAACAGTAGTGAAATCGATTCCCTCCAAAAACAACAAGGACAAATATAAACTATTTGTTTCAGCAAATTGAAGCTACTGTGACTGTGTTTGGGAGTAAAGTGCCTGAAAAACAGAGGCGACTGGGCGATCCGGGTCAATTTCCATTTTGGTAAAATACCAATCTGACCAAAGTGGATGATCGGGCCAAGTTGTCTTAAGGGACCCACCCCATAGGTGTTCTTTTGGTACAGTAGATGGGGTTCTCCGGCAAATGGGGACTAAAAGCCAGCTACGCCAATGGACACCATCTATTTCTAGTCACACCAACCTAAAAAGGACACCGATGCCCCCCCCAACTAGGTCCTCCAGTAGAGAGGTTGGAATAAGACTCCCAACTTTTTTTCTGTAGTCTATTTCAGTAGGGTCCCGAACCCTCCCAACCAGAAAAGGGGTGAGAAGGGCACCTAGCTGGGGGGCCTAGTACTTCTAGCCACGCTAACCTAAAAAAAAGCACACCCATGCCCCCCCGCCCAAACCAAAGGCACTATTGGAGGTCTGTGGCTTTCTGGGTTTCCATCCAGCCCCACATGACCATGTCAGCTCTCCCGCCTGGCAGTGGATGCTGGGATCACCCCCACCTCGATGTTGATCTTGCTCAGCTTCTCCTCCATAACCTCACGCGGCGGTGCGAATTGGCGGCTGGCTGCAAAAGGATCATCTTTTGTTTGGTCCACTTCTTTGGGAAACACGGGGAAAGCAAAATAGCTTTCCACAAACTTTGGGAAAAACCAAAGTTTAGGCTGGTAAAGCAAAAAGGAGGCCAAAAGGCAAACCAAAAGGAAACAACAAGCACAATTGGTGGCCGTGGCAGCGTTGAGTGCGGAGACGGCCTGCAAAAGGATCTTATTCTTTTTGGCTTGCTGCCGCATCGCTATGTTATGCTATGGTGTTTGGAGATATTCAACTGTTCGCTGGTTGGACAAGTTAAATTATAGAGATCCCACATGATCCCACAGAATGGCAGCCAACGGGGGACATCACCTCAATCTGTGATAAAGTGGAAATCCCCATCCCCGTTTTCCCTTGGCGGGGAAGTTCCCAAAGTTGTGACGGAAACAAGGCCCGATAAAAACCAATTACTTGGATGTTCGGAAAGGTTAGTGAGGGGTAACGACAACAGTTCGGTTGCAACACACTTATATGTCTGCTCGTTCAGTCGGATTAACCTGATTAGGAGGATACAGCCCAAATACAATTGTCTGCTTACTAACTTGGCGGGCCGAACATCCAAGTAGTGTCTACACGCCTGAGTTCGGCGTGGGGTCGGGTGGGGCCCGAGGCTGAGTTGGTAAAACTGGTCGGAGAAGGGACACCGAGAGGACAACCACTACTTGGGTGTGCCCCTATTAGGCATGGGTCCTGTTAGTCCTCGTTGCCACTGTAGCACTAGGATTTGCGATTTGGCGATCCTCGCAAAAGCACTCAACCAAGATGCAAGCACCTTGCAAAGGGGATTCCTTACATAGGGGCGCCGGCAGATCCAAGAAATTAACTTGCCCCCTGCTTGGTCCTTTCTAAGTCATGGCCCCAAAAGGTGAGTCATGGAGCCAAAAGCTGATCTCCTTGGTTCCATCAATCAGGATGATACTTCTGCCCTGCCAATTCTCGGTTGCCTTCCGCTCCCCTGCTAAAAGCTTTTAACTTTTAGTGGATTAACACGGAAAACCCATTTTCGTTGGCAACAAGTTCTCAAGTCCTAACATCCCTTGGCACAATGCACCAAATTGACAGAAGGAACCCGCAAGTCCTCGACTTGGGCCTGTCGACTTTTGCTCCATTCACCAGGCCGGGTGGGGCAAAAAGAATCCGGGCTTTTTTTTGTAGACAATCCGTATTTTTTGTGTTTTTGAGTTCCATTTTTGGGTTCCATTTTTTGGGTTCCATTTTTTGGGGTTCCATGATTTTGTCTGGCTGAGTCTTCTTTGAAATTGAACTTTCCTTTCTTGTGATGTTGAGGAATACCAAAAGAACACCGAAGCCATTATGGGGGGGGATCCAAATCCTAAAAAAGACACAGCTTACCTGATAACCTGGTAAATCTTGGTCTCTGAGCGCTGAGTACGCCAGGTATTTTCCGTTGCGGGGAGGCCAAGAAATCCGGGCCGAGTCGTTGCCCCAAGAGGACATTGCTGTGGACCAAAACCAATGGGATCCCATTTTGGGCTGCCCGTTTTCTGATCCCGCGCTATTTTTTTTAACTCTTAGTGCGTTAAATACGGAAGCCTCCTAAACACTGAAAGGCTAAAAAGCTGAGGAACCGGATAGCTGGGAGCCACCCAGAAAAGTGAAAAGAGTCTAGGGGAAGCTGCCCCATGTCCATTCTTTCCAGAAATCCGATTCTTTTTCTGGAAACCATCCAAAAAGCCCAGGGGAAACAGCGATCGGTTCTTGAAAAGAAGGATGGCTGGGAGCCACCAATGCACTTGACATGGAACTGGAAACTCCGTTGTTTTCTGCTCCTGCTAAAAGTGCTCTGGGGAAAAAAAAGCCCGTGCCTGGCGCAGCGTGGTGAGCGCCAAAATCTCGGCCTCCTTCAGCGTCATGTCCTTGTTGTACTGCTCCTGGTGCTTTCGGTTGTGGGTAAAACAAGTCACAGTTGTATTTAATAAGCATCATGTTAGGAGCAACGTAGGTCCTCCAGTAGAGAGGTTAGAATAAGGGTGCCCTTTTTTCTGTTGTCTATTTTAGTAGGGGAACCCTCCCCCAAAAAAGGGTAAAAGGGCACTACTGGGGGACCTAGATTAACTTCCATTTGCTTAAGCCCCCTGGAAAAGTGAGAACATATTTCCAGTAGTGAAAGCGATTCCCTTTAAACTCAAGAGGGAAAACAAAAAATACTCATTTCAGCAAATGGAAGATAAGCATAATTTTAGGAGCAAAGAAAGATGCTACATCTCAGATGCCCAGTGGCCATGGGTAAAACAGGGCATCCTTTTTGTAGTTGGTTGACTTTAACGGGACACCCTTCCCCAAAAAAGGAAAAAAGGGCACCACTAACCAACTGGGATGTTACAGGTGGCATGGTTCCTGGAATTTACTATGCCCGCCTCGACCCTCAAAAGAATTCACTGTTTGATGGCTAGTTGCGATTCCTGGATCGCCAGTTGCGAATCGCGCTTTCAACCAGTTTGTTGGGTCTGGAAATGAACGCAGCAACTTGGCGATCCAGTTTCTATTTAATAAACCATTCTCTCCCCGACAGGCCAAAACCTGGAACCCTCCCGTTGCACCCTCCCTGTAAGCTTCCCCAAGCCGCAGAACGAGCTATGGGCAGAGACCCCATAGCTTTCAGTAGAAAGGGTCTTGGGATCATTTGCGCTGTGGCTTTTGGAGACAAAGGAAAACCAGAGGAACAAAGATTCATACGGCGTGATATTACTTTCACTTCCGATAAAATCGCAAACTCATTTCCTGGCCCACCCCAAGAAAATACAGTATGTATATTAAATATATATATATATAATGTATATTGCAACAATAAAAATCGCGGGGCCCCGTGCAAGGCGATTCCAATTCCATAACATCACAAACCACGGCTTCTGCAACGGTCCAGGAATCGCGCCGAGTTAAAATGGGGAGCCCATAGGAGCCCCCAAAGCAAAATCGCAGTAAACCCTCAGCAAAGTGCCAGGCAAGCGCTCGACATTCAAGTATTCCACAGATTAACATGGAACCAACAAACCCATTTGTCACGGAAAACATGGAACACAACGCATAGGAACGGAGACTCCTTTTCCGAATCGGAACTCCTGTTTAGGCACCATGCCTTGATCTTCCACCCTCGGGTAACCAGAGCAAACCACAACGCAAACCACTATGCTGGCTCCATTATCTTGCGATCAAAGTCACTCCCTCCGTGATAGATGAAAGAGAAACACCCCCGGCGGACTTTGAAAGGACCCTATGGCGAAACGTTTCGAAGCAGTGTCGAAGCAGTGGCCATCATGCTGTGTCTTAAACTAGGGCAACCCTAAACTTGCCGGTTCTCCTGTTGATTTCCCTTTAAAGCCAACCCAAAGGGGTTGGCTTCCCAACAAATGGAGGTCCAATGCTTGGGGCAGCGGGGCCCCAAATTGGAGCAAACCGAGACTCGTTACCATCGATTCCCCGCCTGCAACATGCTTGTGGCGCCTTCCTGAGCGCTGCCAATGGCACAAGCTGCCTGAGAGGCGAAGTGGCGGGTGCGGGTTCCGGTCAAGGCCTGTGCCTACCTAGACTCTCCGTGACCCTTTAAAAATGGGTCCATGACCCCAGTATTTAGGGCAAGGACCCCATTTTTTAAGGGTCATGGAGACTCCACATAAAAATGGCTCCCCCGAGGTTCCTGGGCACCCAGACACTCCTCTGGGTCGATGGAAGTCCCAACCCCTCCATTCGACACCCCGCTTCGGTGCTTGGGGGTCTGCTAAATTGATCGAGAGCGTCTGGGCAAAAAAAAAGCATGGAGGTTATATACCACTTTTTTAAGGGTGTATGTCCTGGTGAGGGAAATTTGGAGGTGAGGTGAGAAATACCACTTGAGGAGTGCATGCCGCAATGGAAACACCCCGGACCTTGTTGCCAACCCATTTCATATTCGGCACATACCCCCCCTTGTGGGAAGGGGGAATCCACCCCATAATATTGGGGCGATAACCCCTTTTCGAGGGAATTTTGAGGGTCCAAATATGACATGAGCAACAGCCACATTGTCTAAGATGGCTGCCTAAGTTTGGTTTCGAATTTGTTTTTGTGATTCTCGGAAACTACCTAAGCCCCAAACCACCAGCATGGGGGGTGGACAACGTGATAGTGCCGAACTGCTTTTTCGTGACAGCCTCTCCCACCAGATTCAGGCCATTGCCTTGGGGGTTTGAGCATCTTTGACATCAAGGTCACCGAACAAAACGTCCTATACCTCCATTTGCTTGAGCCTGCTAGACACACCAACACATATTTCCAGTAGTGGTAGAGTAGATGCCTTTAAAACCCAACAGTGGATTCACCCACCCGGCTGGGATATCCCATGTTTAAGCTGGAATGTTGAGACTCCAGGTACCCAAACTGTTTATTCATCGCTAAAATGGTAACCAACCCCCACACGTTTGAAGTCTAAGAACTCAGGAAGTGCGCTCCTTTGACACCAACAGGGGAAACTAACAACATATGCTTCAGCAAAAGCAAGCCTAGATGTCGCCCAGCAAAGCGCTGGGCGAGGAAGCGAGCTCTTAGTAGGCGCAGCCACAGGAAGAACCTAGTGACTCCAATCTCCGCTCGAGGTATCACACCCCAAGGAAGAGGTACCCATACTGCGGATGGACGAAATCCTGCACCACTTTGAACAATGAAAAACCATTGTTTGTTGGCATTCGCAGGGAAATCATCATTCCAGGGTTTCTCAGGTGGTGCAGGATTTCGTCCATCCACAGCATGGATATGCATCTTAATTGCGGTTTTGTTGGTGGCCATCAGTTTGATGGAGATTTACCAACCCTTCGTTGGGATGTTCCCCACTCAAATTCATAGCCATATCATACTGGGGATGGCCAAAATCCTGCGCAGAGATGAACCCCCGTGCCACCTACCAACTGGTGCCGATCGGCGCAGATTTTGTCCAACTAAAAGTCACAACGCGGCCACAGCAGCAAGGCATCCTCTATTTGGGTGTGCCTTTTTTTAGGGGACCCTCCAAAATTGTGTTATGTTTTCCTTTGTTCTTCCTTCAACCAACAGAAAAAAAAGGGTCCCTGAAAACAACACACACCCATTTGCCCTTGGAACCAATGGTTTAGATCGACGCCCGGCCTTAGCCGTTTGCTTTCTATCTGCTGCCAGGCTGCGTACTTGGTGAACGTGCCCGACGGGTCCTGCACTTCGCATCAGACACCCTCGAGCCCAAAGCAATGCAAAGCATCCCAAACTCCAAGCCTGAATTGGTTTGGATTGGGCGGTGGGGATTTGATCAATGCTTGGGGAGGAAACTCCACTAGCATCCACTAACCAAACTACCAAACCAAAGCACCAAAGGGAAGCATCCCGTTTGCGGATCTCGATCGCCTTTCGGGAACCCGTTTAAGCAGGGGAAGAAAAGCCGTCCCCGAAACGAAAGGTCCAATTCGGGACCCAGCTCCATGCATGTTGCCAAGGCGCCACGAAACACAACGAAGCACATTCACCCACCCCCATTCAAGAATTGCCGTGAACAAATGCCGCAACAACCTGTCTGTATCAATTTCCCTCTCCCAACCAAAAGAAGAACACCCAGAACCCACCCTGACAGGAAATCTGGCGCAGTAGGCAAAAGCGATGTTTACGCCAAATGCTCTGGTCCACATAAAAGAAAGCGACAGAGATCTTTCCAAATCGTGGTTGTCAAAATGATGGACCCAAAACATGCGCGGTTTCCGTTTGGTTTCCCTTCGACACCATCCAAGAAGGGCCTTCGCAGTGTTCCTGACTAATCCAAGAGACACATCAACCCAGGGGTGGCTGATTTCCCCAATAGGGCAACGCAGGTTTAAGTCTACCTGGCAGTCAAAGAATGGACAGGGCTTACTGGATTTCCCCAAATCGCAAGTTGATTCATTGGCTGAAACTGCCACTTGTCCCCTTTGAATGTGGCAGTTTACTGGCGAGTTCCCCTTTTCGCAGGTTTAAAGAGAACTCTGGGCTTCTCTGTGAGACAATTCCTCGATCAACGTCAGGCAAGTAGGGAACCAACCAGAGTGAGATAACTGGGGTAATTGGGGTGATCCTCCACTTATAAACAGGGTTTTTACCCACCTGACGTTGGCAACGAACACGTAGGTTGCAACCATGGTGAGACAACTGCGGCAACTGGGGCAATTTGGTCGGAAAAGGGCTACAACCAGGGCTTATAACCAGGGCTTAGTAGCTTAGTCACTTGTAATTAACCAGGGCTACCGGCGATGGGAGATGCTGCTCGGACAGTATAAGACCCGGCCGGGCCAGGTCTGGTTGGGGCGGTTCACATCCCCCTCGGGTACCACCGGTCCTGTTCACGCCCTGGCGACCACAACAAGTCCAACCACTACAACTTCACCCCCCAGAACCCTACCACCCGCCCCCCCGTCTGCCCCGTCTGCCCCGTCTGCCCCGAAACCGCCGACAACCGCCGGCCGTGTTGAAGAGCACAGGGCCGTCCCAGGGGTCCACGCCGCCCACCAAAAGGGCCACCTCGGTGACTCAGGCTCCCAGCTCGCGAGCCGCCGTGTGGGTCGGTTCCTTTCCAAGGCCACACAAGAGAGCAACACTGCTTATACATGTGTATATATATATATATTATGGCGCAGTAAAGCCAGGGTCCATAAAAGCTGCATGCACATATGTATATTTATATATATATTACCTACATAAATCCCAGCAAATGGCATGGCTTTTAGAAAGCCCAAAGCAATAGTATAATTACGACTAGCACACAAGGGCTAAGGGAAGACACCGCTACTCAGCCACAAACACATAGGATATTGCCAGAAAAATTGCCCCAAATTGTAGGGTAGTTGTTCAATTCTTCCTGCCCCAAATCATGGCTGGGCTGTCCTCGGATCCCCTGCTCAAAGTCCAACTGTTCGTGGCTTAAATAGAAGCTACCACACCAACCAAAAGCTCAATCCTAAGGAACCGGATGGCTGGGAACTACCTTACTCGAAGCTTCCCTATAGTTCTGGGTTGGATGGACACCCCCCAATTAAACCAAAAAAAACACTAAAAGAAAATCAACAACAACAACATCTAAGGGGGCGGATGGCTGGGGACCACATGGATGTGAAAGACACCCCTTACCAGAACCGCATGGATGGCAGGGAAACAAAACCAACGCGGAACAAGTCTCTTGCTGAAACGGAACCAAGATGAGTCAATACTAAGCTCAGCCCAGTGGCCATTGGAAAACAGGGTAGCCTTTTTTGGTTGGTTTGTAGTTTAAAGGGGAACCCCTTCCCAAAAAAGTCGAACAAAGAGCGCCTTTTTGCTTCCAAAGCCGTATGGCAGGGAAACAAAACCAAAGATACCCCAAAAGACTCCTAAACAAGCGCATGGCTGGAACAGAACCAAGATTAACCAAGGCTCAACGCCAAGTGCCTCCAAAGCCGTATGGATGGCAGGGAAGCAAAACCAACGACACCCAAAGACTCGCGGATGGCTGGAACGGAACCAAGATGAACCAAGACTCAACACCAGAAGCAAAACCAACTAAAGACACCTCAAGACACCTAAAAGCACCTCAAAGACACCTAAAGACACCTAAAGACACCTAAAAGACACCTAAAAGACACCTCAAAGACACCTAAAGACACCTCAAGACACCCAAAGACACCTCAAGACACCTCAAGACACCTAAAAGCACCTCAAAGACACCTAAAGACACCTAAAAGACACCTAAAAGACACCTCAAAGACACCTAAAGACACCTCAAGACACCTCAAGACACCCAAAGACACCTCAAGACACCTCAAGACACCTAAAGACACCTCAAGACACCTCAAGACACCTCAAGACACCTCAAAGACACCTAAAGACACCTCAAGACACCTCAAGACACCTAAAAGCACCTCAAAGACACCTAAAGACACCTAGAGACACCTAAAAGACACCTCAAGACACCTCAAAGACACCTCAAGACACCTCAAGACACCTAAAAGCACCTCAAAGACACCTAAAGACACCTAGAGACACCTAAAAGACACCTCAAGACACCTCAAAGACACCTCAAGACACCTCAAAGACACCTCAAGACACCTCAAGACACCTAAAAGCACCTCAAAGACAACTAAAGACACCTAGAGACACCTAAAAGACACCTAAAAGACACCTCAAAGACACCTAAAAGCACCTAAAGAAGCGGATCCAGCAGTGCTTAAGCTAAGCGGCTCCGAAGGGTCGGGACATGGTCTTCTTCTTGCGGTCGGAGTCGCTGAAGTCCAGGGCCAAGTCGGCAATCGCCTTCGATCGGCTCGGGCCGCGCGGGGCTTCGGATTTCAGCGGGTGTCGAGCCAAGATCCGGCAAGATGTGGCCAGGGGTGAAAACCCAAATCGTACCCAGTGAACATCCCAATCCCCACTAAAATCCCGACTAAAATGGGTGGTGAATTCACCTATCCCAAAATGGTACCATTGGTTTTGAACCATGGCCATCTGCCTGGAGTCTCCTTCTGACCCTGTAAAACATGGAGCAATGACCCCCATCATTTTTTAAGGGTCATTGACCCATCATTTTTTCAGGGTCACAAGGAGAAAAAACACCAGGTGTGTTCCTTAGAAGCCAAACGTTGGTTCAGCTTGGTTCAATCTGATGGCCCACACAAGATCCCAGGAAGCCGGTTTTTTGGCCGATAGGCAGCCACCAACATGTCCTCTTTTGGCTTTGCCTGTGGCCCAAATGTCCAGCTGCGGCGTTTTGTTTTTCCCCATACGCTTCAGCTAAAGCATCAGTCAGACACTCCCTGCGATCGCCTTCCAAGGCAGATCCCGGCTCATGACCTCTAGACGGGTTTTCTCGGTAATTAGGTCCTCCAGATTTGCGAGGTTAGAATAAGGGTGCCCGATTTTTTTCTGAAAGGGCACTGGGGTCCCATCGGTCATGTTGACCCCGGATTACTAGCCCCGAGTCTATTCATAGGGGGGTGGGGGCCCTTTTTCAAAAGTGGTCTGTTCAGGGAGAAGTGCCCCCGTATTATAAACAGGGGCTGATTAATACTAGGTCCTCCAGTAGAGAGGTTAGAATAAGGGCACCCAAATTTGTCTGTAGTCTATTTTAGTAGGGGAACCCTCCCCCAAAAAAGGGTAAAAGGGCACTACTGGGGTCCCATCGGTAACGTTGACCACAGAATAACCCCGAGTTTATTGATAGGGGGGTGGTTTTTGCCCCTCCAAAAGTGGTCTGAATCCCCATAAACCCAGGGAGAAGCACCCCCCTATTCATAAACAGGGGTTGATTCATATGGGGTCACCATTAAATGGATCCACTGGGTTGCGTGAGCACCTGGTGACAGCCCCCGTCTCCGAGCGCCAGCCCTCGAACGACGCTACACGTTCAAGGCCCCGGCATTGACGTTGCTCTCGATTGGGATGCGCTCGTTGTAGGTGAACCAATGGCCCTGCCGCATTTGAGAGATGCGCCAAAAAAACACTCGGTTGTCGGCCATGTCGATAAAATTCTGCCAACCTCTGAAGGTTCCTGAATCGACAGTTGCTGCTCTTTCTACCATCAACTGTGACTGTTTGTAGTATGAAGTGTCTGGAAAAAAGCGATCGCATTTATTTCCCTTCTTTGAGGGTGGCTTGGGAAAGGCACACCGCCATTTTTTGGATGTTCCATCTGATGAAATGGGTGGAAAATAAACAATATCCTTCAGCATGTGGATGAAAAACAACACCTAAAACCCGGAGCTGTGTGGCTACTTCCATTTGCTTTTTCGCCCCCTGGAAAAAAATACATATTTCCAGTAGTGATAGATTCCCTTTAAAACCAACAAGGGAAAAATAGAACAAGGGGTTGTGTGGCCATTGACTCGGTTGCGTTCTGCTCCCCTGCTAAAAGTTTAACTTGTACTGACTTAATGGAAAACCCATTAGTTGGCAACAAGTTTTTTTAGTCCTAACTTCCCTTGGCAAAACATCTCTACTCTTGGTATGGTAGCAAAACACTTTGTTTTTTGCAGACCCCCAGTAAAAATGAACAGAACCAAAAACACTAAACAAAAAAAACAACTAAACAAACAACATGATCCAAGAACAGTGAAGAAAATGCGGCAAAGGTGGGTGGGCGGGCAAAAACAAATTGGTCACCAGCTCCGCACTTCGCGCCTGGGCCTCTGTTCTGGCATGGTCCACCAGAGTCCGAGCGTCCGCGGTCAGGCCGCTCATCGCACAGCCTGGGCGTTGTGGGGAACGGAAGACGTCGAAACGCGGCTCGGGGCTCGGGAGGTGTGCAGCGGTGAGGACCTGGAAATGAAAAATAGGATCCTGGACCCTCAAGCTACCCATTAAAAATGGGAGTTCACCAACCATAATTTTTGGGGTCTTTGACCCATTTTTGATATCACCCACCATAACTTTGGGGGTCTTTGACCCATTTTTAAGTTGGATTTTTTTGAGGGTTCAGGATCACTTTTGGAATGACTACCAGTCGCACTGGTTTGAGGTTAACGGGACGGCTTGAGCGGTCCCGGTGGTACCTGGGAAAATGTTGAACCCGCCCAACTTGGGTGGTGCGACCAGGTCTTACCATAGGGAAACCAAAAGGTTGAAAGGATTCGCTTTGGGCAAGTGCGCGAACACTGCAGAGCTTTGGAGGGCATGGAGGGCAAACCACCATTCGAAAGCTAAATTGAGGACATCTCTGGTATCTCTAGTTACCTACACACCCCCTGGCGGGTCAGCAAAAAGGCAACATGTCGTTATTTGCAGCCCCCTCCAAAAATGGCTGCAGAACCCCCCCCCAAAATAACAACAGGCAAACATACCAGTGAAGATGAGGGAACTTGAGAAAAAGAAAAGAACAAAAAACAGACCGGAAATGGCTGCAGAACTCGAAAAGATCAACAAACCAAAACAAGTGTCGGATAACCCCTCGAACAAACCATTTGGGCATACCCCGGCCTCCGCCGCTCCGCCCCCGGCATGAAGACTCCTTTAGACTGTTGAGGGTATGGGATCAGGTAGGCTTCTTGGACATACCAACAGAAAACCAGCGTTGCGGGAATGAAGTGCTTGTCCCCCCTTCTGTGATGCAACGGAAACTCCGTGCAGAGGATAAATGGGAAACCCTAATCGCCAAACCACCGATCCAAATCACCAACTATAGAGGGAAGCTGATTGCGGGCATGCATGTCCACTGTGATACCAATGCTACTTCTCTAAAGGCAAGAACTAGAGGTTCAAATCCCGAAACCACCACTCCAAACCACCAATTATGGGGTTCCTTGATTAGCTGAAAACAAAAACAAAACGGTTCATGCTAACGGGTGACTACCTGATTTGTGGCACCCGTAGCAGCGATTTCTGGATCACTTGGAGTCTCGTCTCTTAGGTTCAGACCCATGTGACTGTCGATCTCCAGCAGCTTCTCAATGGACGATGGGTCCACCAAAGGCGACGTCACCCTGGCGACGACTTGGAGCACGAGAACTCGAAATGCCAACCACCTGCAAAAACCGAAAATTGGAGTTAATTACCTCCTAGGTCCTCCAGATTTGAGAGGTTGGAATAAGTTGGTACCCGATTATTTTTCTGTAGTCAGTTTTAGTCTCGAACCCTCCCAACCAAAACAGTTGGGGGCACCCTTTCGCTGGGAGACCTAGCCTCCGAATCCCGAAGGAAGTCCAAACTTGATCTTTGCCACCAGCATGGTCCTGGTGTCCCCGAAAAGTATAAAGTCAACATGAACTCGTGGAGTGAGAATCTCCCTTTAAATTCCCCCGCAAAGGTGATGAGAAGCAGGAAAAGGGGACATATAGGGAACTGTGCCAACTCAACTTGGGAATTTCACAACAAACAACTCAGCAAACCCCAGAAAGTGTCTAAAATGATGAATAGCTGCGTCAAGAAAAAGCTCCAGTTTGCCAACTCAACCAGCAGGCAAGAAGTGGTCTTTCTTTGGCAATAAGAACCCAAGTGCACCAAGTCCCGTTCTGCCCAGCCAAGATCCAAAACTTGCTGGTGCTGAGTAGGGAAAGTGGGAATGAACCCAGGGGTCCTTTTAAGGGAAGCCACCACTTGGATGGTTTAAATCATTCCAATTCTCATTCCCTGCCTATCGCACCAGCAGCAAGGAAACTGTCCCCAGATCCCCCCCAAATCCAAGATGCACCCAGTCTCATGGCCGTCCCCCCCCCCCCCCACACAAAACGTTCAGGCTTTATTTTGTCTTCAAATGGAGGAACCGCTACAACGGCCACGGTTTCCCGTTGCTTTCCCTTGAAAACCAACATACCGAGAGTTCCCAGAAAAGGAGAAAAAACAAACAAACAAGAAAAACGCGTGACAAAGCCCGCATAACGACAGACCTAGGCAGCAACTATCGACCTCGACCCAAAAGAAAGAAAGGAAGTCACCAACCATCACTATCGGGTTGCAATAATTGATTTCTAAGTGGGATGTGGACCATGAAAAAAGGGGAACTCACCAACCAGGGAATTCACCAACCATCATTTTTCTGGCCTGTCCTCAGATCCCTTGCAAAAAGTTTAAGTTTTAGTGGGTCAAGTGGAAATCCCCACTAAACACTAAAAAGCTAAGCTACGGGGCTGCCAACCACCAAGTTTTGGTAGCAAGAATTCACTTCTAAGTGGGATGCTTTTGCGAGTCCACGTCTCGGGTCAGGAAATCCGAACAGATCCTGTGGTTAGGACAAGCCCCGCACCAGGTCAGATGGACAAATTTCTGGGATGAACCACCTACCCACTGTGAAGAGCAGTTTTGTCCACATTCCTTCGAAGCTATGTCTGGCTCGAAATAATTTTTGAGCTCCAAGAAAGCTCTGGGAAAAGGAGGTATCACCAACTTCCGGTTTCAAGATTGGTCAAAAGAAGCAACCAAAGCCCTACTCCACATACCCACTTCGTTGTATTTTTGTATCTTTTGGGAAAAAAACAGGGTTTCCCGACTTCAAACACCCACTTCTTTGTATTTGTGGTATCTTTTGGAGAAAAAAAAAGAAGCAACAACCTGGGTTTCCATGGTAGCTACCTCCTGTTTTAGTAGGTCGACCTCATACCCAAGAACAAGAGGGTATTTGGGCTGGGAATTTGTTAACGCCTCAAGGTTTGCAAAAACAGACCATGGGCAAAACAACTGTAACTGCTCAACCTGCTATCTAACATGGGTAGCCCAAACACGAAGGTCATGTTACGGAACTCGCTGAGTGAGTTCCGATCGCTTTCGACCTGGCGCGGTTTTTTTGGGTCTCACAGGCCAGGGACCCCCCAAAGCTGGAACAGGCCCTGGTTGGAAAGGAATCTGACAGAAGGGCTTTGGGAATAAACCCGGGATTTGTTAAAAAAAAAAAAAACACACACACAACAACTGGTTTCTAGGTCCTCCAGATTTGAGAGGTTAGACTAAGGGTAACTCTTTTTTCTGTCTATTTTAGTAGAACCCTCCCCCAAGAAAGCTGGTAAAAGGGCACTACTGGGGGACCTAGGAAGGGAAAGATAATCGACCCGTAGACACTTGGCCCCGGGAAAACGACAAGAGGGAGGTTCGGAGCATCCATGTCATATGGGTGTGTCCGTTTTCTAAGTTACCCGTTTTGGGGTGGTTTTGACTTGCAATTCGGACCCCAGCAAAAAAATAAGAAGTTTATTGTCTTTGTGGAAAACACAGGGGACACCAAACAAACAAAACACCACAGAGGTGAGCTAATTCTGGGGGAGAACAGGAACACCGCAGTTTTGGCGTATCTCCTCCTACGAAGACACGCCCGTCTTTGTTGCGCGGGCGTTGCCGATAGCGCGCCTCTTCTCAACCACGAGAATCACCTCAGTCGCTTTCGTGGCAAATTCGGCCCGCAGAACCCAAAGCCCTAGCTGACGATTGGTCCCCAGCCACCCGGAAAGTTGGTGACCGATGTATTTTTGTCTTCGATTTGCTCACCGGTGTTTGGGGGTCTCAAAGCCTGGCAGGGGGCCCTAAATCAATCGAATTGGAGCCTCCGGGCACCCAAAGGTGGTTGGGAGATCTTTGGAGGTTTCCCGATTGACTTGCTTGGCCTTCGCCATCTGCCGGGAATCCACACAGCCAACCCCGGATTTCCCCGGCCGCTCACGAAGCGAACGAACGAACCCAACGACCGTCGCTGGGCCAAGCGACGCCCTCCTTGGTGCAGATTCCAATGGCCGTGGAGCCAAGCCTCGGACATCGGCGCTTTGCATCGGCGCGAAGGCTTTTGCGAAGGCTGGAGGCGTCTCATCTGCCTCTCTTGAAATTTGATTGGCTCTGGCTTGGGTCTTCAACCTCTTGACAAATTTGTCATTTTTTTCACAGAAAGCGTTGGGTTGATGTTGATTAGGGGGGTCACTTTTGCCACCTTTTCTTGGATTCTCGAAGTTGGCTCCTCCAAGGCCGACGCTATTGGTTTGAGCATGCAAGCAATGGTTCCTTAAATTTGCCACAACCCCCCCCCCCGCCCGGAACTTGTACTGGGTACAACGGCCGGGTATCTAGCCACCATCTGGACGAAAGCGGGGACCACCCTAAGAAGCCCCGGAATGATGCCCCCCCTGGTAAATACCAACAAACAATGTTTATCTAATGGTTTCAAAGTGGTGCGAGCGGACTTCGTCCATCCGCAGTATGAGGGGTACACACTAAACGGTTCCAGAGTTGTAAGGTTGCCACTCTAATTAAATGGGCACACATCTAGCCATATGCACCCAGCGCCGGCCATGTCAATTCGCGAATGAGCTTCTGGCACGGATTGAAAACTCGTTGGGTTCCGAGATGTTGAGAATGAACGACGGCCAATAAAACCATGTTTTTGTGTTGGGCTTCTTTGGTTGGCCCGACTGGCAAGCCGAAGGGTTTACAGAAGGAAAACTGGGGCATCCTCAGACCCCCTGCTAAAAGCTTAACTTTTGGTGAGTTAAATGGAAACCCCAACTAAACCGACTTAAAAGCCCAAAAGCAAAGGGATGGCTAGGTTCACCAAGTTCTCTGGGGTGTTTGAGTGGTTCATAACCATGTTCCCAGTCCCCACTCTACAACCAAAAGCCTTCGCATGGGGCTAGGGCTTCCCGTAGCGAAACCACCACAACCAAAAAGCCGGCTTCCTTGGCTGTGAAAAGCCAACGCCAGGTAAGTAGGTTGCAACCATGCTTACAACGCGGTCTGAGGTGACTGGGCTTGGCCCCTCTGGAACCTTTTATGACCATGTACTTGCTAAGTTGGTTGCACCTTGGGCCTGCGAGGGTAGACAGGGAGAAGCATGGAAGCCAATCCGCAGGTGTTCCTGAAATTTCTATTGATGTGAGTCACACCGCCAGGTTGCGATGATTTGGTCAATCAGCTCATCCGGAAATGCAATGGTGATTGTTGTGTCATGGGCATCCAGTGCAAGACGGAGGGTGTCCCAGATGGTTCACATTCCAGTTGCCCATTGACCGGCTGAACAACTCGGGCACTGTTCACTTTTTCTTTCCCTTACCCCGTGCCCTTTTTTCAGCTGTCTCCCTTTTTGGGAGGCGGCGTTTCTTCGTGACCGGACAAACCGTTGCGCCATGTTGAGAAATCCGCTCCCAATTCCCGCCGAGTCCGCTGCTTGATTGCCTCAATCGCATATTCCACCTGCAATGCATCGCTCTTGGCTCCATCAGACGCCGATTTTGTTCACGGGGGGCCCCTTGGCAATGACACTCGGATCGACCCCCCCAAGAGCCCTCACAGAGCTCCATTTTGGAGGCAGACAGCCGCAACGGCCCCAGAAAACGGGGCCTCAAGCCCCGACAGCACTTCCCCACCATTTCTCCGGCGGGACTCCGTCAGTTGATCTTGGTAGGGGCTCCAGGTTCAATCCATCGGGGACCTTAAGCCTTAAGGCTTATGATAAGAATTTAGGCAACTATTTGGGAATTGCCAACAAGAAAACAAACTAAAACAAAACAAACACACAGAAATAAACGCAACATGCGTTTAAACTAATCAAACAAACCCCTGAAGTGTCCCTGGCTGCATTTCGTTCTTTGTGTCTTCGTTTTGTTTTGGGAGACGCCTTTCCATACCACACCTGGACTGGCTTCCCGGCTCCCTTGAGCACCAAACCAGGGCTCCCTCAAAACCCAAAACCCACAACCAAAAGCAAAACACCAACAACATAGAACAGGATTGTGGGAACCGGAATCAACTTCTGTGATACAACAAAAAGGGCTTCCCAAAGACGATTTTCTTCATACAAAGGGGGATTCCCTTGTATCACAGAAGTGGGAAGAAACCCCTTGATCCCACAACCTTGACATAGAACCACACATCCCCGAAACGTGCGGCAGTCCTTTTTGCAACCTCAAGTAAACTATAAATAATGCAGAGCCACAAACCAACGGGCAATCCCTTTGTTGCGCGGCCACCTTTTGTCGGGGAACCCGTGGCCGCCTTCGTTCGATGGGATCCGCTCGCATCGGAAAACCCGACTCCGCGCCTGGAACAGTCGGCCCTCCGGTGAGAAGGTGTTCACCTCCGCCCGGCGGAGACCAGTTCTTCTTCGCGCCCGGGGGAAAAACAAAAAGGACACTTCACACGGTGCGTGTGTGGATTTTGGAAAACCCACTAGGTCCAGTAGAGAGGTTAGAAGGGCACCAACTTTTTGCTGTAGTCTATTTTAGTAGGGGACCCTCCCAACCAAAAACGGGGAGAGAAGGGCACTACTGGGGGACCTAGGGACATTTCACACGGTGTGTGTGTGTGTGTGGTTGGAATCCCTCAACATGTTGGTTTCTGTTCTTTTAGGGCACCCGCTTGAAAACCAGCCCAAAAGGCGCACCACCAAAACCAAGACACACCCGCCGCGCTTTGAGGATATGATTCTAGGGGAAAAGCTTCCAACCATTCTTTCAGGGATCCTTCTTTTCAGGAAACCCAGAATGAACGATTGAAAAGAATGATATGGGGGTGTCTTTTTTGAGGATGCCTTCTTTCTTCAAATGCAAACTGGGGGGGCGGGGTCCCCGAACACACCCATGTCGACCCTTAAAACAACGCAAGCCAAAATCGTGGGAAACCGTGGAAAAACGATCCAAATCCGCAAAAAGGAAGCGCAATGGATTTCGGAATGCAAGGGGGGAGCCTGGACCTTCAAACTGTTGAAGGCAAACCAACATAATAGAGCAATATCCCCATGTTTATGGGTAGCTCTTCCGGGTTCAAGGAAGCTCGCCAGAGAAGGAAATCGACGGTGCTTCTTTCGGATTCCGTGTAGGGAACTGGCCCAAAGAATTCTCAGGAACACGTACCGGCTCTGGTATGATGGAAAAAACACATAGCGCCCTTTGTTCTAGGCAGTAACCGCAACTCCCATGCCTCCATTGCGCTCAGGCGAAGCAAAGACCAAGCAGATAGCGAGCGCGCAACGGGTTTTCTTGTGGTTGGCCTCAAAAACCAACCAAAGGCGTACCAACTCAACAAAATGACATGCCACGAATACCTATGCTTGGACACCCACCCAACAAACCCCCTAGCTGATCTGATTTTCAATCCTAACTCTGATTGAAGGGTTGAGATCAAACCTTTCGGGCTGAAAAAGGGTGCCAATATGGCTCTGTCTCACTTTTGTTACAACACCTGCACCCTCAAACTACCCAAGATGAAAGAAGGCAATGTTGGGGCAATGTGGCCGTGGTGCAATGGGGTCCCATTGGCTTTGACAACCACAGCCATGTCTCATCTTCACAAATCCTGCACCCTCGCAGATGGGGAAGACCCACAGAAGTGGGTTCCAGCTACCTGCAGTGGCGAAACACCCCCCAAAAAATGGAATGGGGACCGTCTCAAAGTGCACCCCCTCAACCGAAAAATAAGAGAGGCTACCCTCGCAAGAGGACAAACTCCTAGCCCCTATGCTGAACACCCACTTGTTTTGTAGTCTAACTTAAACCCCGGACTAACACAAGGCATGAGATATACGTCAGTATAAAAAAAAAAGCAGTTCTTTTGCCTAAACATCTACCTGGACCCTCAAAATTCCCTTCAAACACGGTGATTGCCACAAAAGCATAGGGGTGCGTTCCCCTGCTTAATGACCCTAGAGTCTCCATGACCCTTAAAAACTGGTGAATTTCGGGTAATGACCCCATTTTTCTAGGGTCAGAAGGAGACTCCAGGTAGTTTGAGGGTCCAGGTACCCTCAAAAGTCCGGGCATTTGGTTGAGATCCCTCCGAACAGGAGCAGAGAATCGCTGGGCTGCCGGCCCCACGATCGTACTCGCTCCTTGAGAGGAAGCTCATGCCTGAGGCCGGCCCAAGATGCCAGGAAGCAAACGGTGGGCTCTTGGATTCCCAACTAGGTCCTCCAGTAGAGAGGTTAGAATAAGTTGGTACCCGACTTGTTTCTGTAGTCTATGTTAGTAGGGGAACCCTCCCAACCAAAAAAAGTTGGTAAAAGGGCACCTGGCTGGGGGACCTAGCCAAGTTAAAACCAAACCCTGCTGAATGCCCAGTGCTTCTAGGCAAGCACATGATGGTCTTTTCCCCTTGGTTTCCCAGGTTAAAACCCAACAAAAAAGGACACACCCGAATGTCGCCCTGAAGAACATGACTCCAACTGTAAGTCCAGGAAAGGCTGGCCATCGACTCTTCATGGACCTGAGCTGCTCCCAGTGGAAAAAAATACCTGGAGGCAGGCAACCAAGGGCTTGCCACCCAATCGAAAAAACCGAGAGGAAAATGGATTCCTGGGATTTACTGAGGGCAGGTAAAACCAAGAGGGAAAAACAACAAATAATCCTTGGTTTTGGGTAGCCATGGTTCTACAAGTGTTCAGCCTCTTGTAGTATACCTTGGTTGCTTGCTTTGCTAAGCAGCTGCTCATTGGGTGTCCTGGGACCCAGTTGAAAGGTAACCAGTTCGAGCTTCCCCAAACTTACCTGAGGCTTCATCTAGGTCCTCCAGTAGAGAGGTTTCAGTTTTGTCTATTTCAGTAGGGTCCCGAACCCTCCCAACCAAAAAGGGTAAAAGTGCCACCTAGCTGGGGGACCGAGTCATGGCTTTCCCAACTTTTTACAGGTAAAAGCATTCGGCCGTCTTGATCACCCTCTTTCAGCGGCTTGGCACCTGCGAGACTCCGAGGGAAAGAATCGGTACTTTTGTTTCGGAAGGGTCCGGCGAGATTTTGCCCACGAACCTTGACTTCACAAAACGGATCAAGCGCGAGTTTTTCTTCGCGCCCGAGATTTAAAGAAAAGAGCTCCCAGAATCAATAGACTTAGATCTTTCTTGGCCCACATCTGGGGCACTTTAAACAAAAAATGTTCTGCTTCGGTGTCATATTTTGCCTGCCCCAAAATATCCACACTCCCCAGTGGAACCCAGTTACTACTATAACCCTTCGATCACTTGGACGAACTTTGAACTTCCATGTCCGAGCAAACGCCAGAAAGCCATCCACCGAGAAAAAGTAGGGACCTCTGAAGCACAGACTCTGCCCAAATCAGTGGTTGCGCTGCGAAGCTAGTAAGTGTATTCGCAAATAACAGGGTTCATTCCGCTGAAGGTGACTCAGAAGTGGGTTATAACCTAGGTTGCCAACAGCTTCCTGACTGGGCTGAACAACCAGGTAAAAGTCCGATCTCAGGGCTTCCCCAACCATACCACAGCCAACCAGTTGCGATTGCCTCGGGGCGTCAAAAGGACTCATCGCATGACGAATTCCATCCAAATTCTATCGATCGGACCTTAGGCGTTCCTGAGCTCAGTCTATGTTCAGCTTGCCAACTGCTTTGGAGTCGAATCGGTGCTTTGCAGGTGTTTGGTGGTGGTTTCCATGGTAGTTTTATTCTTTTTTGCCAAGACAAAGACACGGTGGCTCAAATCGACCAATCCAAACCGCCACCTTAGGGGTACCTCATATTCTCGTCTAGAGCTAAAATACATGTATGTATATATATATATATACATACTTATATATATATGTACACATATCTATGTGTATATATATATGTATATATATATATATATATGTTTGTTTTGGCTCCCACCAGCGCAGACTCGCGTCCGAACCGCTTGCGTTCCCGAACTGCTCTCCGAGCAGCTCTGAATTCCCACCTCCGATGAGGCGCCTGGCAGGATCGAGGGAAACGCGCGGTGTTTCACTCGGTTCACCTTACCGACACCTCTGAATGGGGCAGGGTACTTAGTCAATGGACATATTGTGGATGGACGAAATCCATATCGCACCACCTAAGAACCCCTGTGACACTGTGGATGGACGAAATCTATTAAGCATGGCAGTCTATGGTCACATTCGGACACACATGAAGGGACTTGCAAACTTCCGACACAAACAGAACGCTCCTTAAGATATTCCCTATATGTTCTTTGCGGGGCATGCTCTGGATGGTTGCGAAATCCATTTCGCAACCACCTTGAAACCATGGAGGACCCTTGGTTTGTTAGCATTGAGAGGGGAATCATCAGAAACCAGGGTTTCTTAGCTGGTGCAGAATTTCGTCCATCCACAGTATAACCATGGTACGTGGGTTGTAGCCAGGCTTTCTAACCATTCACCTGTCTACCCTGCCCCTTTCAGTAGGGATCCTACTTGGATGTCCGATTCGTCAAGATAGCAAGTCGATGGCCATTTATAACGCTAACAAGGTTAACCTCACTTGGGAGGACGGATACGCAGGTTGCAACTTAGATTACCAACGATCTTACTCACTTGGCCGAACACCCAAGTAGGGTAGTTACACCCCAGTGAAAGGGGTTCCTTGCCTCCATGAAAAGACTGGCCTTGGGACCTAGTCCTCCAATTAAAACGGAACTCAGGGAGTGAGAGATTGAGGCACCATGAGAGTAACTGGACCAACCCGAAGCATCAAAAAACGACCCTCCCGTAGAGGGGTTCGGACCTTCATTTGGAATTGTTTGGACCTCCAAAAGGCTCCGTTTTGTGAGGCACCCAGATGCCACTGGGAAGACAAAGACCCATAGGTGTCCTTTTTTGGAAAATAGATGGCCCTTAGATGATTGAACCGCCAGGTAAACCAGTGCCCTCTATTTTTCAACCAAACCAACCAAAAAGGAAATTCATGCGAATGCCTGTTAAAGATCCACTCACAATTCCGGAAAATATGTTTGTTGGAGGCAACTATGCGCGACACTTTTGACAATAGCAGGACATGTCGCGGTTGAGTTTGCTTTCTGTTTATGGATTGCCTTTGACCTTCGTGGTTTCCTTCCGGCTAACACATGCCCGGCGCTGCGGAGGCACGATCTGAGGTGTCGCCTAAGACTGAGCCAAACGGCGGCAGGTGATCAGCCTGGGGTCCTTGTCTAGGTCCTCTAAGAAATTCACGGTGAGTCCTGGCCCCAAAAGGTGAGTCATTGCCCCAAAAAGTGAGTCATGGCCCCAAAAGGAAAAGGTGATCAACTTTTACTAGGTCCTCCAGCAGAGAGTTTAGAATAATGCTACCGACTTTCTTCTGTCTATTTTAGTAGGGAAACCAAAAACCCAAAAAGTTGGCGAGAAAGGGCACTTCTGACCTAGCTGTCTACCGCTCCCCAAACCTTCGCCGGTGGATTTCGAGCGTGTCGCCACTTTTGGTGGGTAACCAGCATTTGTCTTCTTGCGCTTTACAGGGTGGCAAGCCCATGGTTGCCTTCCTTCACTTCCATTTGCTTCAGCCGCCAACATTCAATGGTTCTCGGTAGTGGATGCCCTTTGAAACCCAGAAGGCAAAATAAACCATATTGTTCAGCAAATGGACGCTTACCAGCAGATGCCCAGTGGCCATGGGAAAAAAAGGGCATCCTTTTCTGGTTGGTTGATTTTCAAAGGAACCCTTCCCCAAAACAAAGTTGGAAAAAGGGCGGAATCCACTGGGCAACTGGGGGTAAATGGAATCACTGGCTTGTTGCAGGGTTTCGGCAGCGGCTTCAGGCTTCAGCCCAGCGAGGTGAGAAATGCGACAGATCTTCTCGAAAATTCCGGCGGTTTCTTTCGCCAATCCAAACCCAGGTCATCGGAACTGATTTTGAGGAACAGCTTGCGCTCTGGACCTCCAAAAAACCCTTCACCATGGAATAGTTCCCAAATTATGGGGTGAGTCCCCTTTTTTGAATGGATGGTTTGACTAGGTCCTCCAGTAGAGAGGTTAGAATAGGGTACCCGATTGTTTTTTGTTGTCTTTTTTAGTAGGGGAACCCTCCCCCAAGAAAGGGTAAAAGGGCTCTACTGGGGGGCCTAGACGCAGCTGAGATGGCGCCCTTTCGCCTTTGATTTCACGCAATCGCATGCCGAATTCGGACTCTGCTGCATTCTGCGTCTGGCGACTTTGGCCAACGCCTAGACTCCCAGGCTGAAGTAGCCGGTTCTCTGATCGAGGACATACTGTGGATGGACGAAATCCTGCACCACCTAAGAACTCCTGGAATGATAATTCCTCTGAGTCTGGAAATGCCAACAAACATGGTTTCGAAGCGGTGCAGGATTACGTCCATCCACAGGAGGATGCAGGGTTCTACAGCTCCTCAGGGGGTCCACCTTGAATTTCAACCAGCGACATCTTTGATGCGTTGCCCTCCTTGTGTCACAAAGAAGCCGACAGTTCTTCGAAAATCGGCAGAACAGAAGGCAAAAGGCCCTGGTTACCTACTGCAAAAAACAAAATTCATACCCAAAAAGGGGTTCCTCGGAGCGGAGTGCCTGAGAGTCACGAGCAAACTTGGACCATGTCCCGTCCCTAGCTCCTTTCTACATTCTAGAGTCTTGGAGCAGTAAAAGAACATGCTGAAGAATCAAGTTCCTTCAAAAACCAACAGGACTCCCCCTCAAACTTGAACTTGTCCCAAATAATTGAAGTGGAGAAATGCGCAGCACTTAAGCAAACGAACCAGCATATCGATCTACGTGGCGTGTCACCGGGTCAAACAATCGGATTCCCGCCAAAGAAGCTGACAATGTCATCTGCGTTCGTCTCAAAATAGGAATAACAACCTCCAAAATGAGTGGCTTCCTTTAAAACGATCCAAAAGGGGTACCAAGCCTCAAACACAGGAACCACACCGATTTGGTAGTTTAGTTCACGTAGACCAGAATACGACTGCAAAGGTGGAAACTCTTTAAACACCCTAAGGGACAACAACCCCTCAGCATCTAACTAGAAAAATTGGAAGGGTTTCTCATCAGACCTCCATTGAAATAAATGACCTCACCTGGTCAATTTTGGGAAATCCCCAGATTTTTGGGTACGCCAGACTCCCACATTGCTAGAGTGGATGGTCCAACCATGGGACATGTGTGCCAACTGTAACTTCAAAACCAAGGCAACTATCGAAACTTTTAAGGTACAAATTAAAAATGGGAAAGCCAAAAAGGCAAACCGTTACAAATAGGTCAACTTTGTCTATGGCTAGCTCAGAAACCAAACTGAACCCGCCATTTTGCTTGGTTTCTTTTCCCCCCACCTTTTGTGGCATTCACAAAAAAAACGTTTGTTTCCATTTTGTTTCCAAGGTCCTGAAGGGTGGATTTGGTCACACTCAGTCGCACTACCAGGCACGTTTGGGGGCCTTCCGAAAGGCTTTCTGAAGGCTCCAGGCTCACACTGCACAGGGATCCTTTGCCTGCACGCCGACAACTCCGGCAGAATCAGACAAGGGCTCGACGAGGTCCACAAATCAAAGGGTCCAAACAAAAAAGCGCAGACATGCATGTACATGCATACCAGCATCCCCCCCCCAGCAACTCTTTTCCGCCAGGCTCAAACTCCCTACTCTGGTTGGGAGGGGTTGTTGGTATACAATGCACACGAGCAAACGCCACTATCCCCACCACCGATCGGGCACCCAAAGCCAACACCTACCAACCTGCAAACTTTTCGGGGCCGCAACTTCATCTTGAGCCGTCCGAAAGTCATGCCCAACGTCTTTTCTTCGTGGCCTGAAACTCTTCGGCTGCCAGAAACTGGGTGCCTCAAAACCAACGCCCCGCAAAAAGCGAAAACCGAGGTCCCAATCTACCTGGAGTCTCCATGACCCTTTAAAAATGGGTCCATGACCCCATGATTTAGGGTAATGACCCCAATTTTAAAGGTTCAGAAGGAGACTCCAATCTAGAGGCCCCGAATCCCGAAACCTCCGATGCTTGGGACTTCTCCGGACCAAGCTCCGACTTCTTGCGGCTCGAGGTTTTGCATGGCCCGCACCTTGGTTTCAAGAGAATACCTGGGCCAAATCCTCAAACAATAACATATGCTAGAGCCTCCAACAACCTGCAGACATGTCATACCCTGATAAAACTTGGTTGCTGTTGGCCCCTCTGCAAAAAAAGTCTCACTGCTTGTGGCTTCAATGAAAAACCCAAATGGTTTCCCACAAAAATAAAATCTAAAGATCCAGCGCAATAGCAACCCCAGTACACCTTGCAAGGAAACGTCCCCGAGCAATTCAATCGGCTCAGCCCGCCCCCGAATCGCTCAGCCGAATCCCTCAGTTTCGTTGGCCCCTCGCTTTGCCCTCCTGCAGACAGTGGAAAGCCAGCAGGAAGCCTGAAGCGTCGCGACCGAAACTCTGAGCCATGGAGGCGAAAGCCGTCGCTCGGTTTGCTGGACGCCTAGTTTCAACTTGGGCCAGCAAGGTCCTCCAGATTTGAGAGGTTAGAAGGGTGCCCGACTGTTTTCTCATGTAGACTATTTAGTAGGGGAACCCTCCCAGCCAAAAAAGAAACGGTAAAAGGGGCACCTAGTTGGGGGGGACCTAGGCCAACTTGCCGACCACGAAGGGTTTTCCTTGCAGTCGGAAGCCAAAAAGGTAAAAGTACCCTCAAAACAAAGACGCTGGATCGCCTGGCAGGTACGGCAGCGACCCAAAATGAAAAACCAGGAGGGAAGTGCTGGTCACCCACCATGGCTGGGATTGGGTGAAAAAATAGCTCGCTTGCTTTCCGCTCCCCTAAAAAAAGTTGTTAAGCCTTAGCGGCGTTTAGGTACGGAACACCCCCCTCTTTCGTGGGCCAAAAAAGTTCTCACGTGCGAACCTCCCTTGGCGGCAGAATGGAATGCACCAAGTGGGAAAGGTTGGAGCCGGGATCCACGGTTGGTTTCAGTCGGACATCGCCTCGAACCAAAACAAAAAAATGTCTGGTGAACTTCGAGGTGGTTTGGTTTATCACAAGCATCACAGAAACAAAAAACAATCTGGTTCACTTGGAGGTGTTTTGGTTTATCAGCATCAATCAGATTAGGGGCTTCTGCATTGGAAAGGAGGGTCCCTTTCGAAACCCATTAAGGAAGGTTTGGGACCTGAGTTTGAGGAACAGCTCGCGCTCTGGACCTCAAGAAAGCCCTTAACCATGGGATTGATTGTTCCCAAAGTATGGGGTGAGTCCCCTTTTTTGAATGGATAGTTTGACTAGGTGCTCCAGTAGAGAGGTTAGAACAAGGGTGGCCTTTTTTCTGCAGTCGATTTTAGTAGGGGAACCCTCCCAAACAAAACGGTAAAAGGGCACTAGTGGAGGACCTAGGAGGGATCCCAAGATTCTTAGCGCTTCCAGCC
This sequence comes from Effrenium voratum, assembly GCA_963377175.1. Classification (NCBI taxonomy): domain Eukaryota; class Dinophyceae; order Suessiales; family Symbiodiniaceae; genus Effrenium; species Effrenium voratum. Next base: position 624,172 of record CAUJNA010001358.1, on the reverse strand, counting down.
GACTCGAGAAGCCCGAAACCAGAATCGACGATTCGCGCGCCTGACTCTTCACCCAGCAAAAGCACGGAGGTGAGGTCGTACCTGGCATCGAGCTGCTCGTTTCACGCCTGAATCGTGGAATCTGAAGCCCTCCAGCGGGCTGTGGGACCCGGAACAGTGGGGAGGAACCGCGAGTGATCCAGCCCCGGCACGCCCAGTGACTCCATTTACCTGGTTAAAGGCAAGTAACTGAGGGAACCACCCTTCAAGAAACCAAGTTCAGCACCCTTCAAGAGAATGGCAAAGGCCCAATTTGGATGGTGACAATCCTGAACCGTAAACAATGGTGGTCATACTACCCCCCATTGTCTTAATGGTGGCGGGAATTTCAGGGACAAACTTCCCAAACCCTTTTGGAGTGTCGGGAGTGTCGGGAGTCCGGACCTCGATCTGTTTTTGTTCCGAGGGCGAGGTACTCCTTTGGATTCGGCAACGTCGGAGTTTCGGAGCTGAGACAGCGGAGAAACCCGCTGGAGGCTGGCTGACAGAACACGGTCCTCCAGATTTGAGAGGTTAGAATAAGGGTGCTAACTTCTTCTGGACGTCTATTTTGGGAACCCTCCCCGAAAAAGTTGGTGAGAAAGGGCACCCAGCTGGGGACCTAGAAAAGATCCAGCCCCTGGCGTCCTTCTCGGTCAAATTGGCGTTTCGCAGGCACCGAGTTTCGCAATGTTCCTCGCATTTCCTTGGGCTGCCTCTTTTTCAAGGGTATGATGTCGACCTTCTACTAAAAAAGGAGGTATTTACCACGGAAACCCAGGTTTTTCCAAAAATACACTAAAAAAGGTAGGTATTTGGAGTAGGGGGTCCCCGGAAAACATCAGGACATAGTTCCTCATGAGAGATTCCCTTGAAAACCAACAGGGGGAAATAAAACACTATTCATTGAGCAAATGGAAGGTTCCCTTGTCGCCATGAACTTAGATTAGGTGGTCCCAATCGCTTCCTTCGAAGGTGGCTTGCATTTTGGAGCCATGGTCCAAAGCCCCATGGGGCCCCGGGTCCGCGTCTTCGGCCGCGTACCCCAGGAGAGGATCTTCATGTCCGCCGGGGAAGTTCTCATCGATCCCGGTGGCGAAGTGTGAGGGCCTGGAAGCCGACTCGAAGCCAAAACCACCCCCAAACCGAAGCTGCCCCCAGGAGTTTTCTTGGGGAGACACAGCGACTATAGAGCCACCATGTACAATATGTATATTATTAATATATATATATATGATACATCCTGATTTACCCTGGGGGTGTCTTCGTCCTTGTTTTTTGGAAACCATGTTAGATGGAAGAAACCCGCGCTTCCCTTCAGTATCAGCCCCCGGGCCCCTTGGTATGGTAGCCAACACATGTGCTGTTGTTTTTGTTGCGCAGCCCCGCCCCCTTGTTTTTTTCCGCAGCCCCACACCAAACATGAACAGAACCAAACCAAAAATACAACCCCCAAACACATGCCAGCAGTGAAGCTATACTTGCTGGACGTACATGATGCTTCCCCTGACCATGGGGGGCAGGCGCCTAGGCGCCTGGAATCACCTGGCCTAAGCGACATGCCAGGAACCAGGTCACAACCTGACTACCAACTGTGTGTTTTAGGGGTCCAAATCCTGGGCATGCAGCAACGGCAAGCCCCAGATTCGAGTAAGTGCCAAAACTTAGCAGCACCGCACCTTTTAGCTTCCCCTCTGAAGCAACCCGAAAACAACCACCCCAAAAACAGAAAGCCAGACTCAACGAATGCCCCATTGGCTTCTGGTTCTACTAACCTGGCTAAGTTTTATGTGGTTCATACAATCCATATGGCTGTGGCTCAAACAAAAGGTACCAAAATGGGTTGCCCTGGTAAGTGGAAACCTGGACCAAAGCCTGCGGTCTGCCCCTCCTGTTTAGTTTTGAGCCACACCCAATGGGTCTGGCTGCGGTCCCGTTCGTTTCTCTATAGACGAATCAGCCAGAGGCCGCGGCTTTCGGAAGTCCGGCTCCTCGCAGAACAAGTCGTCCAGAGTCTTGGGCCTGGAAGGACGGTCCCATTGAGCCACTGGCTCAAAGCCGATCCGAAGCCGAAGCCCGGGGATCGAAGCTTCGTAAGGGCCAGACTCGCCGGAAAGAATGTTGCGGATTCGAATCCGGCTTTCTACTTCTTGAAGCATGGCTTTCCAATTCTTGAAGCATGGCTCTGGGATTACGACCATTTTTGTACCGATCGGCTTTGATTGCAAGTGACTCAATTGGAGTACCTCCCAGTGGATCGATCCATTTACCCGCCTTTTGGCAGCGAACCAAGGGGTGAAAAACCCACCCAGTAGAATAAACCAAGAGGTGAAAAATGGATCGATGGGCTTCCCATTATAGTACCTGCCTTTGCTTTTCTTGACTTGTAGAAACCGTCGTTTCCGCTTAGGGGGCTGTGAAACATCACCTGGATCAATCTGAAGTGAGCTTGCTTTTGGTCGGCAGCTCACCAAGGGGTGAAAAACCCGCCCCAGCGAAAAATGGCTCGATGGGTTACCTAGAGGCGTAATTAAACGCGCCTGATCCGGACCCAATAGAAAAACCGGCGAAAGGTTAAGAGGCTTTTTGCGCCCGATCCGGATGCACTGGGCCGTATATTTGCGGACAGGAATCTGAGTGGGTGCATGGGTCCCTTGGCTCCACCAAATCAACAGGCAAGTGGGGCATTGTTTGTTTAATTACTCTTGGTACGGGGATCCGGATGCATGAAAAACACCGATCGAACCTTGCAACTTGTAAATGGCGTTTTTTCCCTATTTTGGTGGTGTTGAAAAAGCAACATGTTTCAACTGGTTGCAAAATGGAGATCTTTTAAGGAGCCCTGTTGTATGGAGACTAAGCCCACATACCCCAGTTAGAGACATGGTTGCAACCTACTTACCTGACGTTGGTTGTTCACTTTTAAGTAAGGGTGTGTGTGTGTGTGTGCTTTGGCGCCGTCCTTTGGGGTTGGTTTTGAAGGAAATAAAGTGCGCAAACCACAATTCTCGGGGTCCCAAACCCTATTTGCACACATGCCAAGCATCACTGGGTCCCATGGGTGGAAATGGGACTTCCATATTAGAAGGTTCCCTAAAGAACAACATCAACAGGAAAGTTCCTAGATGGGGGGAAGCTGTGCAGGGAGGGTTCAACAGTTCGCAAATGGATGCCACCATTGCCACGTCCTTAAAACCCAGGTAGAAAAAAGGTTAGTGCGTCACAGTCCCACCTATACCAAGGTGCGGATGTCCTTTTTTGTGCTACGTTGCAAGATTGATTGTACCGTAAGCTAGGTCCTCCAGTAGAGAGCTTAGAATAAGTTGGTACCCTTTTTTGTGTAGTCTATTTTAGGGGAACCCAAAAAGGTAAAAGGGCACCTAGCTGGGGCACCTAGCTAAGGGTCCTGGGGCCTGGCATGCAGAAGCTGAGGGTCCCCACACCGCAAGTTGCTTCAGTGAAAACTTGGTTGCTTTCTGCTCCCCTGCGAAGAGTTTAACTGTTAGCGGTCCAATACGGAAAACCCATTCGCTGGCAAAAAGTTAAAGTCCTAACATCCAAGCAAAATGCACCAAAGAAAAGGAATCCAGCGAGCTGCAGATACACTGGGAAATCCTGCCCACCAAGACCTACTTGGGTGTCTTTTTGTTAATGGTAGAGTTGTTGGTTTGTTTAAAGGGCAACCAAAAGGAAACCAATCATTTTGCAGAGTTCCCCTATTTTGAGACAAACCCACCACCAAGAAAAAATACCAGCATAAAAGAACCTCCTGCTCCAGATATCCAGTTTTCTCAAAGGGGTGATGTCAAACCGACACACCCACACACCCACACACACACGGCACTCGCATGCACAGCTAGCCAGCCAGCTACACCTATCCTGCCACTCACCGGCGCGCATCTGCTTGGGCATGACGTCAAAAACGGCCTCTGGGAATCTCCACTCATATGGGGCCAGCGTCCAAAACAGCTTGGGGCAGCCCAGCTGGCGCACCACGTCCCAAGTGCACATCTCTCGCCAGCACAGCGGGCTGCAGGAGCTCTCCTTCATCATGAGCCGCAGGGGCACGCCAGTCCCGAAATTCTTCTTCGACCCATCGCGCAGGCGGAGAGCGCCCAGACGTCATGTTAACCCCGGATTAATAAACCCCTGGTTGATTTATGTTGTGAGGTGTCCCCCTTTAGTGGGGATTCAGACCATTTTTGGAGGGAACCCACCCCCAATAGGACGGTCTTTTTCATCCTGGGTCAACATTGCAAGATCTCGAACTCCGCGCCGTTTTCCACCAGCGTGCCCAGTGCCGGAGCATTTTCACGCGCACCTACGCGCGTCTTTCTAAACGAGACCCTCCAATTGGGTTCCCGGCGAATTCTGCAGGAAAGCACCCAGATTACAATTCCCCCCTCCTGTGAGTTCCAACTAGCAACGTTCTCGGGGTTCGTGGCCTTCTTCGCGCTCAACTTTTTGGCAGGGAACCCGAAGCTCAACCCCCAGATTACCAACCAATGAATGGAAACACATACCAAAACGAGCTGCCAAGCTCTTGGGAAGCTGATTGGGCAAAAGCACAAAGCTCAAATGAAGCCTCGAAAACGGACTTCCTAAGCACCCACTGGAATGGAACCTCATTTCAGCCGTGAAATGAGGCACCACCCTCAAACTACAAGGAATTCACCAACCATATCTTGGGGTATTCCATGAACTTGACGGAAAGTGGTCCACCTAAAGTTCATGCCCATATAAGCCAAATGAGGTGCCTGGACCTTCAACCTACCCATCATGAAAAGGACATTCGCCGACCATATTTTGAGGGTTGCAGCATTTCACCCATACTTTACTTTCCCCATTGCTTTACCACTCAAGTCACCTCCCAAGTGGTAGCAAAAAGGGAAGCAGCCCCCCGCTTTTTCAGACTTTGACAAGGCCGAAAACAAACTGCCGAAAACAAACTGTCAACATCGTGACCTCCATGTTCCACTCGGAACTTTGAGGACAACGCCACAAAGACTTTGGGGTTTGCCTTCTGCCCCATAAAACCAGCACCTGGACCCTCAAACTACCCATAAAAATTGGATATCACCCCATAATTTTGGGGGTCAAACCCATTTTTGAGTCGGAACTTTGAGGGTCCAGGGTGAAACTAGGGTCAGGATCCAGCTCCCCTGCGCCATTTGGGCGTGGCTCAAAAAAAACGGGCCCAAAATGGAAGCCTGGTACATGGAAAAAGGGTTTTTACCGGCCCTTACAAAGGCTTTTTTAATGAAGGTCTGGAAAAGTAGACCAAGACCTGCGGTCTGCCCCAGCTGTTTCGTCTTGAGCCGCCCATGTGTCGGGCCAACCCCGCCGAAGATTCGGCCCGGGCCTCGGCGGTTGGAGGCCCTGGAGAGGCGACGCGCCGCCTACGCGGCGAGGGCTGAGAAGTCCCTCGGCCTCGTCGTTTTGGAGCTGGACCCTCAAACTACCGAAAAAAAAAAAAAAGGGGAGATCACCCACCAGAATTTTGGGGGTCCAAACCCATTTTTAAGTTGGAATGTTGAGGGTTCAGGTGGCCTTTTATCACCTTCTTCAGTGGAACCTGCTGGAAGACATTGTCCCTTGTCCTCTTCTTTTTGGAGTTACCCCCATTTTTTGGCTCCCCCTCTTTTTGGATCGAGTCACATTTTACCCTCCCACCAATTAACATGGAACCTGACGTTCGGGGAATCGGTTCTGCTTTGGACCATTTTCCGATATGGCCCCAAGTTGTCACACTCCCAGTGTTGGGCCGGCAGTTTGAGTGCCCATCCTGTAGCTTCACCAACGGATGGGGATCCTAAAGATATTCAAATATTATAGGCATTCAGGCGCCCGTGTTCATATTTTTTGTTCTGGGACCCGTGTGCCGCTTCGATTGGTCTTGCAAATGCAACTCGAACTCACTTTCTGAACGGGTTGGGTGAAAAATATAACCAACCTTGGGTTTTTGTCACTATGAGCCAAAACTTCCATTTGCAAAGACGTTTCAAACAAAACCTCCCAAACGGAACTCCCAGTGCGTTTGCGAAGCCTTCGGGTTCCTCGCCTTCGCTGTCCGCCAGCTCCGCGCTGAAGACGCGCACCGTGCCCCGCCCCGTCGGCAGCAGCCGCGGCAGGAGCTGAGAACCGAAGCGAACGCGAAAACCCAGGCGGAAGCCGCGCCCAAAGCCGGGCGGCGGCAAAAATAGGAACCTGGACCCTCAAACTACCCATAAAAATTGGATATCACCCCATAATTTTGGGGGTCAAACCCATTTTTAAGGGAATTTTGAGGAGTCTCCATGACCCTTTAAAAATGAGGTCATTGCCCAAAAATCCAGGGGTCAGGGCAATAATAGGCATGTAAAATGGGTTTCCCCTGCTGAATGGATAAAATTTGGGGTCCAATTCCTGCTTGTTGGTTTCTGTTTGACCTTTTTTCTACAGTGTCCAGGACCCCTAGAAAAATCCGGCCACAACCCCTTAGTTTTAAGAAAATGATCCCATTTTCAACGGGTCATGGAGACTTCAGGAACCCAAAAAAGGGTTGCCCTGGTAAATGGAATCTTTGTTTTTTCGGGGGAAATATGTTTGACCCATACCCAGATGTTCTGAACACCGGTCAGTCAGGTGGCACAATTTTGGGAAGAGAACAAACCCTGACCCCCGAAAAGAGGAAGGCACCCGTGACAATTTTTTTTCAAACAAAGTTGCAAGCATGGGAAAAAGGCCTGCTTAGAGTCTCCATGACCCCTAGAAAAAGGGGGCCATAACCCCTCAGTTTTGGGTAATGACCACATTTTTAACGTGTCATGGAGACTCCAGGTACCCAACAAGCGTTGCCCTGGTAAATGGAACCCTGGGCTGAAATTTGCGGTTCTTTGGGGGCATGGACGCTTGGAGTCTATCTTGCAGCCAAGCACCGTGCCATGGATTCCGTTTTCCTGGTTTTGCAGGTAAGCAAGGATTATCAAGAAACAAGTAGTCTTTCAATAGGGGTCTGTGCTTTTCCTTGTTGGTGGGAGGGTACCTCAAAACAAACAAGCCAAAAGCACTCCGATCTGTCCACCATACGGGGGAACCGTGGTTCTTGCTGACACATGGGGCAAACTGAGCGACCGCCTGCACTTTTTTTTTGCGGCGGATGGACCAAAAGCACCAAACGCGCCAATTGGTCTGAATGACGCCTTGTGCATGAGGCAAATGTCCTACTGGTGCGAAATGGACCACAGGGTGCACCTTTGGGCCATTTTCATGAATTTGGCGGTTTGGGAGCTATTGAACCCCTGGTTTATGTTTGGTCCGGGGCGGGCGTCCCACTTTGCTTTCCGATCGAGTCACAATGTGGACTAATCTCGGGTCAACACTACTCAACACATCCAGCCTTTTGTCTGGACAATTTAGGGTATGTTCGCAAAACAACCTTTCCATGGCTTTTCTTTTCCTTTTGTTTCTCGTTGAAAAAGAAACACGAAAACAACGTCTTCGATGGATTTTCGGCGGGTAGTGCGAAACCAACCCAAGCCGGCTGAATTTTGTGGAGGTCTGCAGGATTCAGTCCCTACGAGGTCGGTCAGCGCAAGCTGCGGTCTCAACCGCGCCTGCAGTCGCCAACGAATTCGTTCTGCATGAGTTCTGTCCGAGCGCATGCAAGTTCACAACCCTCATACCGAATCCTCCGGGTACGACCTGGCGAATCTGAAGCCCTGGCCGCGAATCAGGAAAATGCTCCGGCTGCCAGTGGAGCCCACATGAGTCATAATCAAAACCCGGTATTAAAATGGTCTACCCAGAAACATGCAAAGAATTAAGAAGGCGGCCGCAGCTATTTATGGTTGGGACTGTCCCTTACTACCCTTCGCTTACCTGGGTTTTGATTGTGGCTCACATCTGCCTTCAGAGAAGGTTGACTGGGTCCTCAAGCCTAGTTGATTGAACCTCGACACGCGACAGCAAAGTCTGAGGTGCTGGTCGGACCGACACTCGAGGCGTCATCCCCGCCGACAAGGATGCCAATCTCACGCAGCCCGCAGACAGGCGCGTGCATAGCCAAAGGCTTAGCACCCCTAGTTGCAAGAGCTTGCCGCGTGTTAAATGGAGGGCCATTAGGGCAACGAACCACCGAGGAACTGCTGCTCAAGTCGGCAAATTGCTGGAAAGGGATGATGGCCTCAAGGGCTCACCACAGGCCAAAACTAGCCACTGAACCGATCTTCCCAGAAAGTGTACAGTCCGAAACGGAACTCAGGCAGTGAGCCAGGGGGTACCCCTAGAATGCCGGTTTTCTTTTTGGTTGTATTTTTGGTTTTCCTGCAAATGCCAACAAAAAGGATACCCTCCAAGAGTCGACACACCCCTGTGCCCTCAATGGTTTGCCCGTATTTGGCTAAGCCACCAAAACTCTATAAACCATCCAAGTGGTTTCCTGCATTCGGGGACCAAAGCCTGAAACTACTGGAGAACCTATCGCACCAGCAAGAACGTTCGAAAACACAAAAAAAAAACAAAAAAAACTCCGGCGCCTAGCTGGGGGCACCTTGGGGGACCTATCGCAGCAGCAAGAACGTTCGAACAAGGCCGAAGCCTTTTTAAGGCGCCTCTTCCTCCAGGATGGCCCGGCTGGCGTACTGCCGCAGAAACGCCAAGGAGGCCAGCCGTGCCGCGTCCTCCTTCGGGACTCCGCTGCCCTGACGAAGGATCCCGAGCGCGAGGCACGGCATCGAGACGGCGGTTTGGCACCCGCGGAAGCTGAGGAAGTCGGAAAACTCCCTTCCGCCCTGACATCAAAACACCTGGAACCTCAAACTACCCAGCAAAAATGGAATGAATCAACCAGATGATTGGGTTGCGAGAACCATTTTCGAGATGGAATTTTGAGGGTCCAGGTAAACGAAAGAGTATTGAAGCAAGCTGGCAGCTTCTGAGATATATCCGCCGCAAAGCAAGTTTGATGTCCACAAACCTAGTGAACCAGCCGCGATAGCAAGTAACCCTTCGCAATTTTCAACTCTGGGTTTTTCTATTTGATGGTTCCCTTGGTTGTCATAACTGCCTGTACCAGGTAGAATCATGTAGCCGTATGCAAAAGCAAGTCTGACGTAGTTGCACCGAGATGTATCTCCGGCAACATGCTTTTTCATGGAAAGTCTTCCGACCTTTAGTTGACAGGGGAACCAAGCCCCCAGTCAAGCGTTTCTTTTTTCAGGGTACCTTTTGGCTAGTAAGGGAAGCACAGGGTGCTGCAATCGACTCAAGAAGTGGGGGGGAGACGGGATAGTTTGCTCGAACCTCGTATGAATAATACGCATCGAGCTGTTCAAATTCAATGTGATTACGAGCAACGGACCAGGTCATCCGGGGATCGAGTTCGAGTGGGCCCACTTTTCGGGTTAGGTGAATGCGGGTGAATGTGCCAGTTTTTATCGACCAAACACCAAAAACTCGGGACGACTACAAACCCACAACAGAAACACTGCAACATACGCAATTCCCAACAGAAAGCACCCTCCAGTGGAGAGGTCGCTGCGGACTTAGCATTTTGAGGCACCAAGACTGGGTCCTCCAGTAGAGAGGGTAGAATAAGGGTACCACTTTTTTCGTTTCTGTAGTCTATTTTAGTAGGGGAACCCCAAAAAGGGTAAACGGGCACTACTGGGGGACCTAGGGGCAGTTTGAGGCACCAAGTTTCCCGGAGTTTCCATGACCCGTTAAACAATGGGGTCATGACCCAAAATTAAGGGGTTATGACCCCTTTTTCGAGCGAATTTGGTTTGGCCCCGACTGACTGCCGACTCACTCCTTCTTGCCTCTTCGCTGGGGCTGTCCAGAAGCTCTTCGTAGGAGGCCACACCTACAGCAAAAAAAAAACAACAGCTGAATCCGCTTGCTGAGTGGATGGCCCAAGAAGAGCCCAAACTTTAGATTTACCACTAAAATTGATCGTCCCAAAAAGTTTGAAAGTCAATTAACTCAGGAAGTGAGAGGAGGGGGCCCCAACAAGGAGGGGCGTGTAACGGTCACCCAAAATATATCCCGAAACCAAAAGGGTCCGTGAACTGTTTGAAGGTGCCTCAAGTTTTTTGGTCGTGGAGTTAAGTGGAAACCAAAGGGACAACCACAGCATTTCATCCAGTCGCCCTCGAACCGCGCGCTTTTTCGTAAAGGCTTGGCTTGCCCTGATCCAAGCTGCATGTGAAGCAACTGGGGTCCACAAACAGATGTCCCAGTGGATCCCAGGCGTTTACGCCTCTGTAGTAGGTAACCCATCGATCGATTTGGCTGTTGCTCAAAAAAGTGGTACCAAAATGGCACCTTGGTAAATGGAGCCAAAGGCTAAAACCTGCGTGGTTTCGTAGCTCTGGAATTTTGAGCCACGCCCATTGTTCAACTCTTGGTTTATTCTGGGTGGGTTTTTCACCCCTGGGTTCGCTGGCAAAAGCCGAATATGGATCGATCCACTGGGAGGTAGCTCCAATTGAGTCACTTGCAATCAAAACCGATCGGTGCACAAATGGTCGTAATCCCAGAACCATGCTTCAAGAAGTAGAAAGGCGGATTTCCGCAACTATTTCCGGCTAAAAATCTCCCTTACTAACCATCATCAATCCCCAGGTTTTGATTGCGGCTCATGTGTAGTGTTGGGTGTTGGGTACACGAACTATGGGTGTGTCTTTTTCTTGAAGATCCCCGTCTTGGTTGATTTTAGGAGAAAAAAAAGAGCAGCCCGCATTTTTCAGGCTCCGACCTAACCCTTCGTCATGCTCCGACCTGCCCCAGTGGATCAGAGGAATCCGTTTCGCCACTATAGCAAACCTTTCGATCCAGCCCTTGGTTTTTTGCTTGGGTCTTAAGCTTCCGGCCTCAAACTGTGGATGGTTGCGGGATCCTCTTAGGCACCGTTCAGAAACCCAACGGAATGGTTCGGTTTGCCTGGTAAATACCAAACGACAAATGGTTTCTCATGCTTTCAAAGCGGTGCAGGAATTCGTCCATCCACGGTTTCCAACAACTCTGATCCCCTGCAAATCATGGTTTCCCATGGTATCAAAGTGGCGCGAAAAATTTGCCCATCCACAGTATGACTCTTCTCTTGGGGATCAAATGACATGTTTTGCCCTGGGATCGGTTCCTGGAATCAACTGTGGCCGGACTATATCAGGCACGCCCAAGGAAAACAAAGACGCACCTGGCGTCTCCATGACCCGTTGCAAATGGGGTCACTACTCAAAATGAAGGGGTTATGACCCCATTTCCTAGAGATCATGGAGACTCTAGGCAGGCCGGTTTTTCCCATGTTTGCAACTTTGTTTGAACATACTATGTCATGGGTGCCTTTATTTTTTTTTCGGTGGTCAGCATCAAACAAGACATGCTGGTGACCTACTAGTGATAAACTGGGATCCACTGGGTCAGCATCCTGTTCTTGATTTGCCATATCTCCTATTTAAGGCCCGGTTGTTGACATTGCTTCGTTCGGGAGCATTTCTCGGATTCTACGTGGTCCTTTTTGACGATCCAAAGGCAGCGTCAAGTGCACTCAACCACGCTTCAACCGAAATCTCTAGGTGGGTGTTTGTCTAAGGGTTTTAGTCAAAGAAAAACTAAATCTCTGGATCTCTGGATGTCTGGACGTCTGGATGTCTGGATCTCTGGTTTTCCATCCCCCCCCCCCCCTCCCCCACCCCCTCCCCCCCTATTAGATGTGTCTTGCTTTTGTGTTTGGCGCGCGGGGGTAAAAAAAGACGAGCCCCCCTTTCTGGGCTTTGGCGTCATCGATACTTGCAGTTCCTTACAGGGGAGGAATACACTATATTCATTTCAGCAAACGGGATGATTGTGGGTATGGAAACCCAACCACCAAATTCCAAAAACTGAAAGCCTTAAATGTCCTCAGAGTTTTTGGCTGCATTTTTCGTCAGCTCCTTGGTCTTCCAAGTACCTGCAAAAAGGGGTCCTTCTTGAATTTGTTCAACTGGAAAACCTGATTTTTTAAGGGTCCTGGAAGATCAAGGGCTCCCATTCGCAGATGGAAGCTTCCATTTGCTTAAGCCCCCTGTGAATAAAAAATAAAATACAAAAAAAACATTTAAAAAAAAAAGTAGTGATAGATTCCCTTTCAAACCCAGGAAACATATTCTTGAGCAAATGGAGGGACGGATTCCGCTTCCGTCGGCGCGCGATTCCTTCAGCGCCTTCGTCTGCCAGGATTACCCGCGCCGCAGGCACTGACGCCTAACGCTCGGAGACTCGAGTTGGGGAAGATTTCGCGGTTTCCATTTATGAAAGAAGAAGGGTAAAAGGGGGGGGGAAAAACCACCAGCCAAAAGGAAAGCCGCCCAAAATGGGGGGTGGGGTGTGTGTGTGGGTGGGGGGGTGGAGGGTGGAGGGTGGGGGGTATATAAGGGTGCGAAAACCACCCAAAAATGCGTACCGACTCGAAAGAAGAAAATAAAAAGGTGCTGGAAGGCGATTTTGAGCATTCAACACGAGCCCACGGCTGGTTGATTCTGAAGAGAAGGCCGCAGTCAAACACACAGACATCAAGGCATCACATAAACTAGGTCCTCCAATAGAGAGGTTAGGATAAGTTGGTACCCTTTTCTTCTGTAGTCTATTTTAGTAGAGGAACCCTCCCCCAAAAAAGAAACGGTGAGAAAGGGCACCTAGCTGGGGGACCTAGTAAACGTCGCAGCCCAGCACCCGGGTCCCAACAACTGCTGTTTCCCATGTCCAAAATCCAAAGTACCTAGATCCTCTAGTTTTGGAGGTCAGAATAAGGGTACCAACTTTTTTCTGCAGTCCATTTTAGTGGGGGAATCCTCCCAACCAAAAAGGGGTGAGAAAGGGCACCTAGCTGGACCTATTGTCCAAAAAGCAGCGCTTGGAGGTTGCTGGGATGAAATTTTCTTGGGTCAATGGTGGTCTCCCTGCCCTTTGGCGACCTGGAACTTAGTAACTTAAATACTTGGTTAACGTTGGAAGGGGAGCAACCAATTAAATCTTAGTTGAGTGAGATTTCAACCACTAAACCACAATAAGCGAAAACATGTAAAATGCTTCCGAACAACAACGTATGAAAAGGTGACCAACTCTTGGAACCTTGACGAAATACCACCCCCAAATTGCCCAACTCTGCATGAAAAGTGTGGGCAAGCGAGTGGACCCGGAAGCACTACCCTCAAAGATGTGATCACCACTGAGCTACTATGGGGCGACTACCATTTTTAAAAGGTTAGTTTGAGGATGCCAGCTGGTTACAACTCACCTCCTGAGTGGGCTGCCCAGAAAAAGTAGTCATGATTTTTGTTCACGAAGTTCAGGAACTCAGGAAGAGAGAGAATGCTAGGTCCTCCAGTCGAGAGTTTAGAACAAGGGTACCAACTTTTTGCCCTAGTCTATTTTAGCAGGGGAACCCTCCCAACCAAAAAAAGGGGTGAGAAAGGGCATCTCTGCAAAACCTAGTTACCCACCACCAGGGTGAAACACATCTTTTTTGTGGTGTGGTGGGCTCAAGATCCAATTTTTGGGTCCTGGTGGGAGGGGGGATGAATTCAACCCCCTTACTCCGAACCAAACCCCCCCGGAGAAAAAAACAACACAAACGCCTCTGCACAGGGCGGCGTCTCCGACAAGGCCCGCAAGGTTTCGCACCTCAAGGGGTCGGGAGGGTGGGGTTGGGTGGCCAGGGTCCTCCAGGTTTGAGAGGTTAGAATAAGTTGGTATCACCTGTTTTTTGTTTCTTTCTTCTTTTTTTTTTCGTTTTTTTTTCCCCCCGGTTTTGTCTATTTCGGTGGGGTAAGCCTCCCAACCAAAGACAGTTGGAGAGAAATGGAGAGAAAGGGCACGCAGCTGAAGGACCTAGGATTTGTCTTAAACGAAGAGCTTGGTGTGGGGCTGTGGGTGGACTTGCAAAGTGCTCTTCACCTCAAGTATTTGCTTCTTTATTGTTCCCTTGTTGGTTTTTTAAAGGGGATCGGTTTCACTACTGGACATATGTTCTCAATTCTTTCCCAGGGGGCGCAAACGCAAAGGGAAGCTTTGGCGCAAGAATCTCACAGGCCTCGCCTGCAGCTTGGCTCGCGGCCGTGCGCTCAGTACATCTCATGCTGAAGGGTGGTCTTTCTGGTGAGATGGAGTGGGGGGCCCAGTTACCCTCCACAAGACCAAGGGTTCAATTCCCCGAAAACACGAATCCAAACCACCAATCCAGGGTAAGCTGAAAATGGGTCATAACTAAGACCATGTAATCCAACTTTCAAACCTACCCTAAGCTAGGACGTCTCACTTGAAGTTTGCCACATGACGAGTGTTTCCCTTTAATGGCAAACATAAAAAAGAGAGTCACACACCCCGAATCCAATTTCAGGATCAGCGGTCAAGCTTCATCCCATGAGAAAACAGAGTCCACGGGAGACTTGCCTCAATGCTCGAGGGTCTGGACCCCCATCCCCGAGGCTTCTCCCAAAAAAACATGCCTTCTCAATGCTTGGAACCGTAAAGGGCACTATACCCAGACATGAATTTACGTGATGATTGCTTTCCCAGCTGCCCCCCCCTCACACGAAGGCTCCACGCACTGTTGGCGCTGTTTCACAAATCTGGGCCCCTGCGACTGGAAATGGAACCCTGGTGTTTCCCCTGTGGTCCAAAACCAGCTATCCCCAAGAAATCAAACAGGGGACCCGATCAGGCCGACCCAGAACCAGCTGGGGGGGGAACCGCCCGAAAAGAAAGAAAAACTGAGAGGCACGATCCTTTTTACTGTAAGGTACCTCATTTTTGGCCATAGGCTTTTCCCAAGTGGACAGTGCCTTCTCAACTTGTTATATTTTTAGAAAATTAAAAGTAAAAATGAGTGAGCACTCAGAGGTTGGGGGAGCACGCAAACCCGGAGAAGGCCCGCAAAACCCGGAGAAGGCCCGCAAAATCCGGAGAAGGCCCGGAAAAAAATAAATCCGAGTCTGTTTTGTTTCGACGTGCAAATCCGCATCAATGGCCGCTGGTGATGCCTGTGCTGCTGCTGATGCTGGTGATGCCTCTGATGCTGGTGATGCCTCTGAACTGGTGATGCCTAAAAGTATCTAGCCAGAGCCAAGGCTGACAAACAAACGTGCCAACCCTTGAGAAGGCACGCTTATCTGGGGGAACCCGCAAAATCCAGAGGACGCGTGTCCAGACTTCCGAAATGCAGTCCATGCGCAGGCGATTGCCTGCATGCATAGCTTGATGCACAACGTCTTCAATGGGCCAAACTGGTCTTAGCAGCGTGCTGTCGTGCTGATGCAAAAGCAGCCTGATGGACAATTGATATTCTGCAAGCACTGCGGTCGACATGAAGGCCACAATCAGCCACAAAATGAGGCTCAAACATGTTTCCAAATAGCTTGGCCAACCCCATACACGAAAAGTATGGGCGAGTCCTTTTTCAAGGTACCCCTCTTTTGGCTGCTTTAAAGGACAGCTAGGGGCTAAGAGGAAAGCCGCCATTTTGGGGTCCTCTAAACCAAGACCGCTATATGTTCTAGCCAGAACTCTACGTCCGAAAGGCATATGATACAGCGCCGCGGACCCCCGCCCTAACCCAACAGCTCAAGTTCAACCTCTAGAATTCAAACAACGGCGGAGACCAAACGGTTTACGCACTTTCTGAGTGAACTGGCTAATAAAAGCTCCCACGCGTTTTGTTTGGGCCCTACAATTTGGACTTCCCAAAACTCACCGAGTCCCGGAAAAAAATGGGTTTGTCTCAAAATTAGGGCATCGCCGATAATATGAGTCTTTTTTCTTTTATATAGTTGAGAATAGATTGCATTTTGATTGATTCCATCAATTTGAATTCCATACAAACAAATAAAACTATAAGTCTTATTTTGTGAGTGCAAAAAAAGAGGGCAACTAATAGATCTCGATATCTATCCAACAAATGATCCATGGGTTGTTTCCCTTCAACGTCCACTTGGCGCCCGTGCCACAAGAGTTGCTCCTGCGAGATGGCTTCCGGACTCGGATCGTCGATCGTCACCGCCTGGCGAGTCCAGAGACACATCCTGTGGATGGTTCCGACATACTGTGGATGGTTGCGAAATCCATTTCGCACCACCTAAAGAAACCCTGGATTGATGATTCCCCTGTAAATGCCAATAAACAATGGCGTCCAATGGTTTCAAAGGGGTGCAGGATTTCGTCCATCCACAGTAGTAAATACCTCCTTTGTTAGTAGCTCGACATGATACCCTGAAAAACGGCTGGGTATTTGGAGTAGGGGGTATTTGGAGTAGGTGGGCCATACTGTGGGCGTCCATTTTTTTCTGGGCCTTCCCTGTGGGCGGTCATCTACATGGGAAGGCTTCCTTAATCACCAGGAGAATGCTTCCTACTGTGGATGGTCGCGAAATCCAGAAATCGCACCACTTTGATACCATGAGAAACCGTAACGTTTCTTGGCATTCACAAAGAAATCGAATCAGAATCTCAGAATTCCTAGGGTTTCGGAACGGTGCGAACGAAATGGACTCCGTCCATCAGTCGCTCGCCGGAGCCAGAGTGAAAACCCGGGATTCAAATGGCGGCGAGCCGTTGATTCTTGGTACCCGTTGCTTGGGGTGTTCTTTTTTTTTCCAGGGAGACCAAGGGAAATCGGTACATGGTTTGCCCACCGTGCAAACCAAGAATTGAAAAGGCAAAAATATCGGAAGCAATTCATTCATGGCTGGGATTGTCCCTCACCCTCCAGTTACCCGGGCTTTGATTGTGACTCAGATGAGAAAAAAATCCGGGGCGAAGTAGATGGCTAGGTCCTCCAATAGAGAGGTTCGAATAAGGGTATACTTGTTCAGGACGTCTATTTTGGTAGGGGAAGCCTCCCCCCAAAAAGTTGGTCAAAGGGCACCTTTCGCTGGGGGACCTAGATGGGGTGTCACGCTCCGTCTTTTTTTCGAGAGTACCTCTTTGTGGATCACTTGCCCAGTATCGGCAATGGGTTCTGAAAGGTGAACACCTTTTGCGACCAAAAAAGCCCGAAAAAGGTCAACCAACCTCGGAACACACACAAAAAAAATAAACAGCCCGTTAAAGTCGAACACCAAAAGGTGAAAACGTCGGCTTAGGTCAGGGTTTTTGGGGTCCACTAAGTTTGGCTTCTACTGGCAACCAACAAAGGAACACCCCCACTCTTCAGGGCTCCGATTCTCATCTTTGTACCATTGCTGGTATGTACAGGGGGAATGCTCATTCCGCAAACTGGGGTGGTTTATGTGGGGTCAACATTAGCAGGTAACCAAGAAAACCACCCTTCAAAACCACTGGGCCAGATTAATCGGCAGGGACACGTCTGAGGGTAAGTGGGGTGTTCCAAAGGGGGGTCCCTCCCCCCAAGGCTCCCTAAGGCTCCCGGCTCCCTAAAAAACCCGTTTCGGGACTTCCCCCCCGGGAGGGTATAGGGGTAGGAAGGGTATGGGGGAAGGGGGTCTAACCAGGGTCGGTTGCAAAATTGGTTGGAACAACTGGTCCAAATGCCTGTGGACAAATTGGCCAAGGAGGCTAAATTTCAATAGTCAGTCGATGTTGCAAGCTCACCTCGGCAAACTAACGAGCTTCATCACTCCGTACCGCCTGTACAGGCCCGGTGCTGGTAACCCGTTGGTTCTTGAGGGTCATGACCCCTCCAACGCACATGAGTGAAGAACTCCAACCAATTCCTCAGGGGGCCTTAAAAACAACCATATTTGCATGATGGCGTCTTCTGACTACTTCACATGGCAACTGCAAGCATTCGGGGGGATGTATCAGTAATCGGGAAAGTAGGTCGGTTGGTTTAACCACTTGTCGCTGAACATTTAAGAAAGGGACCGAAGATTCAGGCTAGGTTTTTCAGTTGGGAGGGTTCCCCTACTAAAATAGACTACAGAAAAAGCTGGTACCCTTATTCTACCCTCTCTACTGGAGGACCTAGTAGTCTAGGGGTACCTCCCCCATTCTTTCCAGGGATCCTTCTAGAAATCCTCCAGAAACCTGGGGTTTCTAAAATTGGTTGAAACATGTTGAAAAGAATCCCGGGGAAAACGGATCCGGTTTTCGAAAAGAAGGATGGTTGAAAAGAATGGACCAGGAACCAACCCCTAGAAGTCGGTGTTTCCCATTTGCTTGGGGTTCAGTTTGGGCCCCAAATTCAGCGTCTTTCAGGAAGCAGCTCCAGGTGGTCCTCTCAAACACCATTGGGTGAAAGTGGATGGCACAATTCCCGTTATGTGGGCACCAATTCCATTTAAGAGGAAGACGAAGAAGAAGAAGAAGAAGAAGAAGAATAATGTAGTTTCCACTCAACCCACTCCAAGTGTTTTCGACTTTCCGCAGGGATCAGTTCGATCAGGGTGCCATCTATGTTCACTGTCGCCTTTTGGTTCAGGAAGACCCACACACACCAGCTATGGTCTTGAATTGGAACTCCGTCTGCATATAAAGTAAATACCTGAGATGGATTTTCTGTCCACGGTATGGGGTCCACCTTAAGGACATCTAAAAAAAAAACGAGAGAACCTAAAAAACACTACAACATTGGAACACTGGAACACTGGAGCACTGGGAAATAGGAGCACTGGAACACTAGAGACCCGGAACATTGGAACACTGGAAAAGACTGGAACACTGGAACATGGAAACTGGAATGCTGGAAGACACTGGAACTTTGGAACAGTAACATACTGGAACACTATAACACTGGAACACCGGAAAAGGCTGGAGAAGACTGGAATCTTGGAACATTCTCTCTCAAAATTCTTTTGCCGCGCCTCCAGGCGGTGCCAGGCGTTGATGACCAGCACCTCCTCGTCCTCCTGCATAGGCTGGAAAAATCGATCGGACCCCGGCAAAAACATAGTGGAAAACAAAGGGACCAACCAAAAAAGCAAAAAAAAGAAAAAGGGGAGCTAATTCTGAGTAAGCATAGGCTTCCGGACCAAAGATGACAAGGTCCAGCGGAACGGGGAACCCTCCCGCCCAAAAAGGAAACGGTAAAAGGGCACTGGGGGCCTTAAATTATAAACTCGTTTTGCAGGAGACCCGGTACTTGCCTGTTCAACCTACTAAGTAGGTCATAACCAAGGATCTTTGCCTGGGCTTTGGGATAGTTGGCTTACCATGATTACAACCTGCTGAAATTCATTGGCGTGTTCGCCCCCTGGAACAAATGGGCAACACAAGTGTGTCCAGCTTAGATTGTCTTTGAAACCAAGAGGGAAAATTAAAACATATCCTTAAGCAATGGTCCTCCAGTAGAGAGGTTAGAATAAGGTACCAACTTTTTTCAGGACGTCGATTTTAGTAGGGGAACCCTCCCCCAAACAAGTCGGCAAAAGGGCCACCTAGCTGTGGGACCTAGAGACCCAAAAAAGATAACAACACTAGAAGTCACTGGAAGCAGAAGGTGAGGTGGACGAAATCCATTTCGCTTTTGTGTTTTCGTGCTTTGGTTTTTGTGGTTCCTTTAAGCAATACTAGGTCACCCAGTAGTGCCCTTTTACCAACTTTTGTTGGGGGAGGGTTCCCCTACTAAAATAGACTACAGAAGAAAAACAGGGACCCTTGTTCTAACCTCCCTACCGGAGGACCCAGCAACACTAGAAGTCACTAGAAGCAAAAAGGTGAGGTGTGTTCTCTGTTTAAAATCTTTGCTCGCCAGAGCTGGCCGTTTTCCTTTTTGTCAACCCGGGGCTGGTGCTTAGCTTAGGGCTGGCCAAAGACTCGAGCCTCAGTAGCACTCTCAGTCAACCACCCACAACAACGCTGATGACTCTGGCCAAAATGACCAAAACAAGTTTTGACCAAAGCACGGTGTTCCGTTTGCCCCCCCCCCCCATGTTTTGGCATCCGAAGCCTCGCTCGAAAAAACTCACCCCCCTTAGGCGCTTTTTCCGTGCTCAAAGTCTCCGAGCTCGGATAAAGGCCGGCGTGCGAGTTGTCTGTAAGTCAACGGAGAGATGTCAGACGGATTGATTCGCAAGGCATGCCTGACATCACCCCCGTGCACGGGCCAAGTATGATATGCAGCGGGGAGGAAACCCTGCAGCCCCCCAGAATTCGAAGGGCGAGAACCAAATCCTGTGGGGAAAGGGGGGCCGTCATGCTCCTCTTGATGCTGCATTTCTAGTGCCATGCACAGCTGGATTGCATTGAATTTCCGGCGGATTTCCAAACTTCACCAAAAACAACTGCCCAAACCTAGGAATACTCGATAAGCCACCTACTCCCCTACAAATAATTATGGAACCTGCAAGGAGGTCCCCCCAAAGGAGCTTTCTCGACAAGTTGGTGTTTTGGGTTCATTTGGGTTCCACGTAAATCGGCATAAATGTCCTTTTAAGGGAAATAGATGGCCCTGGTAGATGATTAAACCACCAGGTAAACCAGGGAAACCCCAAAAGGACACCTATGTCTGGGTCATTTGTCCAGCTGGCGAATTGATTTTGTCCTTTTCGAAATCCACCAGAAGGGCGCGGCCGCCCCTGGTGAGCCGGGCGCGATATCTTCGTCCCGGCCCAATGGCCCAAGCATCCGCTGGCCCGCGATGCGAAGCTGGGCAAGTGAAGAGAAAAAGCTTTCACAAGAGAGTGCCCGTACCTTCAAACCTTGGTTGAAGTTGGAAGGGGAGCCAAAATTCTCAAATCTTGGCAGTTTAGTGGATTTGGATTTCAACCACTAAACCACAATGAGCAAACATGTAAAATGTGTCCCTACAACAACCATGAAACTACCCTTCACTTGGCCTAGGTCCTCCAGTGAGGTTGGACAAAGGGTACCCTCTTTTCTGCGGTCTATTTTAGTAGGGGAACCCGCCCCAAACCAAAGTTGGTACAAGGGCACTACTGAAAACACCTAGCTTCAATTGGCAATCCATGATTCTGGGGCAACCCTCGCTGCCCCATGTTCAAGGCTTGTTCTTTCAGGTTCAGGCGCCAGATATGAAACTTACCCCGTAAAACTCCAAGCCCTGGGGAAGCTAATCTTTTACAGACATATAGCCCATGTTACCCAAAAAGTTGAAAAGTTGTGTTTTTAAGAGGTAAGTAAAACAACACACACACACACACACACCGGAAGCACCTCAGAGTTCCGTTTCTAGAAGGGGCCCCTTCCACCGTGTGTTCACATCGGCCCATCTCGGTTTGTCTCGGCACTTGCCCAGAATCCAGCCGGAGAATTGAACACACCAAAGGCTGGTGTCACCTCTGGGAACGGTTTTGGGGTTACACTCCGGAATGAGCTCTGAAACGCGGCATCCTGAGAAAAGGATTCGAAGGAGTTGAAACCTTTGGATGCAGAATGGTTGAAACCTTTGTGGCAAAGAGTCTTGATACCAGGTTTCACCACGGATGGTGAAACCCGCCAGTGGCGAAATCCGCCGAAGCACTGGGTACCACAACATGCCATATGCCATGCGCCCCAAAACATCCCCCATACCCCAAATCGGCTTTTGCAGGCACCCATTTCCCAGTTGATGGTAACCCCCCAAATGGGTCTTTGAGGGTTCCTATGTGTTGGCGCCCCCCAAAGGGATCGCGACCAAGGGTCAACCCTTGTTCGAGCATGCTTCAAAGGAGCCATTGTTTGAACAACTTAGGGGTCCTGGCTTAATGTTGGTCCATATTTATCAACCCCTGTTGATTAATAAGGGGGTGTTCCCCTCCACATCTGCTTTGAGAACATCCCTTGTTTGTGACGCTTTTGCAGGGAAACGGGTTTAGGGCTTAGGGCTTAGGGTTTAGGGTTTTGGCCATTGTTGGAGGCAACCCAAACAAATTGGACGACTCGAAATGGCGAGCAACAATTTCGATACCTAGTCCTAGATCGTGCTTCCCTGGTCCAACCGGACAGAGATTTTGAGTTCAAATTCCAAGGCTCTTAGGGAAGAGGACCTGCCGAACATCAACTTGCGTGGAGCAAATCGATGATGTTTTTGTGGATCTAGCTCGAGTTTGCCCTTAGGTACAAAGACTGTTGGGGCTAAAGCTTGGTGGATGTTGGAAGGGGAGCAAAACATGAATTTCAGCAGTGAAGTGGATTTGGATTTCAACCATTCAACCACAACACATTAAAAAAAGAAGAAAAATATATTTGAAAACCATGCAAAATGATTCCCACCAACCAACCATGAAAGGCCTATTTCTTTTTTGCCACCAATACTCCTCAGACCCCGTCCGTTCCCCTTCTGTACGGCGGCACCTTGGCGTCAGCACTCCAAACCCTCCGGGATCCAAAGATCTGCGAGAAAATTGTTTCCTCGGCAGATTCCTCGCGCAAAAAACAAAACGACTGGGTGTGTCTCAACATCTGAGACCCCTTTTGAAACTTTTGGATCTGGTATTTTTCAGGGAAACCAACAGGTCAACGATTTGTTTACGCGTATGGATCCTATTTTGGAGAAAAGCCCTCAGTTCAGCCTTTCTGTAGCCCCTCCAATGGCTGTCAAATCGCTCCCAAAATAGCGCCCGAGTGAAGGCAAAAGGCCTCAGGAGCATCTGAGATTTGACAGCCAGCTGGCGTGGCGCTTAAGCGCTCAAGGTCTCGTCTTTTGAGGCTACCAGTTTTGCGAAGGGTCGAAGGGTCGAAGGCAAGGGTTGCTTCACACCAGCCCAGGAAATGGATCCGTTCAAAGGAAAGTGTACACAGAATCGATCTCGATGCATTATACACCTGAACATTGCAACTTGTAAATGGTGGTTTCAACCTGAATTTGGGTGTTGAACAAGCCACATATTTCAAATCGGCAAGCAAAATGGAGATCTTTTAAGGAGGCCTGGTACATTTCATGGGCTTCGCTTGCTTTCTGCCAAATGAAACATGCTGGAATCGACATAAGCTTGGCCGTGGCTCAACTCGAAGTCATACCCAGTGAAAATGCAGGGATCCGATTCGCCACTTTTTGGTCGGTAATCCTTCGATCCATCTTCAACTCTTGGCTTTTCTGCCTTTACAGGAAAAAATCGTTGGGAAAAATAAGACGCGCAGATTTTGCCCTAAGAACTTCACCCTTTCGGCCATTTGATGTGAGTTCCTTGAATCCTGTTTTGAGGTTGAACATCTAGCCCTAAGAATGTCCAAAATGGCTAGAGCGAGGTCCGAAACCTCCGAAATGGAGGGCCCCTTCTGCCTTGAGGATGTGACGTCGGTCTATCTGCGTTAAGTACATTTCACATACAGTAGCCAAGCGAGCATTTTAAAAACCCAGAGCCACGCTTGGTGTATAGGAGTAACTGGGCCTCACTTCCGTGGATTGGCCAAAGAAAGTCCAAGCTTGCCAGTTGCGGCACAAAAATGGTTCAACCTAAAGCGACTAAACTGGGCTGCCCTCAGATCCCCTGCTAACAGTGACCAACTTTTAGTGGGTCAAGTGGAAACCCAACAACTAAACACTACAAGTCTAACAAGCTGAGGAACCGGATGGCTGGGAGCCACCAAGTAAAGTAAAGTCCGAATCGGAACTCGAGTGAGCATAGCGAGTGATCCAATTGGATCAAGCTCTGTTGGATCCCAAGAGTCCGGCGCCAATTCGAAAGCTGGGATCTCCAGCACGTGCGCATGCCTCGGATTCGCAAAGGCCGTGAAATTGTTTGGTGTACCTGGAACCTCAATCCCAAAAAAATGAGATTGCCCCAACATTATGGTGGGTGAATTTCCATTGTTATGGGTAATTACTTTGAGGGTCCAGGTACTTCCATGGGCTATGGCTCTTCAACTTGTTGGGATTCGGACCCCAAGAATAGAGGTCCTTTCAATTTCCCTTTTTCCAACAAGGGTATCCGCACACAGAGCTTACAGGACCCTCCGAAACAAAAAAAACAGGCACAGCTTTCTCAGCGTTCAGCTTTTTCCGGACTGCTTGTCAGAGGATGTCTCACAGGTTTTTTTTCATCGGGTTGGATCATTTTCGAGTGGAGTTCTTCACGGTCGGCGAGCTCCCGGCGGCTTGCAGTCAGACTCTCGGCGCTAGGCTTTGACTTCCAGGCGCTTCGCCCCTGAGCTCAGAGCCATCTGCCCCAAGGAACGCCTCGTACTAAGCTTCTGGACAGCCGTGGGCTTTGGAGTAGGAGCTGCAACAATCACACCAATGGATGTCCGGATCGCATCGGCATGTTGATAGAGCCTGGATCGCCAAGGTGCGTTTGTTTTTTCTTTTTTTCTCAGACACAAAATAGCCCCGACACACCGTCAGAGCTGTTGGGAAGAAGCGATTCGCAACGGGCGATCCAGGAGTATCTGACTTCTATTTCTCCCCCTACTCCAAATAGCCGTTTTTTCCTGGTTGTGCAGGGTGTATACCTCTCTTTTTGTCAAGAGTTGACATCCTACCCTATCGTGCCCTGCAAAAAGCAGGTATTGGGTGTAGGGAGCGTATTTAGTCTACCCCAGTAGATCCCAGTTTCCACTAAGTAGGTAAACTCTTGATTTTCCAATATGGTGTCCCCCTGGTTGCCTAGAAGCACCATAGCTAGGAAACATAATAAAATCGTTTTGCAGGAGACCCCAGTACTTGCATGCTCAACCTAAACACGTAGGTCATGACCAAGGATGTTTGCCTGGGCTTTGCCAAGGGGTTTGCCTGACCCGCGCAATGGATGGATGCGAACTCCGGCACCCCTTTGAAACCAGGAGAAACCATGCTTGTCAGTATTTACAGGGTAGGGTCCTCCAGGTGTTCTACCTACAAATCACCGGGTCTGGTTCTGAAGACATGGGCACAATCCAAAAGCAATGTGGGTATGTCCCTACTGTGGATGGTTGCGAAGTCCATTTCGCACCACTTTGGAACAATGACTAGGCCCTCCAGTAGAGAGGTTAGAATAAGGGTACCAACTTTTTCTGTGGTCTATTTTAGTGGGGGAACCCTCCCACGCAAAAAAAGAAAGGGTCAGAAAGGGCACCTAGCTGGGGGACCTAGAAAATTTACAGGGGAATCATCATCCCGTTTGGTTTCTTCGCTGGAGCGAAATATATTTCCACCTGGCCTGCCCTCAGATCCCCCGCTAAAAGTCGACAACTTTTAGTGGGTGAAATACGGAAACTACCACTAAACACTAAAGGCTAAACAGCTGAGGAACCGAATGGCTGGGAGCCACCAAGCCACGGTCAACGATCTCCTCAGAGTCACCTCTCTCTCTCCCAAGCTGAGGCACAAAAGCCAGCAGCCAAGCCAGAATTTGGGTAATCCTGCTCAGGCTACCTCGGCTCAACACGAGACCGAACGGCCCACGTGTCGGGCTTACTCCAAATACCAGGCCTATTGCAGTTGGATATCTACACAGGTATATATATATATGTATATATACATATATATGTTGCGCCTGGCTTCTTTGGTGTAACCTGCTTCTTTTGGCGCACGTGTGGCGAACAAAAAGATGTGTTTTTGGAGTCTAGGTTGCAACATCAGGAATTCTGCCATAGTAAGCACCTCCCTGTTTTAGTCATACCCTCAAACGGTGTGCATTTGGATTCGGACATTTGCAAAATGATGAGTGACAACTTTCCAATTCTGAACCAACACCCCCCTATTAATACGTCACTGGATGTCTCCTTCGAAAGTTGCAATTTGCTGGTGTCCTTTGAAGCGATCGCCACTTTTGGCGGATCCCAAAATGGAAATGGAGGAAACCCGCTGTTGAACGGACAGGGTGTGCTTAGATCCGGACATTGACTGTCCTGTCCTGAACCCAGAATGTTCAATCCCCCAAGGCAAGCAGTGGTGAAACGGTCAACTGGAAAGTGGCGACTCATTCCATTTGCTTAAGCCCCCCGGAACAAAAGATGAAAATATGTCCAGTAATCATAGCTTCCCTTAAAAGCAAAAAAGGGGGCAAGCCAGAATTCCTACATAAGAAGCCCCACACCAACCTGTCAACTTCCAGTCTTGGGGTGCCACGAAATCCAATCCGGGTTTTGAGACCAGCAACACCTGCCGGCCACTCGACTCGGGTCCCAAGCACCCAACCGCGGAGTTCGGACCGGGAACTTGGTTGGGAGTGAGAAGCAGCTGAGTCATGATCAAAACCCGGTACCTGGACCCTCAAACTACCCAAATAAAAAGGGATATCACCCCATAATTTTGGGGGTCAAACCCATTTGTAAGAGAGTTTTGAGGGTTCAGGTACTAACATGGTCTACCCAGACCCATGTAAAGGATTTAGAAGGCGGCCCCAACTATTTCTGGCTGGGACTGCCCCTTACTAACCTTCATCTACCCGGGTTTTGATTGTTGCTCAGTTGGAGGAGTGCGCCCCGCATAAATCGAAAAGTCCATCAGCATGTCAGCGGCGTTCCGTATACACGTTGCTGCCGAATTTTCGAGAACACCGCAAAGCAGTGGGTGAGTCACAATCAAATGGTCGACCGAGAACCATGCTTCAAGAATTAAGAAGCCGGATCTCCGTAGCAATTCATTTATGGCAAGGAAACTGTCCCTCAATCTTCATCTACCCGAATCGGTTTTGAGCAAGTGGCTCAGGTGTCCTGGGCACCAATTGTTTAGATTGACTGTCCTCAGTTTCCTCTCAATTGCAGGGTTCGGATCATCAGCTTCCACGTGGGGTTGGCTCCTTCTCCACTTGTTTCAACCTATTTCTGCGGCTTGCCCCTGAAAGGGACTGGACTCGGAAAGCAGGGGGCAGTTACCTCTGGATACCTGGTATGGGTCAAAATGAAACCGCCAGAAGAGCGGAAAAAAAAGCCAAGCGCAGGTTTTAGTCAACTTCTTGCCATTTGCCGATGGGAGAACCCATTTTGGGGTTGTCCAAGTTTTGCCACCACCGCCATATGTGTCCAAGCTGCAAAGGTTGCTGGAGCCCAGTGCACTGGTGTTCAAAAGCAAGAGCTTCAAATCCAAAGTCGATCCAAATCACCCAGGAGAGACCTGGACCCTTCCAGATTCCCTCAACAATTGGAATGGTTGGTGAACTCCCATTACGGGAAGTTTCAGGGTCCGGGTACCTGAACCCTCGAAATTCCAACTTAAAAATGGGTTTCACCCCCAAAATTATGGGGTGATATCCCTTTTTTATGGGAAGTTTGAGGGTCCGGGTACCTGAGTTGAAAGGGGCACGTCCCTCCAAAAAATCAACCTGGAAAGCAGCCTGGAGACCCCAGCTGTTTCAAAGGATGGCCGGAGATCGAGCTTCAATGGACCTGAACTGCTCCGAGCGAGGGAACCACCCTTTAAGCACTCAAACAAGGAAAACAGCCGGTGAGCTACGATTGCCTGGGATCCGCTGGTGCTGGCGGTGTCTTTTTTTGGACGGGGCCCCTCTTGCTTCGGAAAACCACTGCGCACCAAGCTTTTTTGGATCTCGGCAAGGTCCTCCAGTAGAGAGGTTAGAACAGGGACCCAAATTTTCTGTAGTCTATTTTAGTAGGGGAACCCTCCCCCAAAAAAGGGTCAAAAGGGCACCACTGGGGGGACCCAGTCGCAGAACAAACGCGCGGCAACTGAAGGCCATGGCCTTTCCGAGCCACGTATCTGAGGCAAGTGTAATCGTTGGACTCGGGCAACGTGGTTTCGATGCCCTCCGGCCGTATCCAAATCTCACCTCAGCAAGAGGTACGACAACTTTAAGGAGCAATCCTGTAAAAGATGGCCAAGCCAGGGTCGAACATTGGTCAATGGTTTCTAAGCCGTTCAACAGAACGAGGAGTTTTGAACCTCCTTTTGGTAGAAGATTGGTCAGGTGCTTTCGGCAGTGCTTCCTTCCATTTGCTTCAAAAGGTGTTGATCTTCCCTTATCGAAATCGATTTCGCTGCAGCAGATGTTCTCATATGTGTTTTTTTGTTTTCCGGGCCAAAAAGGCAAATTCCAAGCACTGGTCCACGAGGTCCTTTGGTTTTCCATTTCTCGATCATTTCTCCCCTGTTCATCTGGGCCTTCCGAGGTATGGTCGAAAGACCCCTTGTGGTTGCTAGGAATGGTCAACTTAATCAGCACGGCACATTTATGGGCGTGTGGTTTTTTCTTCTTTTAGTTGGAATCTTTTTAAACAAAGAGCTCCAACAATAGTGGGGAAAGGGAGCATTTTGTTCCCCTCCTAATTTTGAGACTAATCTCTGTGAGGACCAAAAAACGAAGGCTCCCCAGTTCTATTCAGAGGTGAACAATCTCCAATATGTTTGTCCTCCGACTGAGGCTTGCTAGTTCGGAAGGAACCATCCCCTGTGGCCTTCTTTAAGAGGTCCCAAATGGTTCGTGCCCACGATTTCCAACTGAGAACTAAGCGCGGATTCCCTCGTTTCAAAGACGGCACGAGGGCTATACATTTGGTCCCCGGTTTCGTAAGACTAGGGGAACAGGGCTCCCTATATCTCCCCTTAAAACATTATCCCCACAAAGGGATACTCACCTTTCATGGGCCAAAAAGGTGATGTTTAAAATAGCCAAACAGGGAAATATAGGGACCCCTGAGGAAACCAAACCCATGTGTGAAATGTCTGTTTTGGTCGGCTACATGCTCAGACTACACCCCTGGTTTGGGAACCAAGGCTTCAAATCTGAAAGCTCAAACCAAATGGCGCGAGCAAACCACGCAACCCCAAGCGATATTTTTTGTCGCTCACTAAGAAAACCATGTGAAATGCAGTTGAAAGACAACACTACAAATAATTATTTGGCTGTGGCTCAACAAACCTGTACCAAAATGAAACCCTGGTAAGTGGAAACATGGACCAAAACCTGCGTAACCCCTGCTTTTTAATTTTGAGCCATACCCATTTGTCGTTTGAGGGTCCAGGCTGTTTCATATTTATACCCTATAGAAAACAGACTCGGAGGAGATCTTTGAGGAACCAAAGGAACCAACCCGTGCAGTCTGAGCCATGCGCAACGTCCAGAGCTGTGGTACTCAATCCTTAGCGACCAACTCGCAACAAAAGGCCCAGCTGACGTCCCACCTTCCTATGAATGGCCAAACAACTCGGTTTAAAGATTCACGGACAGGATAAGGGTTCCGCTGCAGGCTTCAACGGGTGGGGAAATAAAGAATGGAACCCCTTTGGAGATGTTTCAAACCTCGGGGAAATCAATCTGGAACCCTCCCCCAAATTGACCCCTAAGCGGCCCTGAAAAAAACAGCTCACGCGTATCGAAATATTTTTGGAGCATGTGAGACAACTTCTACACGTTGATTCCCCATTCTGATCAATCCTCATTCTCTCAAAACATATGTTTTCCATTTTCTTGGCCCACTTTAAAAGAATGATCTCTGATTCGAGAATGGAATCGGAAGGTACAGCTCACACGAATCTTGGCTCATTTCAGCATGCCACTGGAGGTCCCAAACCTTCTGCAAAACCCGGCCAAACCCCCTATATGGAGAGTCCGAGACCTCATGCGAATGAGCTGTGGATCTTGCCCTGTGATACTGTGGATGGACGAAAGCCATGCCATGAGAAACCATTTTTGCTTGGTATTTACAAGGGATTCTATCATCCCAGGGTTTCTTGGGTGGTGCGAAATGGATTTCGCAACCATCCACAGTACCACAAGGCCAATGATTCTTCAATCACTTCCTGAAAGGAGTCACAGAAGTGGTTGAGAGTCCTTCCTCACTCCCATATGGTTTGGAGTTTGCGAAATGGTTGAACCTCGGCTATAAGTGTGTATTTGTCTCTCAAAAAAAAATAATGCGTTGACTAAGGGCTCATTGGTTTTATTGGGGGGTCTCTCTGCACACTTGCTCCTGGACCATCCGAAAAATAAGTTTTCCAACTCTTCGGAGTCCGAGCGTCCCCTTGCAGGATGAGGTTTGCACACACTCCGCTTTGCATTGCTCGATGCTAAGGCCGGAGACAACCGTGAAGTAGGAGCCTCAGTCGAAATTGAGCGTCACCTAAATTTTCAGAGGGAACCCGCTGAAAAGGGGTTTGATATGATCTCCGCATGTAAATGATGCCCACCAAAGGATCCTCAATTAGCACTCAGAAAGCTGCTGCTCGCAAAACGCTGAACCCACAAAAAGAGTGGTGAGAAGGGACGCTGCTCATTTGACCTTCCGTCTTCCATTTGGCTCAGGCAGCTTTTCTTGACGTATGCAAAGGACCTAGAGGCGTTCACAGCCCAAAAGACTCATGAACGGATGAGCAAGATCTGTCACTCAGTGGTGCTTTGGCTTGGATGCAACAAATGCCCTCCCCAAAGATGCGGTTTCCAAAGGCGCCGGGGTTCAAATCCCAAAGTAATCCGCCAATCCAAAAATACAACCAAATAATAACTACTTGCCCAAAAAAACCTTGAAAGGACTCAGTTAAATCGAACCGGGCAAACAAGATACGAAGAGCCTGGATCGGAATCCGTTTCGCTACCTTTTTGGAGCCCAACCTGCCTTGTGCTGGGGAGGTTCCTTTGGGTTATGGCAGCTATACAGCTAAATGGAACCGAGCAGAACACCAAAGGGTTGCCAACCCAAACTCCGCCTCCCTCTATGTGGTTTGGACTGGCGGCTTGGAGGGGATGGTTTCCATTGACCCTCTACGAGAATTAGGACATGGTTCAAATGGTTCAAATCCCAAACCAATCCAAACAAGCACATGGAAATGGATGAATATTCCGTGAAAGGCCCCCAATGAGTCCAAGGGACACTTCTCCCTTGGTTAAAATATCATCTATCTTGTTCTCGTGGTTGGCCATAACGGACCAAGGGTATTTTTTCCAATTTCGTGCTTCAAATGTGATCTTTGTTCCCGTGGTTTTCCAACTTGTGGTCATCCCATGATCGGACCTGCTGATCACCCCCCTTCCATTTGCTTTTTCGCCCCTGGAAAAAAAGAGAAGATATGTCCAGTAGTGAAACCAATTCCCTTTAAGACCAACAAGGGAAAAATCAAAATCTTCATTTCAGCAAATGGAAGAAAGCACGGTCGCCATCCCCCAAAGGTCAGCTTCCCTCGGTTTTCTTAAGCAAATGTAGGCAAATGGAAGCAAATGGAAGCCCCACTAGGCCGAGAGGCTCAAATTGTCCGTGGCACTGCCGCCCCGGCAGGCCTCTGGCAGCCCCCTCTCAGCCCTCGCTCTACCGCTCTCCCCCGGTGCGTTGCTTGAAGTGCGATGCTGTGCTCAAGCGCAGGTTTCTGACATATATGAAGCCATACCCAGAGGGTCCCTTGATACCTTAGGAGGTACTGAACGACCCGTTACCCCCCCAAAGCCGACTCATGAGGTACCAAGGGACCCTCTGGGATACAAGGGCTCTTCAAGGAATCCTCAAATTATCCGGGTTGGAGGTCAACTCCATTCCCATGTGCGGTTTAGCCTTGGGTGTTCGCTGAGATAGTGGTTCTCGCAACTTACGAACGACTAGGGCTCAGAAGGAGACCCTCAAGTAGCTCCGAAAACCCGGGAGTCGCGTTGCTCGAGCGCGCGCGCGCGGACAACAAAAAAAACGCACACACACACACACACACCAAAAAAAACAACGAAAAACGCGCGCCTGATTGCTGCCATCTCCAGACACAGGCTGGAACAGCGCAGGGTCCACCGTGGAGGTGGTGGTGGGCGGTGGCAGGTTCGGCGCGTAGACCAGGCAGGTGTAGCCTCCCGGCCACGAAGCTCCGATTCTCATCCGACCCAGAGGGTATCTTGGTACCTTTTAAGGAGCTACTGAACGACCCCTCAAGTTTTTACCCACCAAAAACCGACTCCTCATGAAGTACTTGGGTTTTCTGGGCGGTTCTTGGAGCAAAACATATTTATTTTGCAGCCCAAGGAGGTACCCTCCCACTCTTTTTTTTACATGGCACCTGAAGGAGGGGTGTCCTGCAAAAACACAATTTTCGCCCCTGTCAGGCTCCATGTTATTTGGTGGGAGGGTAACTGCATAAACTCGGTTGCGTTCTGCTCCCCTGCTAAAAGTTTAACTTTTAGTGGTTTAGTGGAAACCCATTGGTTGGCAACAAGTTAAAGTCCTAACATCCCTTGGCAAGATGCACCAAATTAAATACTGAGTAACTCTCTTCCCATGGCTCCCCATGTCTTTTGAATCAGAGTCTGATAGAGTCTGGCTCCGAGGTACCTGGACTACTCATGCTATGCTTGGATTCCGCGGTCCTTCCAGGGAGGCTTACTGCTACCCTACGCGATGATTCCATTTACCTGTATACATGCACGTACAGGCAAACAAAGGAACCAAGCTTCAAACGCAAAAAGGGTCCATTGTTGGTTACCTGTGGCGAAATGCCTGGGATCCGGGCGTTTTGCATCAGGGACCCTCAATGGACCGACCTCTGGAAGGTGGCGGATCCCCAAAAGGCCCCCGTTTTGAGGTAGCCTATGCAGGGACAAAGGGCTAAGACACGGCGGACCGTGTGTCGCTTTTGGCTTGTTATTCCATTCGAGGGTATATCAGGACGACCTTCAACTCAAACATCCGGGAAGCAAACAGGACCCATAGGCATTAGGGGGAAATCGGCTTTCGGGACTCCGGACCATAACTCACCTGCCTGGAAATTAACGATTACCCTTTTGGAACCTTGCTAAAATTGGACGGCCAAAAGGTCAAGTCGGTTGTGAACCACTGACCCAGTGGATCTGTAAAGCAGTTCACCATGGGAACCAGCCATTTATGCAGGCAGTTTAGGGATTCCTGAACATTGTGCCCCAGTGGGTCCATTGGCCTGGTAAGGGCAGGTAACCAAGGGGACCACCCAATAGAAAAGCCAAGAGGAAAATCGCTGGTTACCTACTTTAAGGGCAACTGGGATCCAAGTGAAACACAGGATCAGCTTTGCCCAAATGCATCGAGCCGCCCTCGGCTTCGGCGGTACTTTCAACTCCTTCTGCTCGGATCCTTCGCTCGAATTCAAATTCGGACTCGACACAGGGATGCCTTGGATGTTCGATTCGCCAAGTTCGCAAGTTATAAGTTATAACCTAACCTGGATCTTCCAACTGCACTTCTTTTTTCCTGCTCGGAAACAAATCCGTCCGTTTTTGTGAAAACCATGCCATGCCGTGTGCTCAAAAAGTGATCGCTTTCATCAATACTGAAAGGAAGAGGGACAGCTAAAAAGTACGCTTCTTGAAATTGCGCCCGTTTGCGCGAAATTGCGTCCTTGTGCGGAGAATTGTGCCCGTTGTGCAGCCTAATTGTCTGGTCGCAATTTTGCTGTTTCACACCTTTGTGCAGGTTCCTCAAAAATGGCAGTTTTGCTGAAAAGCATCCGTTTGGGGGGTGGGAACAAAGAAAGGAATGCTCACTTCCCGAGCAAGTGGCCCCCCAAAAAGTCCGAACCTTTTATTTACCGCTAAAATAGGCGTCCCAAAAAGCTCAAAGACCAGGAACTCGGGGAGCAAAATATTCACCTTAGGGGGACTTCTAAGTGGGTTCTACCCTACGTTGCCGTTACCACTTACTAACTTGGCCATTCGACCCAAGCAGAATTTGCCTAGCGGCATCCTTCTCTGCAGTTCTGTGAGGTTTAACGGTGCTTCCATTGCCCCTTCCGGGAACCAAGGCAACCCTCCTCAAAAACAAAAAAAGAAGCAACAAGGCCATCACCAAGCGTTGCACATAGTGGAAATTGGGAAGTTCTGAAGTTGGGTTTACCTGGGCCTCGAACTCCCAAAAAACCCGGAAATCGCCACTGGGGAAGTTGCCTGGAATCCAAGGGGCATTTGGTATCCAGGGCATTGTCACAAGAAGTCTCCGAAGCCGCTTTTTGCATGGCCTTTGAGCCGAGCTGGGGGGGGGGGAAGGAGTTCGATGATCTCAGGATCTCTACACTTCTTGTTGGGTCGACTCCGCTCAGAATTCCGCTTGAAAACCAACTGGGGAAAAAGTCATATAACTTTCTTTCGCCCTGTTGCTTCCAAAAATAATCTATGACTACTGGGCGTGTTTGTGATTGTTTTTTTTTTTTTTTTTTGCTTGTTTGCTTGCTTTTAACAAACAACAACAACAATCAACATGTCAGCCACTGCAAAAAAAGCAATACATTGATGTGTTGCTTGCTTTTGACAAATGTTTTACAAAAACAACAACCACCAGCACCCCCCAATGGCTGGCCAATTGCCGGCACAAACAGCATTCAGACACTGGACAAAAACCCGCTGAGGCCGTGTCCAGACTTCGCATCTTGCGGCCACAGAGTGGTACTCGATGCCTCGGCAGTCCTCTGCCACCGCCAGGCACTCCGCCTGCGATGGATCGGATCTGACAGCCCAGTCATGTGCAACCTACTTCGTAAGTAGGTCATAACCAAGGATGTTCTGAGCTTTGCCAGCGGATAGTTGGCTTGCCGTGATTACAACCTGACCCGACGTATGGATGGACGAAATCCGTTCGCACCACTTGGAAAGCATGAGAAACCGTGTTTGTCGGTATTTACAGGCTAGGTTATCCAGTAGAGAGGCTAGGTTATTCCGGGCCTCCAAGCCAACTCAAAACCCCGGAATTGGAGCAGTCAAGACCTCCTTTCCCTCGGGCAAACAGATTTCCCCTCGCGCGATCCAGCCGTTGAGATGCCGCATCGAGTTCCATGTCCCTCCGAAATGAACCCTCTGACGCGGTCGGAAAAAGGGGACCACCTCGAGCATCAAGCACCATCTGGGTGTGGCTCCAAATTCAAGAGCCAGGCTTACGCAAGTCTTGGTCTTTACCACTTTTTTGAGCCACAGCCATCTGAAACTTCGGGACCTCAAGGCCACCAGCCCCCCTACTGTGGATGGACGAAATCCTGCACCACCTAAGAAACCCTGGAATGATAGATCCCCTTGTAAATACCGAACAAAACATGGCTTCTCATGGTTTCAAAGCGGTGCAGGATTTCGTCCATCCACAGTATTAATCCGGGGTTAACATTACAGGTACATGGAACATCTCTCTGCGCCATTTTCGCATCCCACTGCATCTCGCCTTGCACTCCTCGAGCGAAGGGATGCTTTGCCTCAGGAGGTAGTACTCCGCCAGATTGTCCCCTCGCGCACACGCCGACTTTCCGACGTTTGGAGGTGAATTCGCGGCCAGCCTGCCATTTACCCTCAACAAGAGCCAAGGATTCAAATCCCCAAACCATCAACCCATGGGGGGGGGGGGGGGAAACCACACACTTTTGCGCCTCCCCCCCCTCCATGTTACTCCCTTGCAACTTTAACATGGAACCAAAAGTAATGTGCTGCTGATGTCCCTATGACGACTTGCACATCAACTACCTTATCTCTGTTGCTATTGGTCATGGTTTATATCTAGTGGACCTTATGTAAAATAAGACCAAATGAGATCGGATGCTCTTGGTACCGCTGAATCAGGCAGACCCCGTTTCAAAAAGAGCTGGCCCCATTCTTCTACCGCTAAGTCACCCCCAGAGTAGTAGTCTGGGAAACCGCCAACCAGTTTCTGACTTGGACAACCCCCAGCCGCAGTCAAAATCATGAACCCAGAATTTTCAGCGCTTTGACTGGAACACCTGGGTTTGTGCTTGTACTTGAAACCCTCCGAACTGGAATAAAATTCAGGGGTTGATTCCCCATTCTTTTGAATCCTCGTTCTTTTCAAAAACCGGCCCTAGGAATTTGAGAGTCCTTTCCCCTACACCAAATCACCAAACAGGGCACCCTCAAAGACACAACCTGAATCCCGGTGAAAGCCACATGTCAAAAGGCCTCCTCTAAAAATGCTGTCCGCTACCGCAAAAAGAAACACCCCGAGTTGAACATGTGGTCTACCCCGTTGTATAGATGTGATGTGCGTGCTTGCCTCAAAATGGTGTTCAGCCCGAAAATTGGCGTCAGTGTCCGTCTAGATTCCCTTGAAACCAACCCAAACCAGGCGCAGGGAGCCTCAAGCATCCAACAATACCCCCTGATTGACCTGAAACCCCAGAAGCCATCTGCTTGTAAACTAGGTCCTCCAGATTTGAGAGGTTAGAATACGGGTTCCTTTTTTTCAATTTTAGTAGGGAAACCCTCCCCCAACAAAGGGTAAAAGGGCACTACTGGGGCACCTAGTAAACATATCCTACAAGGAACCCGTTTGGAAAAACTGTTAATTGCAGGGCAGCACACATTGCTGTGGATGGACACCCATTCACACCAGTTGCTACCCTTTCGCTCATAGGTCCTTGTAAGGGTCCGACTGACACCGTGCCCTCAAGCATCTTCATTTTGGAGGCTGGTGATCGGGAGCCTGAAAAATGGTCCTACTCACAAGGTTCCATCCCTGGTAGGACCGCTGACTTGGCGGATTTCTTTTTGTTGGCTCGAAAGCGGGCGGGAAGTACCGGCATATTCTTTGGGGATGAGCCGTTTTGGCATTCCATGAACTAGGTCCTCATGCAGAGAGGTTAGAATAAGTTGGTACCAACTTGTTTTTTCTTTCTGTTTTTAGTAGGGGAACCCTCGTCAAAGGGCACTGGGGGACCTAGTTAATTTCCATGTGCTCAAGCCCCCTGAGAAACAACAAATGAAACATTTTTAGTAGTGCTAGACTCCAGTTAAAATCAAAATAGCACATAGTATCCCCAGTAAAATAGACGAAAATGGGTGGCGCACCTACCCCAAGATGGCACCATTGGAGCCATAGTCTCAAGCACATGGGAGAGGAACAAGTGAGCTTGGACCTCATAGCAGCAGCCCGTGCCCAGCTCCTGCCTGGTCCGCTCCCGCGGCAGACTTGCCCAGTTCCGTCACCAGCAAGGGCTCGAAACAGGGCCTGCCGGGTGGCGGAAATGGCTGGGTCTTCTTTTGGAGTTGCTGCCCGACTTTATTTTTCGGTAGTCTAGTTTAGTAGGGGAACCCTCCCAACCCAAAAAAGGCAACAAGCCAGGGTACCAACTTTTTCTGTAGTCTATTTTAGTAGGGTCCCGAACCCTCCCAAGCCGAAAAAGAAAAGGTAAAAGGGCACTGGACCTAGTTGGAGTTACCGGTTTGAGGAAAGCAGAGCCACTTCGGGGGGGCCGATTCCTGGAAAAAAAACACACAAATGCCAACCGGGTCTTGCACGAACCCGAGAGAGACCCACCCCCCCAAAAACGGGATATGGCCGTTTGAGGGTGAGCCAGCTGGGTCCATGAAGAAACCTGCAGGACAAGCGGGTCAAATCCCCGAACATGTCCTGGACCCCAAGAGATCACCTGAATGCAATTCCAAAACTGGGGCGTTCCGTGGCTGTGGATTTCAGACTTGCAGATGATGCGGAAACCCAAGGACAAAACAGCTGACGTCACCCAAGCCTGGTGACCCTGAAAGCATCACACAAGCCATACCTCTATTCACAGAGTTTGGTTTCAGCGAGTCCTCGGGTTTCTGCGGGGAGTGTCCCATGTACCTGTCGGAGGCCATGGTCACTCTCTTGGTCCAAAAACATGGCTTCCTTAGTATATACCTAGACCCCTGAAAAGCTGGCTTTGCTCCAAGTACCCAAACAAAAAGACTTGGTTGACGTTGGAAGAGCAACAGTTCTCAAATGTCAGCAGTTAAGTGGAGATTTCAACCACTAAACCACAATAAGAGAAAATGTAAAAGGTTTCCCAACAACAACCATGTAGAGATCCTCAAAAATAAAAACAGAACACAAACACACAGAGACACACACACACACAAACACACCCACACTTACACCCAGACCCAAACACCGACCCGCACCACACACACAAACACACACCAGCACCAACACCCAACGCACATCACCCAACACAGACAACCCACAGCAAACGACATGCCACACACCGCGCACACCGCACACACCGCACACACCGCACACTACCCATCGCACATGGCAACACACAACGCGCAACGTCAACACGCAACACACACACACACACACACCACACGACACACAACACACACACACACACAACGCACACACACACACACACCACCACACAACACACATTCCACAAATGGCAAAGGGTTGTGACCATTACCCATGCAAAGTCTTGAGGGGAGGAATGTTCGGCCGAGTCGCCGGATCTATTGGAGTGGTCGTCGAAGCCTCACCAACGATAAGCGTCGCCTTGTTTTTTTTTGACGGCATAAAGTAAAAAATGATGATCGCTTATGTGAAACCTTCTCAAAATTCGGAACCCATCGAGGTGGTTGGGCTCCTTTGGGTTTGCCTCCAAAAACAAAAAGGGCCGCATCTTGAGAAGCCTGCAAATAACTCGTGAGAGGTTCTCATTCTGGCGTGCCTTTAGGTTACCAAGGCAAAGGACACCTCCTGATTCCATGGACCTCTACAGCCTATAGCAGGCAACCAAAGGAACCACCCAGTAAAAAATAACAAGTTGGGAACCACTCCAGGGGACCGGTTCCTGTCAGATAGTGCAACTCCTAGTGACATTGACCCAACCCTGCAGATCACAATATATATATATATACATATATACCCCCTACCATCAGGGGGGGGGGTCGGGTTCCCCAATTCCATGTTCTGGCAAAGTATTCTCCATAAAGGCAAAATGGGTTATCACATTTGTTTTGAGGGGTCACCCCCCTCCCCCAATTTCGTTGCTCAGGGGGTGGGGATATTTATATGTCTTGCTACTGCCCTAAAGGTCGAATCGACCGGAGCTTGGCTGTTGCACGTGGGGGAACTCCCGGGCCCAGCGGCCCAACCACACGCCGAGTTGCTCAAAAAAAAAGGGTGTCGGTATGGACCTATTCTGAGTTGCCCAAAATTCCAGCAAGACCCTAACTTGGGGTAGTTCATATTGGGCCCACCCCATTTGTTTGCCTCTTTTTTTTCCGGGGCTCTAGAAGAATCACAGCTTCGAATCCAAATCCAAACCATCAATTCAGGGTCGCCTGGTTCTTCAAGATGACCCCAGTTGGATCTTCAACCTAGTTGGTAAGTAGGTTAAACCAGGGTTACTTGCCTGGAACAACTGCTTACCATTTGGTATAACCTACCATTGGCCGAACATCCAAGTATGTGAAAAACACATCATTCTTTCACCCCCGAATTACCTTCCCCAGACCCTACTCTTTCAGCTCTTTTGGGGTCAAAGACCAGCCTCATATTTGCCGGTGTGACTCAGATGCCCAGTGGCCATGGGAAACAAAACCGGAATCGCCGCCCTTTTTTTGGGTTAGTCAAGAGGAATCGGCAGCACTGGGCAGAGATTGATCCAACCCCTGGGAGCCCAGGATATGTGAAGGGTCTCGGGGCTATGACCAAAACAAGTTGTCGGGAAAAAAAAAGAGAAAAACAAGCCACTGGTTGCAACATGTTTACCGGCCTTGAGTCTTGAGGCCGAGTCGCGGCCCCATATCTGAGACAAATGTATCCCTCCTTCGCCACGGTCACTTCGATGCCTTCTGCTCGCGTCCAAACCTCACACCGGCCGTGTCCTGCGCGCTCAAAAATTGGGCGAGCTATGGCGAGCTCGTTCCCTTCCAGGGGTTGAGTCCAAGTACATTCTGTCATCGTTCTTTTCAAAAACCTGCCGTTTTCCCTGGGTTTCTGGAGGTTTGCTGGAAAGAAGGATCCTGGAAAGAATGGGGAAGGTAGCCCTAGATCCCTACATTTCCCCCAAAAGCAGCCGATCTTAGAGAAACTCACCTGTGGGAAGCCCAAAAAGATCCAACACAAGTCATGAGTTTACAACCACCACAAGATTTTGCTGCTTTGGTTGGCACATCCCTTTTTTGGGACGGTGTGTTTAAGGAAAGCCAAGAGGACAACCGCCGCCTGCGGCCTTTTGGGGGGTCTGATGCCTAGAAACGAGAGACGCACCCAACTGTTCGACGGGAGGTGGGGAGGTCGATTTCGATAGGAGCAACTCCTTCTCTGTTTTTTGGAGAGTCCCCTATCCGTTCCCATGCCTTGGTGCATTTCCACAACTTGAATCAAACACCCCGAATACTAGACTCAACAGGAGTAACTTTGACGGTACTTCATATGGGTTTGAGGAGTGGACACCTGAGGGGACCGATTCCAATTCTGATAAACAGATGCTTTTACGGCTGACACGAGGGGATACAAGGGGTACAGATCGCCCAGCGATCTGTACCTCCATTCCTTCACTGTACACTCTAGCCTACTCCATGTCCTCATAGAATTCGGTCGCAAGCCTGCGTCAGGTTAGAAAGGCCGAATTGCACCTGGAAATAGAAGCTTTACCTCTCGGGGTGACGAAATATGGAACAAAAACGGAAAAAAAAAAAAAAAAAAAAAAAAAAAAAAAAAAAAAAAAAAAAAAACGAAAGGTCCAAAGGTCGGCTGAGTAACACCAAAGGGCAACCAAGTTCAGTGACGGGCCACG
The DNA here is from genome assembly GCA_963377175.1 of Effrenium voratum. Lineage (NCBI taxonomy): Eukaryota > Dinophyceae > Suessiales > Symbiodiniaceae > Effrenium > Effrenium voratum. The sequence goes on along the minus strand of CAUJNA010001358.1, from coordinate 583,935 downwards.
TGACCCCGTGACACTGGGCCCCTGATTCTTTCTGCTAGGCGTGGCGACTATGACAACATAAAATCTGGGCTGGGGAAAAGCAATCAAATTCACCGACCAAATCTGTGGATGCCTGAACCCTCAAAATTCCTTTAAAAATTGGATTGACCCCCAAAATTATGGGGTGATATCCCATTGTTATGTGTAGTTTGAGGGTCCAGGTGGACAAAAATCCATTTCGCACCACCTAAGAAACCGTGGAATGATGAGTCTCCTGTAACATAGACGATGGCTTGCCGTGGTTTCAAAGCGCAGGGTTTTGTTCATCCACGAAATGAAGGAATGGGTCACGTCGCAAACACCCCTAGTGATGTGAAAATTCCCCCTACTCCAAATACCCGCTTTGTTCAGGGCATTTTTAGGAACACCTGGGTTTCCACGGTAAAGACCTCGATGTTTAGTAAAGGGTCGACATCATACCCTGAAAAAAGAGGGTATTTGGAGTAGAGGGTTTGTTCAGCATCATGAGCCCGCTACAAACGCCCACCGCGGGGTCACTCAACCGACGGCTCCGGGTCCGAAATGATATTCGAGGCCAACACAGTCTGCAGCGCTCGCGCAGAGCAGCTTGCAGTCATCCAGAGTTTCCACCTCCAGGTGGACAGTGAAATACCTGGGCAAAAATCGGGCGACCTGTTCGACTGTTCGACCCCCAACCTGATTTGTTGGGCCACAAACCAAAAAGGCAAGATGGAAGTCGAAAGCTGGTTTGGGGGTTGAAACGCCAAGTCCAACAATACTGCGCACGGATCACATCCAATTCGCATCAGTTGGCATCGGTGGTTTATCCATTCGATCTATGTTCTCCCGTCATGACCCCAAATGAATAAATCCTGCTTGATTTTGATCGGGGGGTCCCCTTTTACTGCTTGGATTCAGGAACAAACCCCTCCCCGCCAAAAGTGGGAAAGGTGACTAATAAATCCCGCGGATCCCAGTTACCACTCCAGGTAACCCCTCCCATGGTTTGGGTTCTTGTTGGTTGCCTGCCTGGATCCCTTGATTCACTGGGAATCCGCGGTCAACTTACGGGCGTCATCCATCAGGAACACCTGGCAATGGGAGCTGGGCATCCAAAACGCGGGTGAAAACAAAGAGGTGAAGCACACTCGTACCAAATCTCGGTTACGACCCCCTCTGAAATACTGAAATTCCGACCCCAAACACACCCGAACCCATCAAGAAACCTAATCCCCTATACCCATGTTGTTTTAATAAAATAACATATGATCCACCAATAAACCCATGAGTGCAACACGCCGTTGACAAACCTAAGCAGCTTCGCCACCGAGGCATATCCAAAGAGCAGCTGATAGCCATACAAGGGCTGTCCGTTTTCAGTGCCCAGAGGCTCCAATTCGATTGATGGGCCTTCAAACAACCTGGTTTTGAGACCGGGTCCCAACCACCGGTTCGCGGGGTGTCTAATGGAGAGGTCGGGTCTTCCATTGTATTTTCCAGGAGCCTTGGAAACTGCCACGAAGCACTAAAAGGCTGAAAAGCTAAGGAACCAGATGGCTAGCCACCAAGAATTTACCTTAGCCCCATTTCGCGATTCGCCCAATCCAAAGTTTGCCACGAGTGTCAGTGTGTCGCATCTTTCTTTGAGAGATGCTTCTCTTGTACCACCCGTACATAGTCTATTCCGTGAACCCCCGTTAACCCTAAAGAAGCTTTCTATATTTCTCACCAAGGTCATTGTGGGATCCAGCGAAGGTACCCCCGGAAGCAAACGAGGCACGCTTTTGTCAACAGCGAAAGGGCCAAAGGCCGCGTCCAGAAGTGTTGAAGGGCAACCCAAGGAACAACACCCACGAAAAAGTAAAACAAACAAAGGGAAAAACAAGTCGAGACGAAAGTTGCATTGGCCCCATTTACTCCTCCTTTGCACAACCGAAGCTCTAAACAATTGACAACTCTAGCAAAGGGAAACTCCATCAATTTGGTCCCAATTAGCTAATGTTTAAACCACCCAACAAGCAATGTATTCGTGTCCACCCGGGTGAATGTAGATGTGCCCGTTATATAGGCAAAGTGTAAACATGACTAAACCCAAAATAGATCTGAGTTGAATTCGCCATCTACTCTTGGTTGACGTTGGCAGGGGAGCAACAAATCGGGAAAAAAAAAAGAAGAAGAAGAAAAACACGCAGTTAAGTGGGGATGTCAACCACTAAACCACAATCAGTTCAGTAGCTCCTTGAAAGGTAGGTACCTGGACCCTCAAACTACTCATAAAATTTAAATATCACCCCATAATTTTGGGGGTCAACCCCATTTTTATGGGAATTTTGAGGGTTCAGGTACTTGGACCCTCTGGGTAACGCATTAGGCTGTCTGATCCAGCTCCATCGAGAAAAATCGCTCTTGTCGGGGCGCGAGTAGAGGTTGTCGGCGGTGCTGGCTCCGCGACAGACTTGGTCAAAGCCATCCCCATCGACAGCTGTGAAGTCACCGGGACCAGGGCTTGTGCTCGTTGCGTCTCCGTGACCATCTGCAGTCGTAGAGGAGGCGGTAGTGGCAGTGGTAGTGGCAGGGGTAGTGGCAGTGGTAGTAGTGGTGGTGGTCGTGGTAGTGGTGGTAGTCGTTGTGGCTGTTGTAGTGGTGGTGGTGGTGGTGGTGGTGGTGGTGGTGGTGGTGGTGGTGGTAGTGGTGGTGGTGGTGGTGCTGGTGGTGGTGGTGGAGGTGGTGGTGGTGGCGGTTGTAGTGGTGGTGGTGGTGGTCGCAACGGTGGTGGAGCCACTCGCATTCTTCAACTTGCATCCATAAACGTCCAAGATTTGGCGAATGTCGCCTGCAAGGGCAAACATGAGCTGTTCGGTGACCCTGGGAAATCGAATCTTCTAGGTCCCCCAGTAGTGCCATTTGACCCTTTCTTGGGGGAGGGTTCCCCTACTAAAATAGACTATAGAAAAAAGGTACCCTTATTCTAACCTCTCTACCGGAGGACCTAGACGACGTGGGGGGTCCTTTAGGTTGACCACTAATGCCCAACAAAAAGGTCCAAACGGTGAAATCCACTCGGAACACATGAGATACCCAGACGCTTGTGGCCACAAAGCATGAACACATGGAGATGCAAAAAAGTTGTCCAACCTTCAATTGCTCCGATCGATCGGTCAACTCGCTTTGGGAAGTGAGTCTTCGGGTTGAAAGGGAATTCGCCCCAATCAAAAGCTGAAAGGGCAGGCAACTGGCTTCGGCTTTCAATGGAACACCTGGCCCCAGTAGACACCCCGGCCCTAAATCAATCGGGAGCCGCCATGGGTTGTGCCAAAAGCTCTGCCCTGACGGAAAAAAAATAAGAAGGCGCCTTCGGAGAGATAGCTCCGCTGACCAACCAGAGACTCTTCAGACGAAGGAATAGTGTCAAAAGCCGTACCTCCGCCGTAGTGCATAATACCTGAGCCGAACAAAACGTGAGTGGCAACTTCCATTTGCTTTTCCGCCCCTTGGAGAAAAAAAAAACGGTTTCCAGTAGTGAAATCGATTCCCTTTAAAACCAGCAAGGGACAACAAAGCATGTTCGCTTCAGCAAATGGATGGTAAACAAAAAAAACGTGGCTAAACAAGTGCTGCCACCTGGGGCCTCCAACTACCGTCAACAAAAAACCTGGGTTTAGTGGTGGAATCAGCCAACTTTTGGAGGGGCCCAGACCACCGCCCTATGAACTGTTTGGTTGAGTAGTATGGGGTCAACATTCAGGAACTTATCCATGGTTTTTACTCCCCAGCTCAGAGCCGGGTTTAACACGCTCCCGGCTTTTAGGCTCCGGAAGGATCATTCTTGAGGTGAGATTCTTCGTACACCTGTGGATGGTGGTCAAAGAGGTGCAAATGTCCATCCACAGCAGTAAACCCTGAAAGATCCCTTGGGTTCAACCAACGTCAGGTCAGTAGGTTAAAACTCGGGGGGACGATCACCCCAGTGTCCCCAGTAACCATGATCGCAACCTACTTTCCTCTTTTGCTTTCTGCTCCCCTGCTAAAAGTTTAACTGTTAGTGGTTTAATGAAAAGCCCATTCGTGGCAAGAAGCTAAAGTCCTAACATCCAAGCAAAAAGCACACTGGGGTGTAGATCTTACTTCCAGATGGAGATGCAGGCCCACATGTCTGCTGGATCGTCGTGTGGTGGGAGCAGTGGGCACGCAAGGTGCCTTGAGTGCAGCGAACATCCTGCAATACATTTCTGTAAATTTGCAGCGTTGTACGAAAGCGGGCATCGGTCTGGTTTGCCTTGCCGTGGACTCATCGCAGCCTCTGCGCGCTCTTCTTTGCCTACATCAAGAGGAGGCTACATTTAGCTACGTTGCGCGCGTGCCAGTTCCTTTGCGCCCTTCCCTCACATGCTGGGGCGAAGGGTGGTCAGGTAAGCGGTGCCAAGCAAGAGCATTTGGTCTGTGGAGAATTTGGAACTGCTCACTTTGAACACGTGTGGGCTCTGTGTGTTCCTGGAGCTTGTAGGTGATATGAAGCGCAGGTGCACGTTTTCTTGGATCAAGGGGCTGCTTTCTCCCCGTGGCGCTTGTGCGACAGCACCGTGGTTGCCCCAGCGCCGGGCCGCCAGTTTTTGCTTGAGCCAGTGGGCATGGCCGAGATCATGCGCTATAGGGTTGTGCAGTCTGGTGTTAGTCACTGGGTTACCGGCATTCATGGCATCTGGTGCGTTTGCGGCATCCCAACATCCCAACCGCGCGAGGCGGTTGGTACCTCAGCAGAGCGCTAAGCGCTCGTGGTTCACCTTGCGGCGCCCCAACCACGCAATGTGGTTGGTACTCTGTTCTTGGCCATCCTTGTGTAAGTTATAGACCAGTGTGGAGGGCGCGTTCCGCCGAGAGGCCGATCGCGCGCGACATGTCGGAAAAGTCCGGAAAATGTTGCTTCCTTTCCGCTTTCCTTTGAATACCAAAAAGGGGATCCGAGATCGACTTTGAGACACGCCATAGGGAATTCGAAACTGCTCAACCTGGCCTAATGTTGACCCCACTGTGGATGGACAAAATCCTGCACCACTTTGATACCATGGGAAACCATTATTTGCTGGTATTTGCAGGGGGATGATCATTCCAGGGTCTCTTGGGTGGTGCAGGATTTCATCCATCCACAGTATTAGCCAACCAACCAGTCTATTCATAGGGGGTATCAACCTCGGTGAAATGTGGCTAGAATCAGACCACTTTTGGAGGGGCCCCCACCCCCATTTGACGGGATCAACATACCTGAACTGCTTCCCCCGATTTGCGTCTAGCCCAATTCGGTCCCCGATTCAAGAAGAGGCCTCCACAACTTGCTTGAAGAGGGCAAATGGGAAACCACCCTGAACCACCAAACCAAGATGGAAAGCTGAAGCAGCCGATCAAACATGGTTTGCTTTCTTCCCCATAAAACCAGCAGGTGTTTCTCAAAATTCCCTTAAAAAATGGGTTTGACCCCCAAAATTATGGGATGATATCCCATTTTTATGGGCAGTTTGAGGGTCCAGGCAGGTGTTTCTCAAAAGTCGGCACTCGACCCTCCAAGTTCGAGCTTAAACATGGGGCGACCGCCCTGGGAGTTTGAGACGAACACCCATTTCTCTTTGTGGGTAAGGGTCCAGCTATGTTTTTGTGTTTTTGTTTTCCTCTTTTTTCTTTTCGGGGGGGTTCCCGTTCTGGTGGTGGTCCTTTTGGTGTTTTATCTTTAAACCAGCAGAAAAGGGGCACAGGAACTTGAAAAAAAACGACCGAGCCACCAAAAAACTCGGTTTGCAGCCCCGGCGCTTTCAAAATCATAGTCTGCATAGCCCACCTGTCCGGTGCATCGTCATGGAACTCATCTCCCTGAGTTCCGTTTCGGACTTTACTTTTCAGTTTTGACCAGTTTAGAAGCAAAAAACATCAGACTTTTGTTGGCCAATCCACTCAAGAGGTAGAGGATGTCACTCTGCCGGACCCAGATGTATCAATTGGACTGCGTGATCTAAAACTCACTTGCGATCAGTGGGTCGGCCAAAAACGGTAACCACACCTTACTGGTCTTCCCAAAATCTACTCACTTGCGATCGAGCGGATTGGCGAAGGGGTCATGGAGACTCTAGGTGTGTCTTTAGTAGGTATCCAGCCATTTGCTTTTAACTTTTAAAGGGTGGTTCCTTGGTTACCTACTATACAGGGAAATGGAATTAAGGATTCCCTTCAAAACACCAACCAGAAACAACAACGAATATTCCCCCCGGAGATGTTTTTTATGGATTCCAACAACCACTGGTCGAGGAAGCTCCTTTGACCCCGCTTTTGGGTGTCATGTTAATTTGTAGGGATCCTTGGTCTTCAAGAACCCGCACAAATTGGTTCCTTTTTTTTGTTGCTCTTGGTTGAAGAAAGAGAATCAGCCGAAGGCGACTGCTTTTCAGAGTCCTGGAAGATCATGGGATGTACGTAGACCCTCCAAATTCCAACTTACAAACCGGCTATTGCGACCCAAAATGTTGCTTCCCTTTTTCCAATAGGATGTACTGTTGACCCAGGATTAATCAACCCGTCCCATTATAGGGGGGTGTTCCATCCAAAAGTGGTCGGAGTACTTGGAAGATCACTCATGGTGAGACTCCACCACCAACCAAAAAAAGGGTTCCCTTGCCTTGGGAAACTACACCAAGCTAAACATAGACGGCCTATTTCCTTGATGCCCATGGGTAAGGATGATAAACCCCTCTCAATGGGTAAGGAGGGTTCACCATCTCTCTCTCTCTCTCGAACGCGGGATATTTTCAGGAGCCGTCGCCTGGGCGTCGCCCTCACCGTCATCTTTGGATCCGGTGTACGTGCGCGCATCCGGGGAGTACTGCGACTTCCAGTCGCTGGCGATGTTCTCCTCGGATCACCCGCGGCGAGCGCCGCGCGGCGAGCACTGACCGTGGAGGGACCCGACACTTGCGATCGGTGCGAGAGATGTCTAGGTCCTCCAGATTTGAGAGGTTAGAATAAGTGTACCAACGTTCTTCTGTAGACTATTTTAGTAGGGGAACCTTCCCCCAAAAAAAGGGTAACAGGGCACCTGGCTGGGGGACCTAGGCAAAATATTCCACTAGCTTCTCCCTACATGTAATATCCACTTCTTCAGGGTATGATGTCAACCTACTTACCCATGCAAAACCTGGTTTGTCAAACACTACCCTAAATAAAGAGGGTATTAGGAGTAGGGGGTTGAACTTGACAATTTCTGCTTGCCTGCCATGAACATCTCATGACGCGCCAAAAGTCGGACAAAACCTGTTGAATCTTTTGGAAATGGGGGTGCACCAACCAACCAACCAACCAACCAACCAACCAACCAACCAACCAACCACCCAACCAACCAACCAACCAACCAACCAACCAACCAACCACCCAACCACCGAACCACCCAACCACCCAACCACCCAACCACCCAACCACCCAACCACCCAACCACCCAACCAACCAACCACCCACCCAACCAACCAACCAACCACGCACCCACCCACCCACCCGCCCACCCACCCACCCAACCAACCAACCAACCAACCACCTACCAGGGTTAGCCTTGTGCCAGGGCTAGGCAAAAACAAAACACACCCTTTCCGAGAAAAAAAGGGAACCAAACAACTGCGTCGGCGAGCTTTTCATGGCCACCCGCCAAGGCGCCCAATGTATCGTCAAGAAGGGCCCCTTGCCTCGGATGGAATTCCAAACTCACCCAGATCTGCCTTGCGATCGCTGCGAAATCGGGGAACGAGAAATGGAATGAACCCAGTTGCTTTGGTCCCCGAAGACAGGAAACTACACGTTAGATGGTTTAAATCGGGGTCGAATTCCAATTCTCCTTCCCTGCATCTCTCGCAATTTAAACTACACTTTGAACAAATATATGTCCTGACGTGTCATACTGTGAATGGACGAAATCCTGCACCACTTTGAAACCATGGGAAACCATTGTTCGTTGGTATTTACAGGGGAATCATCATTCCGTTGGGTTCCTTAGGCGGTGCGAAATGGATTTCGCAACCATCCACAGTATTGGGGGTATGGGGGTGTCTCAAATCAGGGGTAGCCCCAAATAGCTTCGGTCGTCCCTTTGGATTCCTTTCAAACCCACCAGCAAGGAGCGCCCCAAAACAACAGACCCATAGTTCGTCTACCCTATACACAGATTGGTTTCGGAGAAGATTGCAGGCGCAGTTGGGTGAAAGTAGATGCCTTCTTACACTCTGATGGCCATCTTTCACCCAACTGTCCCTTTCTTGCCCAAAGGACCTGGAAATAAAAGGTGATCACCTTTAATAGACAAACATGGGAGAACCAAAAGGTCAAAAGGTCGGCTCCCAAACAAGGGAACCAAAGAACAAGTTGTCACGACCGGGCGGCTCATCTGAAGGGCCGGTGGGACGAGGATCATTTGTTTCCCCCTAGATTATGAGTCATATATAGTATGCAATAGCATTACAGCCAAAAAACACAATATAATATATTTTAAACCTCCGAACAGTTACAAGTTGATTGCTGTACAGCCCAGCAACACCAATAGCTGATGCATCAAATATGTTTTCACCTGGACCCTCAAACTACCCCAAAAAATTGGAGATCACCCACCAGAATTTTGGGGGTCCAAACCCATTTTTAAGTTGGAATGTTGAGGGTTCAGGCAGTCGCACTGTTACGGCTGATTCGATGCGCAGTTCCATGGCCGCTGTTTCGGAGCAAAGGCGCCCTGGGGCCCGGATTCTCGGATCCCATTCGGATTATGTTCATGCTTTTTCCGCTCAGCCATTGCAACTTCTCTCTCAGACTGTTTTTTGCTGCAAAAAAAATGTGCTGCAATAAATAAACTATACCACCTTGCAAAATTAGATCCAAAGGAGAAATTGCCGGGATCGCAAGGATCGGATCCATGGGATATAGGGTCAAAGGAAAAACCACCCGACTGCGGTTCACCGGTCCTTTCTTCCATTTACCGACGTTTCAAGTCTGTACCCCCAGCCAGATCCCCAAATGCTCATGGGCTTTAGGGAGGCTTCGACCGGATGGAAGGGTTACCTACTAGGGTTGCTCGCCTGCGATCTGGGAAGTCTTTCGCCTCCATCTGGGCCATTCCGGATGCGGGCCCCGCGATTCGCTGCCATGCGCGCTCGGAGAACATCACGACTCATTTTCTATCAAAGCGGTTGGGATTTGCGGTCTTTGTGGATTTACCCAGCGCTTTCCGGTGCTCGTTTGACTGGTACTTGTGCAAAGTGCCCGTTTAACCAGCGCTTTGTCAAGAGCCGGGCTTTCACCGTGAAAGGTGCGTGAGCAACCCGTGAAAGACCGGACAAACCCCATGAAAACAGCGTGAAAAGGCACGCTTCGTTTACTCATGCTAGGGCTCCCAGTAAAGACAGCACTTTTATCAAACGGGCTCGTTTTAACTTGCTTTTGCGGATTTCAACGAAGCGTCTTCCCCCCGCTTGGCTCTTTTTCAGCAATGTTTTAGTACTCTTCTTATCGTCCAGGGGTGGATCCGCAGATTCGCCACGTCCAAACCGTGCCGTTCAAGAATGGGCGTGTCCTTTTTGTTCTTGTTTTTGGGCACCCATTCTGCTGGTGTCTGTTAAGGAACGCCAAACGGAACAACAACCTGGACCCTCAAAATTCCAACTTAGACATAAACATGGGTGGTTGCAACCCAAAATGTCTGGTTGGTGAATTACGACTTGTTGTTGGGTCATTCGAGGGTCCAGGAGCACTCTGGTTTTGTTTTGTTTTTGGGGATGGGGGTGCCCTAAAACAGTTACACCCACCCTGGTAGGCCGATGGCCGTCTGATGACTCCTGGCAATATGTAAATAGCATGGCCTAAGGCCGGGATGAACGGGCCCAAAACTGTCAGGATCGATGCACTATGGAGGACCCTCTGAGAACCAATCGAATGAGACCAAAGGAAAAAAACCCAACCCTCTACTCCAAATACCCGTTTTTTTCAGCATACGATGTCGACCCTTTAATAAAAATTGAGGTATTTACCGTGGAAAACCAGGCGTTCCCAGAAATACCCTGCAAAAGCGGGTATTTGGAGTAGGGGGTATGATTTCCAGGGTTCAACTCTGAAAGGAGTGGCAAGGACCCAATTTAGATGATGACAACCCTTAGGGGAATGGTGGTTTTACAATTGCCATTCAAGGCCGCTTGCGCAAGCCGTCTGTTCGCAAGGGAAGTTCGGAATACAAATACTGGCTGGATCTTGGGGTGGGGAGATGAACCGTCAAAGTGTTGTCCAGAGCCTTTGAATGAACATTGAACAGAATTGCAGGGGCAAAGTAGAAACTCTGTGTCAAAGAAGTGAAGGCTGCACTGTGAATGGGTGAACGGGTATTGTAAACATCTCCTGAGTCCTTTTCTGGCCTGTCTGGAAGGTGGTATCCCTCTCTGGGTCGGTTTTGAAAGCAAACCGAAAAGGACACTGCCATTTTGGGGTCCCCTGAAAGAGACACGCCCATATTGAAAATCCAGGGGCGTAGTCTGAGGCCAAGTGTCCCTGCGAACCCCGAACACAGTGGCAACTGGAAAAACAGGTCTGGCTCAAAATTGGTCACGGGACCACAGCTTTTAGTCCCTGTTTACATTGACCAGGGTTCCATTTGGGACACCGGCTCCTATCGCCTTCGCATTTTAAAGCTTTCGCACTGCCCAAACCCCGCCCCGACGGGGGGCAGAGATGTTTGCTGGCATTGCTCTGCCCAGTGGTTCCGAATCAAGGTGCCGTTCTCTAGCCAAGCTGGAGAACTCATCAAGGAGAATTGGGTTGCAACACCCAAAGTGTGGTTTTTCTAATTGAGGATCCAGGTGATCTCAGCTTTTTCAGCTTAAACTAACGGGTGGTTTGGAGCAGAAAGGGTCCGGAGGCTCTGGATTTACCATTTGCCCTCAGGGAACCACCAAAAATCCAAATTCAAAGCACCAACTCGGGGTAACCTGACTGGGATCTTGACACAAGCAAGCAAAACCCAACAACACGGCCTTCAAAAAACTGGGCTCTTTATTCGCATTGGGCAAGTGAGAAATCTCGCCCAAAGATCTGAGATCTGAGAAATCTCGCTCAAGCCACCGTAGCAAGTGTCCTTTCGCGGATCCCTCAAATGGTGGACGCGAAGGCTTCGGTGTCGGAATGCATCCGGCGCTCATATTGGGTCTGTCTTTTTGAAGGCGTTCCAAAACTTACCCCTTAAAACTCCAAGCCCTGGGGAAGTTAACCTTTTACAGACATATAGCCCATGCTACCCCCAAAAGTTGAAAAGTTGTGTTTTTAAGAGGTAAGAAAATGGACAGTGGCGGTCCGATTTCACTGAAAACCAGAAAAAAAAGGAGCTGACGGAAGCAAGCTTTTGGTTTCTGCTTGAACCAAGCGAAGAGGTTCAACTTTCTCCTAACCTGGCCTGGAAAGCCACCTAGGTCCTCCAGTAAAGGTTAGAATCAGGGTACCCTTTTGGCCGCAATCTATTTCAGTAGGGGAACCCTCCCCCCAACAACAAGTTGGTAAAAGGGCACTACTGGGGGACCTGGCCACACTTGTGCTGAAGCTTGATCAAAAGTAGGGGCCGTTTTTCATTTTGGTCTCCTCTTCAGCCTGCACCTTCCGGCACCTTCTGGGTCCCATGTTTGACCACACACCATCTGCATTGAACGAAAAGACAACCAACCCCCAAACAATCGCCCCCTGGACATGAGCATTTCCAGTGATAAGTTTGAAGGGAAAACAAGAAGATATGCCGAAATGCACATGGAAGAAACAACTAGGTCCTCCAGATTTTTTAGAGCTGAGAATAAGTTGGCGCCGGTTCTTTTCTCTGCCGTCTTTTCGTCGGGTCCCGAACTCTCCCCCAGAAAAGTATTTGTGCCTGGGCCTCAAGCAAAGACCCCGGTGAAAAAACGACCAGCGCCCCATTCAATCGTTGGACCCGAGCTTCCGCGATGCTCGGACAGCCCAGAATTCTTCGCCGAACGAAACGGATGGCTTTCGCCACGGGCGAGCCGGAAGCCTGCCGAAAGAGGGGACGTCTTCTTGTTTTTGCCACGCTGGGTGTGTTCAGTGGCCTGCAAAAAAAATGGGAGGTGGGTCATTAGATTTGCTGGCCCGAACCTTCAGCTGAAAAGCGGCCCTTCTTGAAAAAAGAAGAGAGAAAGAACCCTCACAAAAAAAAAGGATGCGAGGGAACCTGGCAACCTGGCTCTTGAATCCTGCTTGGCCAGGGCTGCCTCCCCGCCTTCTCTTGCTTTCCCCAACAGCTTTGAGGCTGCCCGGGGCTTTGGGCTCTGCAGCTTGGCAGCTTGGCAGGGCTCCGGGGTTCCGAACATCCGGGGCCGGTGGGACCACCTTGCAAAATGGAAGTTGCAGAATGAAAGTGCGTTCTACCACCCAACCAGTTGAAGGTGAAGATCCAGCCCTTTTCTCTAGTGGTTGATTCTCCGTGCTTTTCAGCCATCGTTCTTTTCAAAAACCAGCCATTTTGTCAGGGTTTTGGTGGTTTTCTAGAAAGAAGCATCCCTAGAGAGAATGGGGAAGTTACCCCAATATTCTTTGTGACGTACCCCGTTGCTTCTTTACGAGCACCCCTCTTCGGGCGCTTCTCAAAATCGACATCGGGGAATTGGGTCCGAAAATTGCCCCAGGGCTTCCTCTTGGCTTCTAGCCGCCCCTCCAGTTGAGAGCTTAGAAGAAGTTGCTACCATCTTTCTTCATGTCGTCTAGTAGGGTCCCGAACCTTACCCCTTAAAACTCAAAGCCCTGGGGAAGTTAACCTTTTACAGACATATAGCCCATGTTACCCCAAGAAGTTGAGAAAAGTTTTGTGTTTTTAAGAGGTAAGGAACCCTCCCCCAAAAAACGGCTGGTACAAGTTGGCACCCTGTCGCTGAAATTTTCCTCTCGGCTTCCTGGCCACCCCTTTCCTCATCGGCTTCCGGTCACGCCTCGGCTTGTCCGGCGCGGACAACCCTTCAGACTGCACGTGCCCCTACGCGCTTGAGCGGATGGGCCCCCAAAAAGTCGGTGGAAGCGTCTTTCAGATTTGCCACCACTACCACTACCACTATAACCACCACTACCACCACGAAAATGGTCTTCTCCAAAAGTTTAATTCAAGTCCAGCAAGGAAGAGAGCTCCTTAGGTAAGCCATGGTGGTGAAAATGAACACCACAACCATTGTTTTCGCGTGCTGGCTTGCTTGAACCCCGTTTTTTTTTTTTTTTTTAAACGAGCCGAGATGCAATCCCCACTTCCGACTGGAAATGTATCTCTCCCCGCCGGCTCTTTGGGCGGCCAAGGGAAACAAAGACACGCCCAAATGCAGGCCAAACAACATTCCAGGGGACGCTTCCACATTCTTTCCAGGGATCCTTCTTTTCAGGAAACCATCAACATTTCTGGGAAACAGATCCGGTTTTTGAACCGAACGATGGTTGAAAAGAATGGTGAAATAACCCCTAGAACCATTAACTCAGTGTTTTTCTCAAATTGGCGGTTTGGAGCCCGGGGTTTCCCATGAACCCCCTACAAAGGACCACAAAAGCCAGGGGTTCACCGCGCTTCATTCATGTGTTACCAATCCATTTAGATGTGAATTCCTGATCGTTTTGTTCCCGGAGCCAGCAAAAACCGATGGATCAAATTGTTTGCTTAGGTTCCGAAAGCAGGTGATTGGGCTTCCATGTGCTTTTTCGCCCCCATGGAAAAAAAGGATAACATATGTCCAGTAGTGATAGATTCCCTTTGGAAAACCGAGAGGGACATATTTAACAAAAAAATGTTCGCTTCAGCAAATTGATTTCTGCGCAGAAATGGGTCGGAGTGCACGTCTGGTCTTCCGTTGCCGCGCTGTGAGCGCCCTCCCCTTTGAGGCACATTGGGCGACTCAGGGTTCTGAATAATGGACGGGTCGGTGAGATGACGGCGGCACCGGCGGGTGTTCAACTGACTTCGGTGGGTTGCAACTCTAACCCCAGTTGCTCCACCCAGAGGCTCCTGGCTTCAGCTTTCAATGGAAGACCCTCGTCTCAAAACCAGGTTGTTTGATGGCCCTAAATCAAGCGGGAGCCTCTGGGCAGTGAAATAACCACGGTTGCAACTTACTATGTTTGAACACCCAGGTGCCGATGCCGTGGAAAATCTCGCAAACAGGCCATAGCGAGCATGGACGACCATCTATAACACATCGAGAAGCATCGTGCCCCTTCACGGAAATTGGGCATGTTGCCTCCACAGTGGATAACCCTGTGGCTCGTCTTGCTTGAGTTGGTACCCCTTGTGTGTGGTTCTAAGGGACACCAACAGGCAAACCATATTTTTTGGGGCCCCCCTAAAACAGAAACGCTCACATGCAGGGGGCCCGAAAAACATTGAACCGGTCTTTCTCTACTGGTTTGGAGCCCGGTGGTTTGGTGGCTATAGCCGGACGAGTTGAGGTCTCCACGGCGTGAGCAGGACCGGTACCTGGCAGAACTTGACCAACTTTGATGGCCAGGTGTTATTCCTCCCGAGTAGGCGCGATGCTACTCCACACACAATCGCCGAATGGTGGCTGACGTTGAAAGGGGAGCAAAGATTTTCAGATTTCAGACAAGTGCTTGGATTTCAACCACTCCACCACAAGAAGCAAAAACATGTAAACATTTCCCAACAACAACCATGTCATGGTGGTTAAGCATATATACTTTCCCATTTGATCCCCCTCCTCCAAACCCAGGCCAGGGCTCGTGAACCCATGGCTCCCAATCCGAACGAGTCAGGTTCCGTGCTCGAGGCGAAGCGGCGTCTCGCGCCTGCTTGGCTTCCTTTGATCCGCCGTGAAACCCTCACGGAATGATACAACAGGTGCTTTTTTGAAACCAATCCTCGGTTGCGAAATCTGCTCCCCTGCTAAAAAAATATATTTTAACTTTTAGTGGTTTAATGGAACACCCATTAGTTGGCAAAAAGTTAAAGTCCGAACATCCAAGCAAGATGCAACAAAGAATCCACTTGATCACTAAGTGAGCACTGGGCTTCATCTGCCCCAAAATCGAGACATAGGTTATGACCCATACTGTACCCGAGTCACAATCAAAACCCGGCTAGACGAAGGTTAGTAAGGGACGATCCCCTTGCCATAAATAGCTGCGGCCCGCCTTCTTAATCCTGTACATGTTTCTGGGTAGACCATTTTAGTACCAGGTGTTGATTGCGACTCAGGTGTTATTTCAATAAAACTAGGTCCTCCAGTTGCCAGGCTAGAATAAGGGTACTCGATTTTTTCAGTTTTGTCTATTTTGGTAGGGGAACCCTCCCCCCCAAAAAGGGTAAAAGGGCACTACTGAGGGACCTAGAAAAAGCTTCTGTTTTTCTGGGGGTACCTTCTATTTCCATTCTTTCCAGGGATCCTTCTTCCAGAAAACCTTCAAAAAACCCAGCGAAAATACCTGAACCCTCAAAGTTCCAACTTAAACATGGGCTTGACCCCCAACATTATGGGGTGATGTCCCATTTTTATGGGTAGTTTGAGGGTCCAGGTAGCTGTTTTTTTATTGAAAAGAGCGGTGGTTAGAAAGAATGGTTGGAATCCACCCCTAGAGTTTTAAAGCAGGAAGCCAACATTGAGGGAAGGAACTCATGCTTCCACTGGAACAACTTGACAACTGTTCAACAGTGAAATTGATTCCCTGAACCAGACCAAATACCGGAACTCATCTTCTTGAAGTAGTTTGGGGACAGAGGCAGAAAGGCTTTCAACCAGAGGCAGAATGTGTCATCCATGCGTTTTCTTGGTTGACCTTGGAGGGGGAGCAAAAAAAAAGCAGTTAAGTGGTTGGATTTCAACCACTCAACCACAATAAGCAAAAACGTAAATCATGTTTCCCAACAACAGTGGAAGACCCGCCCTTTTGGTTTTTACACCCCGGAGGTTGTTGGGGGTCTCAAAACCAGGTTGTTTGAAGGCCCAAGTCAATCGAATTGGAGCCTCTGGGGAGGCGGAGCCTCTGGGGAGGCGGAATTTGTCACCCATGCGTTTGACCCAGAAAAAAGGGCATCCTTTTTTGGCTGGGTGACTTTAAATGGGAAGAACCTCCCACAAAGGCCTTCAAACTTGACCTGGTTTTGAGACCCCCAACCACCTCCGGTAATGGAGGGGTCGGGTCGTCCATTGAAAGCCGAAGCCAGGAGCCTCTGGGCAACAACAACCATGTTTCACCCCCCAAAACCAATTGCAAACGGCTCCCAGGCTGAAGAGTTGAAGCCGGGATCTTCCTGGACCCCAAAGCCAACGCGTTTTCGTGCGTCTCAAAATAGACGGAGACCCACCAACTGCCGGTTTTCCCTTTAGTCTCCCGTAAGAAAGCACCGCAGGACGGGTACCCTAAAAAACACACAGAGTCATATATCTTTATACATATATATATATATACCAACTCGAAAATGGGTTGCAACCCCAAATGATGGTTGGTGAATTCCAACTTATGGCTAATTCGTTTGAGGATTCCGGGCTGAATTGGATCTGAGTTTGGATGCCCAACTTGCGGCCGCAACGAACACCGCAACGAAACAACAATCGGCCGAGGTCCATCTGAAGAATTCAAGGCGCTGGTCAAGGGACCCTGGATCAATGAAGCCCTGGTTTTTGTTCATAGCTGGGCTGTCCGTTTTCAGATCCCCTGCTAAAAGTGTTTCACTTTGTGTGGGTTAAATTCGGAAATCCAACCACTAAACACTAAAAGGAATCTGGGTGAATTATCATTCACCAACCTGAAATAAGGTGGGGGAATATTCCCCACATGAATCACAATTTTGGGGAGGTCGTGTGAGGTCGTTATAGTTCACCCAGATCAAGGAAACCCTGTTTTTAATTCATAAGAGTTGTGTATAAATCCCCACTTACACCAGGGATTGATCAGGGGTTTGGCTGTGGGCCAAAAAAAATGGTACCCAAAATGGGCTGCCGAGGTTTAGTTGGTAACCAAAAAACGAACACCCCTGCGGGGCCCAATTCCAGCTGGTTTGATTTTGCCCCCTTTCCCCAGATCAGATTTCCCCAGAGCTCCAGCGCGCTTCGCCCCGCTTCGCCCCTCGCTCGATCACCGCCTCACGCGCGAGCGAGCGCGCCTCAGGGCCGTCGAGAGGGCGAGTTGGAGGCGGCCCTGCGGCGAGGCGAGCAGCTCCGTAGGACCTGCCGCAAGGAACAATGACCTAGAAGGGATCCTTACAGAAAAACACCTGTAAATGGTGGTTTCCATTTATTCTGGTGGAAAAAGTGGTTGCAAAATGGAGATCTTTTAAGGAGCCCTGTAGACCGGGTCATAACCCCTTAATTTTGGGTAGTGACCCCATTTTTAAAGGGTCATGGAGACTCCAGGCAGGTCCTCGGTTCTGGGATGATTGCCTTCCTTTGGCCACAAAAAACAACGGCCCATAAGAGCCATGGTTACAAAGACTAGGTCCTCCGGATTTGAGAGATTAGAATACGGGTACCCTATTTCTTGTTCAGGACGTCTATTTTAGTACGGGAACCCTCCCAAGCAAAAAAGGGGAGAGAATGGCACCTAGCTGGGGGACCTAGTTTCCGTGTTGCTGGGACCTGGGACCTCACTGGGGGGGTCAAACCCTGGGACCTCACTGCAAGGAGGAAGGGGGGGGTTCCTCTGGGGCTTGAAAGGGACACTCGTAGGTTGTTGGAGGTACGTCAAAAGCTACCCGTATCTATTTCGAGGAATTCCAGCCAACTTCCGTTCGGACTTTCACGGTTTCTGTTACAAGTTAGATTGGTGCTTTTGTCCTTATGCACAAGAACTCACGAATACAACTCAGTGGATCCCAGCTACTTTTGTAGGTAACCAACAAGGTCCCTTAGCAGCTTTTAAGGCTGGCAAGCCCTTGGTCAGCACTACAAAACCAGGTAAATGGAATCACTGGACCATCGCTGCAAGAAACTCGCCAGGGAAAAATAGAGAAACAAAAACAACAAGAAAAAAAGGAAAAACCACAACCACAAAAAACAAAAAGAAGGAACAAAAACACGGCGGAAGTTCCGCCTCCGGGTCCACGTCTTCGGCCGACGCCACGAGGCGTCGGAACCTCCGCTGCGCGTTGGGTTCCATGCCCAGCTTGCTGTTGATGGCGTCGAAGAGCCTAGCCACGTCTTTGTCCTCAGCGGAAAAGTCCCGGTGAGTCCATCTGGTTTTGGAGGGAAAGGGACCCACTTAATAGAAAAGCCAAGGGAACCATGGCCAAGGGTTCTATAATATATATATATACACACCAATTTTGACACAAATCCAAGAAGCAAAAAGAAGCATAAAACACTGGAACATACAGGTCAAACGCACCAAACCAGGGTCCATGTGGGGGGGGTACCATATATATATATATACATATCCCAGAGGCTCCCGATTGATTTGGGGCCTTCAAACAACCTGGTTTTGGGACCCCCAACCACCTCCAGGGCGTCCAATGGAGGGGTCGGGTCTTCCACTGAAAGCCCCAGGAGCCTCTGGGATATGTATATACCATATAGTGGTAACTGGGAGCTGGGCTTAGGGACCCAGAAACAAAGGGCGATCTGACAAAAACGGACGAACATGGGAAAACCGAACAGAAAACCGAAGAGGTTAAAATAAAAAGTCGGTTTTGGGCTGAGTGTCGCCAAGGTAGGGAGACACATGAAGCAGCATCTCCTGCACACCCTCCGGAGTTCCCTCGAACGCATAGCGAGGTAGTACCTGCTCGTGCACCAACAGGGCCAAAGCAGTGCGCCCGGACAAGTTGTAGTAGCCTCAGCGAGGCTAAATGTCCATGGGAACAGGCCCGGACCAATTCTCGTTTGAGCGTAGGAAGAGGTGTGGCTCAAAATTCAACAGGAGAAATTACGCAGGTTTTTGGTCCTTGCTTCCACTTACCACGGTTTCATTTTGGCACCGGCTTTTTGAGCCACAGCCAAATGGGGGTTGTCCTATATTCCTTTGCCCGCGATTGGGCCCTTGGGCCGCGCTTGCGCGGCACTTGCGCGTACTTGCGCGCGCACAGTGGCGCAGAAACTCGTTTTCGTTGACCTCGGTTTGCGAAGTTTTCGTGTGGATTGCGCGCAAGCTTTTCTAAGCAGTGTGTTTGTCGTTCACACAGCAACCCACAAAGACATTTCCCGCTGAGGTCGCTCCCGGCAATTCAATGCCAGCAACATACCCTTGACCCAACAGAAAGAACAGCAGGCTCTGCCACACAGCTTGGACACAGCCTGAAAGAAGGAAAGTGCATGTTGCGGGTGCCTATCCATTGCTTGAACCGCGCCGCTAAGGACATCCGAGACAGCATGGCTAGATGTCTTGCTGGGGCTTCGCGTGCTTGCGCGCAACTTGCGCGCGGCTTGCGCGCGGCTTGCGCGGATTTTGTCGTGTCCATTGCTGATTGTTGAAGTCATGACCGCAGAAGCTTTGGCTTCGTTTGGCGTCTGACTGATTCGAAAGGCACGAGTACAGCAAGAAAATATCACCTCCTTTCCTGAAGCTAGGCAACATCAGTACATGAAACCCTTCAAAACTGTAACCTTGCGCGTCCCTTGGGCCGCACTTGCGCGCTCCTTTCGCACGCACAGCTTTTGACAACTTTTACTTCTCCCTGTTCGGCGATGATTAAAACCGAAGACTGGGGTTTTAGGACGGCCCTCAAATGTGAATGGAACAGGCCATCCAATTCTCGGCGGCGAAATCTGCGAAGCCCTGCGAAAAAAATGGTTTTCACTTTTCGGGGTTTCATACGGAAAACCTCCAAAAGTTGGCAAAAAAAGTTCTCAACCTGAACCCTCAAAATTCCAACTTCAAAATGGGTCAAAGACCCCCAAAATTATGGTTGGTGATCTCCCATTTTTATGGGTAGTTTGAGGGTCCAGGAAGTCCTAACCTCCCTTGGCAAAAATGCACAGAATCGGCTGGTTGAGCTTGAAGATAAACCCTTCCCCAGTGGATTTCATGAATTTTTCGCCCCCTTTCGCGGCTCACCCGGACCGATCCATTCGCAACTCTTGGGCTTTCTGTTGTTAACCCCATAATTTTAGGGGTACCTTCCCTATTCTGAACCCAGGGATCCTTCTTTCTAACAATCCCAGGGGTTGATAAAATTACTCCAGGGGTTGATTTTCCTGGTCCATTCTGTTCAGTCATCGCTCTTTGCAAAAACCGGATCCGTTTTCAACCTGGGTTTCTGGAGGTTTTTGGGAAAGAAGGATTTCTGGAAAGAATGGGGAAGGTACACCTAGAATAATTGATCAACCCCACTTTGCTAAAGGAGGTGTTCCCCTCCAAAAGTGGTCTGATTCTCCACTCAAGCCAAGGACACCTCCATGATTCGATCCACATTAGATCGATCCACTGGGTTCCGGGAGAGAAAAAAAAAACAAGCTCACTTGCCCAAATGACCTGGGAATAAATGGTTAAGCTTTTGGGGCCTTTACTAAAAATGGGTCCCAACATGGGACAGCTAAAGAGCGAGAAAAGGTCGGCTTTGGGCAAGCGAGGAAAAGGGGAAGGAAGCAACTCAACCCGCAAAATACACCTGATTTTGTTTGAAACCCTCCTGGGGATTGAGAAACCGAACCAAAACAAGTTGTCCAGAGTCGAGAGGGTTCCCAAAAAAGAAGAATGAACAAACCTTGCGATCGGCGCCTGAACCCATTCTTTGGTTTGTCTCGGAAGCCACCAGTTGGATGGTTTAAATTGGGGGTCATTCCATTTCTCATTCCCTGCATCTCTCGCACCGATCGCAAGCTTGGGCTACGCTAAGAAGAAATATACAAATTTGGGTCAAATTCCCGGCTAGCCCCCAGTGAACATCCCAATCCCCACTAGAATCTCGACGAAAATGGCTGGTGCGCCAATCCCCCCAAAAATGGCAACGCCGCTGAAAAAAAAATAGCGCCGCGAAGTCGCCCTCTGGGTCCACTGAGTGTTCGCCGCTCGCCTGGCTGCTGCCGCGGACGCGCCGGCCCGCGCAATGGTCCGCGGAGCTGCGCAACTCGTAGATCTGCTCCTGTCAGAAACTTCCCATCTTCTCGCTAGACGTCGGAGCTCGGACGGGGGTGGTTCATGTTCTAGGGGTTGATTCCAATCAAACCCATAAAAACTTGGTGGTTGCCCCAAAATTATGGGGGTGAATTCAACTTTGAAGGGCAGGTATTTCTGGTCCACCTAGCGAGGATCATCGTTCTTTTCCAAGACCGATCGCGCTTTTTTCCTGGGCGTGCCGCAGGTTTTCTAGAAAGATTCGGATCCCGTTCAGAATGGAAATGGAAGGTGCCCCTAGGATTTTCGCTTGGCCAGAGCCAAGAAGTGCCCATCTTTTTTGGGCTGCCAAAGGATCCCCCGCTAAAAGTGACTAACCTTTAGTGGGTTAAATACGAAAACTACCACTGCACACTAAAAGGATCTCAAGAGAAGAGCTGAGGGACCGGATGGCCTTCGGGAGCCAAGTTTTCGGGCTGCTGAAATACAGGGAGAGCCACCAAGGCAAAAAGTGGACAGTGCGCCTGGCTGGGTGAGACTTTCCCCTGAAAAAATATCACCCCTATATGGACGCTCGCCAAACCAAAGGGCCAACAAGGTGAACTTGATAAATTCGCCCCAAACATGGGAGTACAGGGGCCCCTGCCTCTGGGCGGTCCGTTTTCAAATCTGCCAAAAGTCGGCCACTGTTCGTGGAAGCCTACCATGAAACCAACCAAAAAGCCTCGGTCCTCCAGATTTCAGAGGTTAGAATAAGGGCACCCTTTTTTCTGTGGTCTATTTTAGTGGGCGAACCCTCCCCAAAAAAAGTTGGTGAGAAAGGGCACCTAGCTGGGGGACCTAGCAACCAAAAAGCTTCCATTTGCTTAAGCCCCCTGGCAAAACTAAAAATATGTCCAGTAGTGATAGATTCCCTTCAAAACCAAGAGTAAAAAATACAAAATATTCAATTCATCACATGGGTGCGGCTCAAAATTAAAGAGCAAGGGATACGCAGGTTTCAGTCTTTGCTTCCATCTAGGTGACCATTTTGGTACTTTTTGACCACACGGGCCACATGGAAAGCGAAGCTCAGAGGGCGCTTCGCCGGTCCTGGACCCACGGATCAGTGAAGGCTTTCAGCAGGGCCCGAAGCATGCACTGGATCTCGAACTTGTTGGCTGGCTTGATGCGGATGGAGGTCCTTTCCGGTTCCTTGGCGTTGGGTTTGGGGAGCAAACATTCTCAAATAGCAGTTCAGTGGGTGTGGGTCAAGAATGTGTGCCCAAAATGGAACCCCCGGTAATGGGAAAAAGGGACGAAACCTGCGGTTTCCTGGTGGTTTAAGTTTGACCCATGCCCAAGTGGATTTGGATTTCAACCACAAAATAACAGTAATAAGCACAAAAATGTAAAAACAAACAAGCAACAAAACAAATATGTTGTTTGTAAAAACAAACAAGAAACACACACAAACAGTTTCCCGACAACAACCATGGTTCCGCCGGCGTGGCCACGGGCTCTGCCCTGCGCAGAGTGTCCTGAACATTTGGACAAGGCGGGGGAAACCCGGTGGATGGAGGGCAACCCATCGAAACACCGGAACCCATCCCCCCCAAGGGTCCGATTCGACGGTTGTTGGGCCCTCCAAATGGGTTGTTGCTTTTTGGGCCCTTGAGGAATTGGTCGGGGTTCTGCATTGCTTGGTTGACGTTGGAAGGGGAGCAAGATTTAGTTTTTAGCAGTTAAGTGGAGATTTCAACCACTAAACCAGCAACCTGGACCCTCAAACTACCCGTAAAAATTGGATATCACCCCATAATTTTGGGGGTCAAACCCATTTTTAAGGGAATTTTGAGGGTCCAGGTAAACTGTTTCCCAACAACAACCATAGACTTGGAGGGTCCAAAGGTCTGCATAGGGGTCGTGACCCGGGTACTGCAATGAGATCAAAAGTTGACAGTCGAACCAGCAAGACCACCCGAATTTCGGGGGCCCAGCTTTCAAAAAATGACAGCCCCCCTCCAAAAAAAAGATAAACAAAGAAACACCGCAAGATTTTGTCGTCTGGGGTCTCCTGAGCAGGGCTGTGGGAAATGACAACGTCTCCAAAGACTACCACCTCCATTGAAACAGGGGATTCCCTTGTATCACAGAAGTGGGCATAAACCCCGAGTGATCCCACAACCCCCCCTCCTCCCCCCAAAAAAGAGGGAAGAAAAAGAAAGAAGAAAGGAAAACCGCAAGTTTTCCCCTTTTACCCAGTCCAACCCTGAACCCCCCCCCAAACCCCCCCAAACACAAAACTCTGCTGAATAATCTCCCCCCCTCCCCCCCCAAAAAAAAGAAGAAGAAGGGAAATCCGCAAGTTTTTCCCTTGGGGTCTCCTGAATAATCTTCTCCACACGACACCCCCACCCCCCCCCAACCCGCCCTTTCCCCCGCCCCCAAAACCCTCCTGACTGATCTTCTCAAATTGACACCCCCTCCCCCCCCCCAAAAAAAAAAAGACACCCCCCCCCCAAAAAAAAACAAGGAAGAAACGCAATGAACAGGAAGACCGCAAGTTTTTTTCCGCTTGAAATCTCCTGAATAATCTTCTCCACACCCCACCCCCCCCCCCCCAAAAAAAAAAAATAGAAGAACAACACAACTAAGACCTCCCCCCCCCAAGAAAAAGAAACAAACAAGACCCCCCCCCAAAAAAAAAAAAAATAATTGAGAAAGACGAAACACAAGGAAAAGGAAGACCGCCAGGTTCTTGTCCACTGAAATCTCCTGAATAATCTTCTCGAAATTGACCCCCCTCCCCCCACCCAAAAAAAACACGACACCCCCCCCAACAAAAAAAGGAATAAAGACCAGGAAAAGGAAAACGGCAGGCAGCTTTTCTTCTTGGTGGTCTCCTGAATAATCTTCTCCACCCCCCACCCCCCACCCCAAAACCCTCCCCCCACAAAACCCTCCTGCATAATCCCCTCCCCCCAAAAACAAAGAAAGAAAAAAGAAGAAGGGAAAACCCTGAACCCCCCCCCTCCTCCCCCCCCCACACAAAACCCTCCTGAATAATCCCCCTCTCCCCCCCTCAAAAAAGGAGAGAACAAAAACATGGGAAAACCGCAAGTTTTTGTCGTCTGGGGGTCTCAATGATGCTTGGAGGGCTCAAACCGCAAGTTGTTTTCCAAAAGACAAAAACAAGGAAAAGGAAAACCGCAAGCTTTTCCCCTGGCGTCTTCTGAATAATATTCTCCACACCCCACTCCCCCCCCCAAAAACAAAAACGCAGGCCACCATTTTTCGGGTCCAAGCTTTCAAAAGACCAAAAAAAAAGAAAATGAAAAAATATATGAAAAACGGCGAGTTTGTTTTCCCCGGTGTCTCCTGAATAATCGTCTCCACACCCCACTCCCCCCCCCCAAAAAAAAGAAGAAGAACAAAAAACCAAAAAAAAAACGAGTTGTTTTTCTCCTGGTGTCTCCTGAATAATCGTCTCCACACCCCACTCCCCCCCCCCCCCCCAAAAAAAAAAGAACGGCCGCGAGTTTTTTCCCTTCTGGTGTCTCCTGAATAGTCGTCTCCACACCCCACTCCCCCCCCCCAAAGAAAAGAACAAAAATAAAGGAAACATGTCGAGTTGTTTTTCTCCTGGTGTCTCCTGAATAATCGTCTCCACACCCCACTCCCCCCCCCCAAAAAAAAAAGAAAACCAGGAAAAACGTCGAGTTGTTTTTCTCCTGGTGTCTCCTGAATAATCGTCTCCACACCCCACTCCCCCCCCCCCCAAAAAAAAAAAGAAAGAAAAAACAGCCGCGAGTTTTTTCCCTTCTAGTGTCTCCTGAATAATCGTCTCCACACCCCACTCCCCCCCCCAAAAAAAAAGAAAAGAAAAAAAAAGGAAAAACGTCGAGTTGTTTTTCTCCTGGTGTCTCCTGAATAATTGTCTCCACACCCCACTCCTCCCCCTTCAAAAAAAAAGGAAAAGAACAAACGGCGAGTTGTTTCCCCTGGTGTCTCCTGAATAATCTTCCCCCCCTCCCGAAACAAAAAGACAAAACCAAGGAAAAGAAAAAACCGCAAAAAAACACAAAACTGCGAGTTGTTTTTCCCCTGTCTCCTGAATAATCGTCTCCTGGACCTGCACGTCGCTGTCCTTCTTCCACTCTCTGAAGGCCCGCAGCATGGCCTCCACGCCGTGCTCCGTGGCCTCGAAGCCGAAGCCTGGGAGGACCTGCAGCTGCTCGCGCCGCACCAGGCGCGTGAAGCCCACCTCGGATTTGAAGCTTCGCGTGGGGGGTCCAAAAAATTCGGAATCCCAAAAATGGCACCCTGGTGAGATGGAAACAATGACTAAAAACTGCTTCTTATTTTTTTCTGGTGGTCTAATTTTGACCCATACCCACATAGCCTAGATCCTCCAGTATGTCTATTTTAGTAGGGGAACGCTCCCCCAAAAAAGTTGGTGAGAAAGCGCAGTACTGGGGGACCTTCACATACAAGGTGATGTGTCCTGGTACTAAAATGGTCTAACACGGTCTAATTCGGATCTGTTTCCCCGAAATTTTGGGTGGTTTGACATTCAAGTCTAGGTCCTCCAGTTTTTGAGCTTAGAATAAGGGCGCCGTTTCTTCTTTCTGCCTATTTTAGCCTGAGCCATGGGACACGCCTCCCCAGATCCATTTACCTGGAGCTCGGCAACCGAGGGATTTCCGCCCGGAAACCCAAGAGTTGAACACTGAGCCAGGGGGTACCCGTCTTGGTGGTTGGTTCGTTTTGGGGAGTTGGTCGGTTTGGTGGCCCCCCGCGTTTTCTCTTGTTTTGTGGTTGTGGCTCCCTTTATTGTCTGAGAGCAGCTAGCACAGTGCGCCTAAGGCGCTTGGCACAGGAGTTTTTTTTAGCAGCCGTTCAAAAAAGGGGGTACCTCTTGTGGCTTGCCTGAAGTGGGTACCTGAGATGCCCAACCTTCACAAGGCTAGGTCCTCCAGATTTGAGAGGTTAGAATAAGGGTACCCGAGTTCTTTTTCTGTTGTCTATTTTAGTAGGGGAACCCTCCCCCAAAAAAGGTAAAAGGGCACTACTGGGGGACGTACAAGGTGATGCATCAGCCTGGGCCAAAAACTGGCGGGAACCCATCGGAAAGAAAAAAACAGATCCTGATTCGAATGGATCCCAGCTTCTTTTTCGACCTCCCTCTTTTCGACTCCCCCTTTGCTTCGCGTGGCGAAATTATGAATGCCTCTCCCCTTTTTCTATTCTCGACTCCCCTCTCTTTTGGCGCGAAAGATGCTGTTGACCCCCCGCAAAAAGTGAAGCACTTTTTCAGGGTTTGGTGGAAAAAAAACAACACCTCCATATTTCCCAAAACGCTTAAAAAGATTTAAAAAGCGTCTAAAAAGATCCAACCCGGCCGTCCAGTCCTCCGCCTTTTTCTTTTTTCCGCCGACTTTCTCCCGGTGAGGCGCCAGGTAGCCCTTGCTCTTGCCCTCCTCCAAGCGGTGCGCGGACGCCAGCTTCCGCAGATCCCGCTGAAACGAGGGCGCCTCGAAGCGGGCCAACAAGGCGCGCTGCAGCGCCAGGGCCTTGGCCTTGGTGAACTCCTCCTCCTGCCGGAAGCCACAAGCCGAGGACTCGCCGAGGAAAGCCGAGGACCGCAAGCCACAACCTGAACCCTCAAAAATCCAGCTTGAAAATGGGGTTGACCCCCAAAATGATGGTTGGTGATAGTCTGTTTTATGGCTAGGTTGAGGGTCCAAGAAGCCGTTTCCAAGTCCCTCAATTGTCTCGGTCCATGGACCCCGAAAAAAGAATGGTTGGTCATTTCAACCTAAATGCGGTCATGGACCTATTGTTGAGGGGTCATGGAGACAGGTCCATTCTCTTCAACCATCGCTCCTAGGACAAGCCGGCGCCGAACTCCCGAAGTCGACCGAAAAATGCGGGGTTACCAGCCAAACCTATCGAACACCTAAACAAATTGGTAAGCCCAGAATTGGGGAACCCATCGGTTTTCTGCTGGCTCCAGGAACAACACCAGCAGCAGGAATTCACATCTAAATTGAGTGGTAACACATAAATGAAGCGCGGTGGAAGGAAGCGGAGGTCTCCCCTTTGGAGCTTTTTCGGCTTTCCTGTCCACATATTTCGTGGCCGCCTAGAAACAAAAAACCTTCATTGCTGGATTTCACTTGGATTTGAACCCCGGGCTTTTGTGCTCTTTTGTAGGGGGTAAATGGGAAACCACCAAAGCACTTTGGGCTCCAAGCCACCAATTTGAGCGAAAATCTGGTTCAATGTTGTTTGCTAGGGGTGGATTCCAAGTCCATTCTTTTCAACCATCGTTCCTTTCAAAAACCGGATCTGTTTCCCCAAGGTCTTGGGTGGCTGGAAAGAATGGGTAAGGTACCCCTAGAACAATCAAAACCGATCGGTACGAAACCAAAAATGGTGAACCCAGAATGTAGACTAGGTCCTCCAGTAGAGAGGTTAGAATATGGGTACCAACTTCTTTCTGTAGTCTGTAGTCTATTTTAGTAGGGCCCCCAAAAAGGGTAAAAGGGCACAACTGGGGGACCTAGGTAGAGAAGTAGAAAGGCGACCGCAACTATTTTTGGCTGGCCCTTGCTAACCTCTATCTACCCTGGTTTTGATTGTGATTGCTGGAATGTTCAACTGTTGAATCGAATCCAACCGAAGTTTGGGGCAACCTATAAAAAAGGGATGTTCGTTCTTGGATGTTCAAGCTGCTTAGTCTGGGTATAACCATGGTACGCCAAGTATATACCCCAGTTGCGGCACCCACGGAACCCACCCACCATAATTTTGGGGTAGTCACCCATTATTAAGCTGGCATTTTGAGGGTCTGGGTTTGCTGTTGGATTTCCTTACCTACATAAGAAGGTTTTTTTTTCCCATGGTAAGCCAACTATGTCACCAGACAGCTACTGGCGGTGTCCAAATTTGTTTACGGGGGAATGACCAAACTTTCCAACAGCAACTGGATATCTGAAATGGCCTTTCTGGATGTTTCTTGCCTACGTCAACAAAAGTCGGGTAGAGCCAACAATCCCCAGGCAAACTCCAGGCACATAACCTTGTTGTAACCTGCTTACTAATTAAGTAGGTTTGGACGTCCAAGAATTCAAGTGCATGGTTAGCCACCTGGATTTTAGGGTTACACCGGTCCCACCAATAACAAGTTGTTTACTCCACGTTCACCGGTGACGTAACTAAGTGGATTACAACAAAGTCGCTTGGTTGACGTTGGAAGGAAAGCAAACATCTAAGTTTCAGCAGGTAAGTGGGGTTTCAACCAAACCACGATAAGCAAAAATGTACCTGAACCCTCAAAATTCCCATAAAAATTGGATATCACCCCATAATTTTGGGGGTCAAACCCATTTTTTAGGGAGTTTTGAGGGTTCAGGAAAATGTAAAAGGTTTCCCAACCATGGTAGCATGGAAAAAGCTCAACTCCCCGGGCTGCGGGAGTTAAAAACTCCTCGAGGGTTTTCTTCTGGAAGCCCATTGCACCCCTCCATACGGCCGGCGAACCGCTCGGTGTTTGGTCTCATGGCGCTAAAATCCCCAAAATCCCATCGAATTGGAGTCTTTGGGCAGGTACCCTCCTATCCATGGAACCTGACTGATGGGCCTTGGAAAATCCAAGACGACTTTCCACGAAAAAAGAAACCCCCTGGGTTCCATGTGGACAGGGTCAATTCACCATCACGTCCTCCGTCGGAATCCCAAAGACGGGCTCCCAGCCGGAGTCCGCAGAGGAGGTGGGGCTTCTGCCGGCGGGCGTCGTCTTTCCGCTGCCGGTGGGGCTGACGGGTGACGTCTTCGCGGAGATGGAGCCATCCCCTAGGTCCCCTCGACCCAAGGAAGGGCACCCCCTGCGGCTCACCGGCAACTCCAAGGCCGCTTTCGGCGTCATGGCGGCTCTGAAAGTCGACGCAGGGAAAAACAACTCCGTCCTGAGCCAAAGGCCGTGGGACGTCACAGGGAGCCTTTGGCCAATTGGCCAAAGTCATGAAACTGCTACCCCCCCCCCCCTATCCCCCCCGCCCCCCCGCCCCCCCCCACCTAAAACCAAAACAAGAGCTACTAGTCCACTCAGAAAGGCCTTAGTAGCGCTGGATTCTCGCTTCTTGCACTCGCTGGTCCCTCCAGGGACCTCCCGGAAAAGAAATGTTGCAGCTTCAACTCGCAAGCATGAAGCCCAAATGAAACAATGATTCTCGCGAATCGAAGGCCGCCCACAAAAGACACCTTACCTTGGAGTGTCCGGTAGGTTCGTTGTTAGCTCCTTCCCTTCCCTTGGGAAGTGGGTCACTTTCAGCGACCTGTGCCACCCAAAGGAGGCGCAAGTCCCACTGAATCCAACTCAAAACCCCAAGCTCAAAGTCTCTTTGAACCCAACTGTGGATGGTTGCGAAATCCATTTCGCACCGCTTCGAAACAATGGGGCAAACCACGGTTTGCTGGGTATTACAGAGGGCAACCATTATTCTTTATTCCTGAACCCTCAAAATTCCCTTACAAATTGGTTTGACCCCCAAAATTATGGGGTGATATCCCATTTTTCTGGGTAGTTTGAGGGTCCAGGTTCCGGGTTTCGATTCTTGAAGGTGGTGCCTGTCATGGATTTCGCCATCCACATGGCCAGCCTTCAACTCGCCTGGGGGCCCGCAGGCTCGGAAACGGTTCAGCAAACCAATCCAAACGCCCAGGTGCCCCAAAAGAGGCAACTTCAAGGCTCAAAAGTAAGCTGAACGTCCAAGCAAGGACCCCTTTGGCCCACCTGAGTCAAAGGTAAAATGGTCTACCCGGAACCATGTAAACAGTTAGAAAGGCGGATATCCGCAACTATTTCTGGCTGGGACTGCCCCTTACTAACCTTCATCCATCCCCGGGCTTTGAGCAAGTGGCTCAAAGCTAAGAACCGCACACAAACTCCCCGGGAATTCGCGCGAAACCCGCGCGCAAACGACTTCCACTCGAAGGCCACCGTGGGGCCGTAGAAGCTGTCCCCGCCGTCCGGGCGCTTCTGCTCGTGGCTCATGCCCAAGATGTGGCCCAGCTCGTGGGCCATGTTGCCCACCTCAACCCCCCCCCCCCTCCCCCCAAAAAAAACACCGGAGGGCGGTTGCCGGTGGCTTGGGGTGAGCAACCGGGTTCAAAATGAATGAACCTGTGGGTCCGGTTTCAAAATCAATGAACCGGTTTAAACATAAATGAGGGTGGATTGGAGCAGCCGGTTTCAAACATAGGTGAACCTTTTGGGAAAAAAGAGATGGGTTCCCCTGAGAAATGGATGGCATAACCTTTTTTTTTTTAATTTCTGGCCCCGCACCCTTTGGTGAGCATCAAAGCTCGGTAAGACCCACTGTGGATGGACCGAAGTTCATTTCGCACCAATTGAAACCATGGTTGAAACCATGGTTTGTTGGCATTTTCCGCAGGGGACATCATCATTCCAGGGTTTCTTAGGTGGTGCGAAATGGATTGTGTCCATCCACAGCACAGTACTTATTCACTAAGGATAGTTGCGCCTAACTAAGTAAGATGGGCCTCCAAGTACTGCCGAGAAAAACAAAAATGCCTGAACGTTTTATTTGCCTTCTAAAATGGTTAATTATAGCGGCCAGGAACTCACTGAACTATCTTCCCACAAAGGATAAAGTAGAAACGGAACTCGGGAAGTGAGTTCCCTATCGAACCACGAGACCCAAATGGACAGAATTGTCACAAATCATTCCCAAGAGTGGCTTCCGCTTGTTGTCCATCCCGATTGGGCACATGGAATCGCAACAAAAACTCCCCTCCGAACGGATATCCATAAACTGACCAGTGGGGGGGGGGGGGGAGGGGGTGAGCATAATATATATATATATATTATATATATATAGATAGATAGATAGAGATAGATAGATAGATAGATAGATAGATAGATAGACATTGTACCCCCCATGGATCTACTATATATATATATCCATATATTCCTTTCAGCACCCGGAAGACCGTTTTTTTCATACTCATTGATTCTATAAAACGTTATTTATTACAAAACTCATTAGTAGTTTCCAGATTTAGAAGGTAATGTATTAGTTAACTCACTGGCTGAGTGGATGGCCCAAAACAAGTCCAAACTTTACATGTACCACTAAAATGGTCTTTCCAAAAAGTTTAAAGAAAGTTCATGAACTCAGGAAGTTAGTTACTGCTACTGTGGATGGACAAGATCCTGCACCACTTTGATAACGCGAAAAAAAAAACATTATTTGCTGGTATTTACAGGGGCATGATCAGAAGCCAGGGTCTCTGAACGGTGGTGCGAAATGGAGTTCTTCCATCCACAGTAGCAGCTCACATCCAGGTCTTGCAACCCTCTCCCCCCCCCCCCATTTTATTACTGTGTTGCAGCCCTGCAAGATTATGCTATGCCGTTGAAAGACTCTGAAGTGAAAGAGTTGACCCGAGCATTCAAGCTCACATATTCCTTCGCTCCGAGGGTCATGGAGCTGGTCTTTGCACCAACCCAGGTTCACCCTGGCATAGGAGCTGGAGGCCAGTGAGCTGTAGTACCTGAGTACACTAAATCCATCTGTGTAAACCAGCTTACCCATGATGCAATGTCTCGAAGGCATTTCGGTGCTCTTTCAGAGTTCAAAGCCTGATTATGTAGGTCCATATATTCCCCCCTGGCCAATTTGGATTTTGGACCTTTTTGGGGCTGGTTTTGCATAATTAAGAACAATCAAGAACCCAAAAACTAGGGACTCAAGGGGTGCATATTATATACCTTCAGCCTGTGAAGAGTGGAGGTCGGATCGACCCACACACCAAGGGCCAAGGGAGGACCGGCACTCCCAACAAAAGCAGCGGATTGTTTTTACGGAAAGAATGCTCACCTGCCAACTGCGAATTCCCATCCGCGAGCATTAATTTTGGCTTGGCTCGTCCACCGCCGGGGTAGTTATTGTGAACCATTTTGGAAATCACAGCAGTGGCAAAGTTGGGTTATGACCCGGGTTGGCTGAAAGAATGTTTTCAACAATCAATCACTTGGTTGCTTTCTGCTCCCCTGCTAAAACTTTAACTTTTAGTGGTGTAATGGAAAAACCATTAGTTGGCAAAAAGTTAAAGTCCTAACATCCAAGCAAATTGCACCAAAGATCACCTGGATGCACCTCAACATGTCGATGTGTCCAACTCGATGCGCCCCTAGCCGCCGTTCAGGCCAGCCGCCCGACACTCGCATAGCAACTGTCCGGGTTCCAGATTCCCACCAGGACGTAGGGCCTGGCGGAAGCTGAGTGCCGGTCCTCCCTTTGGCCCTTGGTGTGTTGGTCGATCCGACCCACTCAAAGGTTGAAGGTACCTGGACCCTCAAACTACCCATAAAAATGGGATATCACCCCATAATTTTGGGGGTGAAACCCATTTCTAAGGGAGTTTTGAGGGTCCAGGTATACGTTCCTATGAACCGGAGTCCCTAGGTTGTGGGTGCTTGATTGTTCTTAATTCGTCCAACTCAGTGTGGACTAAGCCAAAGAGTCGGCTGATCTCTATTTTTACAAGTCCCAACCACCTTGTGGACATCAGAAAAGGCGGAGAGTTGTGTCCACCAAGCACATGTTTCTGCGGCTTCCCCAAGAAAACTCAGGCCCATAATGACCAGCGCCCTCGCTTTTGGGTTGCCGCACCAAGCGGATTTTTGACGTAGGAGAAACAGTTTGGGGCCCGGGCTGCTTGGGGCGTCGACCCTAAAATACAATAACGTATAGATTTGTGTTAAGAGACCCCACTTGGGTGTTCGATTCGCCAAGTCAGTAAGTTGCTGGTAGCCTTGGATAGAGCCCACTTTTGCGCCCCCGCTTGTGATTGGGGGAGTATAACCTAAGTGATTAATCATTAATTAATGAACCAGTTTGGTCGAATATTTAATCAAACATCTGCAAGACTGAGTGAGAAGCTTTAGCTTTGGGCGGCAAAATGCAGTGAGCCCAGCCGGATTCCAGAAAACCACCCACCCGTCGAAATTTGGCGAAAGGAACGATGGTTGAATGGGGAAAATTGGCCCTAGAGGAACCGCTTTAGGCCGTGTTTTGTAGGATGCATCTCACTTGCCCAAAAGACCTGGGAATAAAAGGTTAACCTTTTGGGACCTTTACTACAAATGGACCAAGATGGGAAAACCAAAAGGTCAAAAGGTCGGCTTTGGGCAAGTGAGGCATACAAGAAAACTGGTGAAATCTTGTTGGATTACTGCAAATCACATTTGTTTCCCCGTCTGAGAGGTGCGCAGAGCAGCCACGTGAAAGCAGGTTTCCAAGGGAGCCATCCCGCGAAAAAAAAGTCAAGAGGAAGATCAGACATGCCTACTCGGCGGCCAGGAAATCCACCTAACATGCAACCATGCTTGAAGACAACCCCAGTGGTTCCATTTCCCTGTGTATGGCAGGTACCAAGGGGAAGCAGCCTTGGGATCTACTGGGCCTTGCACAACGCGAGAGGACTTGCAGCGTCCGAAGCATTGCACGGCAATCCTAATCCTATTTGCGTTAGGTCAAGTGGACTGCCATGCCTGTCAACCCCTGTTCAAACATGCTCCTTGAACCAGTGGAGGGTGTGTTTTTTTCACTCAAAGCAAATGCCAGCTTCGGATGGTTCATATTCAGTCACCCAGTCAACCAGCCAACCCCTGAATTTTAAGAACTCCTGTTGGCTTGACCCCAGAAATGACACCAAGTCGCGTCCAAACCCCCCGACTCAAAGCTTTTTTGCGCGGCGGCCGGGCGGCCGGCGGCCTGGCCGGGTTCTCTTCCTCCACAAAGTTCACGCAGGTCTTATCCTGGATCTGTTCGCCAAGTTTCTACTCGTTGTTTCCAAGCCCATTCTTTTCAACCATCGTTCTTTTTCGAAAACCGGATCCGTCTTCCCCGGGTTTCTGGAGGTTTTCCAGAAAATCCCTGGAAAGAATTGGGAGCTACCCCTAGAAACTTACACGCTGGTATAGGCAGGGAATGAGACCTGGAATGAGCCCGAGAAAAGCCACGGTTTGGTTTCCTTTAAGGGATTTCCTTTCAGGGATTTCCTAGGCTTATTCTCAACAATCTGGAACAAGAATCCAGCGTTTCATTTTCGGGGGCCCAAAAGCGGGTTTTAGGCGACCAAGAACTGGCCAACTTGGCGAATCGAACGCCCACCAGCAAGCCGTCCGGTGGGATTCTAGCGCCCAAAGCATCGGCAATCTTTTCGCAGCACACACACACACACACACCCCTGCTTTTCTGGACACTTGCTAGGTCCTCCAGTAGATAGAATAAGGGTACCAACTTATTTTTTTTCTGTAGTCTATCTGGCTTAGTAGGGGAACCCTCCCCCCAAAAAAGGGTGAGAAAGGGCACTCCTGGGGGACCTAGCTTGAGATGCCTCCATTTGTCCCCGGGAAATAAAAAACAAACATATTTCCAGTCGCGATAGAACCTCTTTACAACCAACAGGAGAAAATACAACATATTCTCAAGTACATGGAAGGATGTTGGGCATGAAATACGTTTGTTAGACCCTTTGGCGAAGGAAAAGGAACTTCCGTTGGAAGGTTTGGCGCCACAAGGCATCCATTTTGCGCTACCGAGGTTCTTAGGGTTCAAAGTTCGTGTCATATGGGTACTTCTTAAAATAGGCCCACCAAACATCGTAGTTGTCCTCTCGGTGTTCCTTTGCAACCAGCGAAAAACCAACCTTTTTGAAGTACCAAGATTCGGGCACTTGATTTTAATGGCCCAACCCTTAGCCCCACCCCTGCAGCCCTTCGCCACTTTCCTAAGGCGAAAACTGCAGGTCAACGCATCCAGCAAGGGGCCTGGAGAAACCCCTTCCGCCAAGCAATGGCAAGCAACTAGACCCCTCGTGAAGGTAACTAGGTCCTCCAGTAGAGAGGTTAGAATTATTGGTGCCAACTTTTTCTGTAGTCGATTTTAGTAGGGAACCCTTTTTTGGTAAAAGGGCATTACTCGGGACTGGTCACCTATAGTGGCCACAAGTGGTGTCAGGCTTGACACGTTGTTTCATTCCAACGGCAAACGCATCTTCCCGAAATATGGGACACTCAAAGAATCCATTCCCTCCTGTGGGAAACGAATCCAGGTTGCCTATCCCAGTGAGTCCTGGGATAGCCACTTTAGTAGGTAACCAACACTTGCCCTCGTGTTTCTGTTTTGGTGGGAACCCCCTTGATTACCTGCCTTTGCCAAGAAAAATACATGGATGCACTGATGGCTTGCCCTCCAGTTGCCAACGAAACCCCTCCGAAGATCTTGGCGCTCGATGCCCAAGTTCTGCCAAGGCGCTCGCCACATGTCCACCGCATCTCGGAAGGCGTTCTTGCGAAGGGCGTCGATGGTCGTGTTGAAGCTGTATCGAACCACAGCCTCGCTCGAACAGGGTCACTGATTCCAAATCAAAAGTTGCAGTCAACTGGTGCTTCGCCACTTTTGGAGGTTAGGGACATGGAGGAAACCCTGTTGAACGATTTCACTTTGAGTAGACAAACAAAGCGGTGTCCAGTTTAGGGGTCGCGCCGACAAGATATCCGGCATTAAAGGGTGTAGTGGGTTCATGGGGTTCGTGTGTGTGCGGGTGTGCGGGGTCAATGGGGCTTCTGGATTCATGGGGGATTGTGTCGTGGTTTATGGACGGACCTGGGAGAACCTAGGTTATAACCAATATACTCACCTGATAGATTGAACATCCAAGGCAAGGTGCCAACGTGCGTGCTGCTGCCACGAGCAAGAAGGTTTGGCTAAAAACTCTCTAGTCCCTGCTCCAGCTGCCTCCAGTCCGTCTGAAGCAAGCCTGGAAGTGGTCCGCGCCCGGGAAGGGTAAATCAAAATGCATGTTTTGCCAGAACCTCCCCCCCCCTTTGGCCCCCACCATTGCACTTAGTCAAATCCCCTAAAATCCCCCCACAATCTAATCCACTCGAAAACAAGCCAATTTCTGTCAAAGCCTAAGAGCAAACAACTGGCAAATCCCCGCTAGAAACACCGGTCAAATTCCTTTTCGGTCAAACCCCCTTCTAGAAACCAAACAGACCCCCTCAAGTGGTCAAATTTTCCCCTAGGACGAAATTTCCCCTGAACCAATCAAATTTCACTCAAGAAACCAAGCCAAGCCCCGTCGCCTCCAAAACCCGGTCCAACTCCGGTCAAACCCCATTAGAAACCGGAAGTTCTGTAGAACCCGTCAGCCAAATTGTTTCTCGTGGCTCGTCAGCCCACCCTCAACCTTCGCTTGGCCGCAGTCCACTACTAACTCTCTGCGGCTCTCGTTGAATCCCTGGAAGCCATGTGGAAACCCCCGAACATGCACCCACCGTCTATCCCGCATGTCGGCCCAGACTCACTCCCACACACGGCAAACCAAAACACAGTAATTACCTCAAAGCCAGCCAAAACCATGCCGCCCTCGGCGGGCAACGCGGGCAACGCGAAGCGTGTACAATAAGACCCTAGCTATTAAGACTATATACATGTTGTTTGTTGTTTTGTTTTGAATGTTTAGAAGAAACGATGGGGGAACCAGTGGAGGAACGGGTGAAAGGGAATCAGGGTGGGTTTATGCCGCGAGAGTTTGGGTCCAGAAAGCATTCATAAAACATCCCCTGGGTTTGTCTCTACCAGCGGAAGTAAATACCTATGTTGGCTTCCCTGGTGTTCAACCGAATTCTTTTTAAAAGCCTTTTGGGGAGAGGGGTAGCAACATCTGCAGGGCTTTTGGGTTCATGTGCCCAAGGGTTGTGTCGAAGTGGTATGTAGAAGCACCCCTGGATTGTCCCAAATCGGACTCCATCCCGCGAGCTCGAGTATTGTTCTCGAACAACATCCTGAATCAGCGATTAGAAATGCAAACATCTGTTGGTCTGAGTGGGTCAACAGGTGGTGATAACTATCTGATTGATCGGTTTGCTTGCTTAGAACATGGATGGGTTCCGCTTTTGCAAAAAGTCACCTATGCCCTGCGGTTCAAACCACCATTAAAAACACTGGGGTTTAGTATAACCACCATCGTTTACCTAAGGATTGGCATCATCGAAATTGGGTCAACCATTATTTTAATGGGGGGATGTCCCTTAAACCCAGCTCCAAGTGTAATACTGTAAACACCGAGCCACAAGTGCGCTTCAGGAGGTCAGGGAAGGTTTTTCTTTTCCGTCAGGGGGTGGAGGTTTGGTGGGTCAGTATGGAACCCCTCAACAGTGGTTCGGACACCAATCGACGGGCAAACAATGACCAACTTCTTTCCCAGTTTTCAAAAGGACACTTTTTTCAGCAACCAACAAGACACAACCTACTTCCTTCCCAGTGTTAAAAGGCTCCTTCCTTCCAAACTAAGCCACCAACAAAACACAGCGGATCATCCATGCGTCGAGCTGCATAGTCCTGCCAAATGTCCTCCCCACTCCCCGGAGGCTCCGACCTACGCAAAACGAATAGCGGAGCCGATTTTTCTCCGCGGGGTTGGGAGAGTGAGCGAGTGTGGGGAGAGTGAGTGAGTGTGGGGAAGGATGGAGGCATGGAGCCCAACAGTCCAACAGCCCATCAAGGTTTCACTGGGACGCGGATCGCGGGAAAATCCGAGATTCGTCATAGGAAGCCCTTCGCAAATTCTTCTCTCGGCTTTGAAAGGGTGGGTTTTCCATAAGCCTAAATGGAATCACTGGGGCTACGGTAAAAACGCATACTGCCTTGCAAACGTGTAGTACAGCTTGAACCCGTGGTTCACCTCGACCAAGAACCTGGGTGGTCCTTTCAGTCACGCCCTGAAAGAGTCAAAATTCAACCACCAGGAATTCTATTTGGGGTACCCATTTGTGGATTTAAGACGTGGTTTTGAATTTGGGACCCTTTTGGCGAACATCATTTACATGGGGAAGCTATGTCCCCCGAAAATTGGCGGGGTAGTTCAGATTCAATGCAGCTTTTCCTCAATCGAACGGCGCCCAAAAACACCCTGACTGTTGGTTTCAGCAACACGGTCATAAAGGTTTGCATGTGCCCTGCCTAGGTCCTCCCTCCACTAAAGAAGTTAGAATGAGGGTGCCCTTTTTTCTGTAGTCAATTTTAGTAGGGGAACCCTCCCACAAAATAAAAGGTAAAAGGGCACCTAGCTGGGGGACCTAGCTGCTATACCCGCATGAAACCATTGTCACCACTCACGGAACCCGCTGGCCATCTGAGTTGACTGGCCCGAAACACTTTAAGCTTGGGGGGCCTGGACTCAACTGATGAGACACCTGCCAACAAAAGTTTCAAGTTGGCCAACTCAAAAGGAAGGGCTTACCAACATCAACATCGCCAAACGGACTCGGACTTTCGGTCTCTCAAGTCGTGGTGTCATGTTTTTTGAGGGTCCCCACCTTTTTCGCAGGTTTCTTCAGAGAAACCAAAGGAGAGTTCGAAATCCATGTTGTTGAGTCTGCGATTTCGACACAGCCACACACACCCATCTAAAACCCCAGCGGGTCGAATACCCCGAAACGGTCGGGCCTATGGCCATAAGGGAACCCCGAATGGTCCAAATCCTTGCGCAAAGGACCCGAAAGTGAAAGGTTTGCCTTTTGGGGCGATTTTTTAAAAAAGTGGGTCCCAACATAGAACACCCACAGGGTCATTTCAGGCCGATTTGCTTTGCGGAACTGAGCCGGGGAAAAATCATCCTTGGGGCAATCATTGATCCTTGAGGAATCCCACTTCCCAGTAATTCCATTTGCCTGTATAGAAAGGAACCCAATAGAAAAGCCAAAGTGACAATTGGTGCCTCCAGGGGCAATCGGAATCCACTGGGCAACCTACTTAGTGCCCTCCCACCCTTTCGGACCCGGTCCCTTTTCAACTTGAAGATTGAAGGACGAAAAGCCGAAAGGACCATTCTTTGTTGCCGGGCAACTGAGAATCCGGAAAAAAATGAAAACGCTTCCCACAATGATTCCCACCCCCCCCCAAACAAAGCAGAAAACAGCACACAAACAAAGCAACACCCGCACAAATCAAAGCAAGCCCGAAAAGAAAGAAAAAACAGAGCAAAACCCAAAAACAAAACCCAGAAAGCCATAAAAAGGAGCAAACACAAAAACAAACACACACACACACACAAACCTGAAAACCCAAAAAACAAAGTCCAAACAAACAACAAAATAAAAAGAAAAAAAGAAAAAAAGAAAAGCAAAACACCAAAGACCAAAATAAGAATAAATAAATAAAAACACACAAACAACCAAAAACCCAAATCACCAAAAAACAAAACAACAAACAAACAAAGCAAAAAGACTCCCTAAAAACAAACCTTCCCGAAAAAAGCTTAAAACCCCCTCCCCCCCAAAAAAAAAAGACAAAACACAAAAACCAACTTCTCCCCCCCAACAAAAAAACGGAGCCCCCCCTTGCAAAAACGCCTCCCGAGGAAAAAAAAGAAAAAGTTCGAATCTCCGGGCCTCCTCTCCGGCCAGCGGTCAACTGCGAGGCTCTCGTGGCCCGAGCGGTTCCAGCCGATGCCTTCCGGAGGACCTGGGCCAACCGGAAGAGACGGGAAACGCGCGCTTGGAACGCCGAAAAACCCGCTTGGAACGCCGAAAAACATCTGCTTGGAACACGGAAAAAAACCAAAAAAAACATGTTTGGACTGCGGAAAACCCCGCTTGGAGCACGGAGAAATCCGCTTGGAACAGACAAATCAGCTTGGAACACGGGAAATTCAACGCACCAAAACACGCCAACATCGGATTCGAACACAGAGAACTCGGCTTGGAAAACACCAACATCAGCTTGGAACACAGAAAAATCAGCTTGGAACACACATATTTCAGCTTAGAACCACCAAAATCAGCTTGCAACACACCAAAACACACCAAGTCACTGGCCTGAGCTTGTTGTTTTTTGTCGCATTTTTGTTCCACGAAGCAATGCTCTGAGTGTTCTTTCGGGGGTGTCCAGCAAGCTGAGAGTTCCTGTTTTTCAGGCGTGATCACCACGAAGGTCAGGCGTCAGCACCACCACCCCCCCCCCCTCTCGCTGCGTTGCTTCCAGTCACCACCACCACCCCCCCCCCCTTCTTACCTTTGACTCACCTCAATGTCTAACCCCAACCCCTTCGCCGCCACCACCACCCCCCCCCCCTGCACATCTTTTCCTTCACTAGAACCACCAACCCCCCCCCCCCCCCCCCCCACCACATCTTTTCCTTTGCTAGAACCACCACCCCCCCCCCCCCACCATCTTTTTGATTACCACCACCACCACCCCCCACTACCCACGCAACCACCACCACCACCCCCTCCATTTCCATCACCACTTTTCGGGCTTGCCTGAGAAGAAGACTGTGGACCACCCGAAACGACTGCTGCTAGCTACTTAGTACATTTGGCAACAAGCTCTTCTTCGAGCATCATGGGGGGGGCTGCCGCCCCCCCCCAACCCCCCCGCTACTGAGTACATTTGGCAACAAGCTTTAACTGCGCCTCTACTCGAATCATCACTTCGAACATCCGCCCGCCCTCTTTGAATCATCACTCCTTCACCCTTGAAAACAGAATTTGCATTGCGCGCCTAATTGAATCATCGCTTCTTCGAGCATCATGGGGGGGGCTGCCGCCCCCCCCAACCCCCCCGCTACTTAGTACATTTGGCAACAAGCTCTTCTTCGAGCATCATGGGGGGGGCTGCCGCCCCCCCCAACCCCCCCGCTACTGAGTACATTTGGCAACAAGCATCACTTCGAACATCCGCCCGCCCTCTTTGAATCCCCCCCGGCTTGATGTTTCACCTAGGTTAGGTTGCATTGCACGCCTATTTGAATCATCACTTCTTCGAGCATCAGGGGGGGGGCTGCCGCCCCCCCAACCCCCCGCTACTTGGTACATTTGGCAACAATATTTTGCTGCGCCCCTGCTCGAAGCATTTCTCCGAACATCCGCCCGCAATCTTTGAATCATCACTCCTTCACCCTTGAAAAAAAGAATTTGCATTGCACGCCTATTTGAATCATCACTTCTTCGAGCATCATGGGGGGGGCTGCCGCCCCCCCCAACCCCCCGCCACTTAGTACATTTGGCAACAAGCTCTTCTTCGAGCATCATGGGGGGGGCTGCCGCCCCCCCCAACCCCCCCGCTACTTAGTACATTTTTGCAACAAGCTTTAACTGCGCCTCTACTCGAATCATCACTTCGAACATCCGCCCGTCCTCTTTGAATCATCACACCTTCACCCTTGAAAAAAGAATTTACATTGCGCGCCTATTTGAATCATCACTTCTTCGAGCATCATGGGGGGGGCTGCCGCCCCCCCCCCCCCCCCGCTACTTAGTACATTTGGCAACAAGCTCTTCTTCGAGCATCGTGGGGGGGGCTGCCGCCCCCCCCCAACCCCCCCGCTACTGAGTACATTTGGCAACAAGCTTTAACTGCGCCTCTACTCGAATCATCACTTCGAACATCCGCCCGCAATGTTTGAATCATCACTCCTTCACCCTTGAAAAAAAAGAATTCGCATTGCACGCCTATTTGAATGATCACTTCTTCGAGCATCATGGGGGGGGCTGCCGCCCCCCCCAACCCCCCCGCTACTTAGTACATTTGGCAACAAGCTCTTCTTCGAGCATCGTGGGGGGGTCTGCCGCCCCCCCCAACCCCCCCGCTACTGAGTACATTTGGCAACAAGCTTTAACTGCGCCTCTACTCGAATCATCACTTCGAACATCCGCCCGCCCTCTTTGAATCCCCCCCGGCTGCTTTTTCAGATTTGTTGCAGGGATTGACCGCACCTCCCCGCTACTTGGTACATTTGGCACCAAGATTTAGATGCGCCCCTACTCGAATCATCACTTCGAACATCCGCCCGCCCTCTTTGAATCATCACTCCTTGATGTTCCATCTAGGTTGCATTGCACGCCTATT
Source organism: Effrenium voratum (assembly GCA_963377175.1). Taxonomy (NCBI): domain Eukaryota; class Dinophyceae; order Suessiales; family Symbiodiniaceae; genus Effrenium; species Effrenium voratum. The sequence continues at coordinate 541,975 of CAUJNA010001358.1, read as the reverse complement.
TGAATCATCACTTCTTCGAGCATCATGGGGGGGGCGGCCCCCCCAACCCCCCCGCTACTTAGGACATTTGGCAACAAGCTCTTCTTCGAGCATCATGGGGGGGGCTGCCGCCCCCCCCAACCCCCCCGCTACTTAGTACATTTTGCAACAAGCTTTAACTGCGCCTCTACTCGAATCATCACTTCGAACATCCGCCCGCCCTCTTTGAATCATCACAGTTTCACCTTTGAAACATCATAGGGGGGCTGCCCGCCACTTTTGAAGATTTTTTGTAGCAAGATTTAGTTGCACCCCTGCTCACATGTGGCACCAAGATTTAGCTGCACAGCTGCTCAAGGTCATAGGCGAAACCCGTGGATTTGTGTGGTTGGTCCAACTTCTGCCAGGTTTGAGTCGGGCTATGCTTGGAAATTCCCCCAAAGTCGTGATGGCCTCGTGCACTGTTTGCACGCTTGCCAGTCCAAGATGTGAACAGGTGTTCCACCCGCAAGGTGTTCGGCGAAATTTCCACAGAGAGACCAGCCTCCAATCAGAAGTGTGTCCCAGAGGTCCCAAGTACCTCATGAAGATGGCCTTTGGGAAGTAAAAAGGGGTCCCTCTGGGTGTTGTTTTAAGCCGCGCCCCCTGACTCGAAATTTTCGTTTAAGGCAAAAACTCAGAAGACCGCCCAGAGACATTGACCGCAATGCGCAACTAGGATGGGCTTGTTGAAGCAACACTAAAATCAGTGGAAGATGCTCTTTGGAAGGGTAGCTCCCCTAGGTCCTCCAGTGGAGAGGTTAGAATAAGGGTACCCTTTTTTCTGTGCCTATTTTAGTAGGGGAACCCTCCCCCCAAAAAGGGTAAAAGGGCACTACTGGGGGACCTAGTGCTGGTAGCTGGAAACCTGAAATAATGAGCCAGGTGGGTGCGTGTTTGAACAATGTCCACCAACAATTTCGGGGGGGTATTTGTCAAAAAAACATAGGGCATTTGAATTCAACCTACTGTGGATGGACGAAATCCTGCACCACTTTGGAACCATGACAAACCAGTGTTTGTTGGAAGTCAGAAGGGAAACATCATTCGGCTTCTGAGGTGGTGCAGGATTTTGTATACACAGAGTGGGATATTCTCCTAGCCGTAGTTTCCCTTCAGTTTCCTTTGCAACCAAACCCACAAAGGGCCCCCTCAAGAAACGGCACACCCATATGCTTGTCTTTGGCTGACTCCAAAATGGTTGTTCCTTTTGATTTTCCTTCACAAGCCAAAACAATTGGTCTCGGAAAAAGACGCACCTATGTTTGCATGTTCTCAAAATTGGGGACCACTCCGCATGCAAGGCTTCCTTTTGGCTCCCTGTAAAAATGCCAATCAAAACGGCCCCCCCTAGTTTGAGAAACCCCCGCATTAATATGTGTCTGGTTCAAAAATCCCAATCAAAAAGGGGCCCCATATTTTGTAGAAATTTCACTTGCGTCTCATGGTTGGGTCCAAATCCTCACAACAGACACGCGGCCTGGCACAGTGGTGCTGGGCCCTGTATAGGTCGTAGTCACCTCCGTGGTGGTGGTGGTGGTCGTGGTTGGCCCAGGATCCTGTCCACGGTGTTGGAGTTTTCCCAAAACGGCGGTTTTCCTTTATGGTTTCTTGTAGAACCAAGCAAAAGCGGGTACCCTTGTTTTGCTTCTTTGTGTCTTTGTTTGTTCAACCAAAGGGTTCCTTTGTGTCTTTGTTTCTTGTTTCTCACCCGCCCAAAGGACAAGAAGATCGAAGCAAAACGCACGCGCCGTTTTTGTTCCATCAATTTTTGTCTCAGCCGCACATCGGACATGGAGAGAAACTGGCAAACACACATTTTGGGACCTTGACCCAATGTGGACCAAAACTGGAAGACCAAGCCAAATCCAAAAAGTCGGCTTTGGGCCGCTGTTTTTTTGAGGGCATGATATCAAGAACGGGAACAACTTGTGTCCGGTTCGATCCGTTCAAGAAAAGGGAAGGACCTTCCCATCTGAGCTTCAAATCGCTGTTCAAACTTTTTCCCCACCTCTCAGGTGAGGGTCTCTAGCTGTTATGTCGGCGACGTCCTCCTTCCACTCCTCCTCCTTCTCCTCCTTCTCCTCCTGCTACTCCTCCCCTTCCTTCTCCTCCCCTTCTTTCCTTCTGTGCCTCATGTGCTCTTGTCCCTCCCTTACTCCCTACACCGGGGCTGGCTGCGGAGTGTGCTGTGCTGGACTTTTTGCGGGGCTGGCTGCGGAGTGTGCTGCGCTGGACTTTTCAAAGGGCCAGACTTGATGTTGCACGATGGGTCAGCATAGACAATTTGCCCGGGAAAATGTCAGAAAGCATGCCAGAGAACACGCCAGGAAATGGGTCAGAATATATTATCAAAGAAACTGTCAGAAAGCATACCGACATGTCCGAAGTTAGATCGCAACCAACTGATGGAAGAAATCCTGCGCCAGGTGAGCAGTCTTGCCTGCCCTCGCGCTCCCTTTTGCACATTGGAAGCGTCAAGGCCGTGCTTTTCCGACATCTTCGAATGTCCGAGATCCTGCACCACCTTCCTCCAATCATGTCAACGTGGAAAAGGGGGAGCGGGGCGGGAGACCTTTTCAGTACAGGAACCAATTGGGGTGAGGTGGCGCAGGATTTTCCCCATCAACCGTCAGAATAGACGTCGGGGGAATCATGAGAAACAATGGAATAGTTAATGTCTGAAGCAATGTCAGAAAGTATGTCAGAGAAAACGTAGAGTCGTGGAAAACCATTGGTGTTCTCCGATCGGGACTTGAAGATGGGGTTGGATTGCTGCACCAAGGTTGAAGTGAGTGGACAGCATATGGCTTTCCCTTTCAGCGGCCTGCCGACAGTGGTAAGTTTTCTGCCGCGTTTCCTGATGAAACCAAGACCACAAGTGGCTTGCAATTGTTTTCGCAGGGCGCTTGTTCAAAACCAGGCGTCTTGATTGAAACCCACTGGGCGCAAAGCGGCTCACCATTTTGAAGTCTTGTTGCGGCAGTTGTGGCGGCTACATTGCGATAGGCACGCCGGCCTCAAAGGGTTGCAAGCGAGCAATACGAACTTGGTGTCTGGGCATGTTCGTTTAGAGGCTGATCTTGCCAGAACTGGTGCAAAAGCAGCTGTCTTGCTTGACGCAAGTCCAAACTTTGTGCAGGGAGGACCCAGTAGCAAGGCATTCTGGAGACTTTTGCCCCTCGCAGTCCTGGAGGGGGCTGCTTGACGTGGATTAAAAGCTTCAACGGGCTTTGTCAGTAGCAGACGCCAGGGTATGTCAGCTTTTGGCGTGCAGGTGGGAGGAAGCAGGGAGAGGGCGGGTTATCGTGGTGGTGATGCTAATCTTCTGTCGGACTTCCTCTGCAAACCTTTCTGCGCATGTTGCATGACTAAACGGTGGTTTTGCGCAGAAGTGACCAACTTTAGCCAGCATACAGCATGGATTTGTAACCCTATCAAGGGCTTCGCCTGCCATGGTGATGTCTTCGTGGCCGACGGGCGTGACTTCGAAGGATGACATGACAAAGTTCTGTCAGCTGCTCTGTGGCACAGATGTTGTCAGGCAAGCCGTTCTCAATCGGAGTGATCACTCGAGGCAACATAGCTTGGACCTTCACCACGACCAATCTCAGACTTACATGAGTTCCAGCCCGGTGACCTCTTTCTCCTACGGCCGCACTGGTGTTCTCACCTTGGCTTCAGCTGCCGACGGCAATGCTACGAGCATGCTGGTACAGAAAGACGGAGATATGCTGGTGATGGGTGGTAGATTTCAAGAGCGCTATCTCCTCGGTTGGAAGTTGTATTTGGACAGCAGTTTGGGCACGAAGTTAGCGGAATGGGAGAAAAGGGCGATGGACAAAGAACTGCATCGACAGGATGCTCCAGGTGGAGAGGCATTTCGCTGGAATGTGGCTTTGTGTTGGCACCACAGGCATTGGCGTGGATGTGCTCTGCACGATCCAAAGAATTCTGCAGATGCTGTGGAGCTAGTTACCAAAAAAGGGAGCGAAGAAAGCAGAGGCCCAGAGCAGCGCGGGGCTGAAAGCCAAACCGTCTTTGTACTTTGTACGGCTGGTTTCAGCACGGCGGCAGATCACGGGCAAGCGGCGCACTCTGGACCACGACGCCTTGATGGAACTTCGCAGCAAGAGCAAGGCTGCGGGCACCGCTGTGGAGGCTGGTGCGCAGGAAATGGCGCAGAAAGATCGAAATTGTGTGGAGTTGACATCCTATTTGGCTGATCTAGAAGTGCAAGTGTTGCTTTTTCTGGATGCGGTGCGCAGCATGGATTTCTGTCCTGATGGGAGTTCTGGCAGTATTGTTGGCGCTGGGCTTGAGCGATTGGAAGGATACCTACGACACTTGGACAAGACTGTTTCTTCCGCTGCGACAGTGACGCAGGACCTGCTGGACCCACACAAGCAGATTGATGGCTACAGACAGCTGCACACCTTGGCGCAAGTGCTTAGGTACAGAAAACGCATTCGAGAGATGCTGCAGCCTTTTCTTGTTGGGCAGACTTGTGCGCTCTTTGAGTTTCGATCCGCAGGGCAGCTGTCCTTCATTTCACACAGCAGTCACCTGACCAAAGTGCAAATCACTCATTCACAATTATTGCGCATGCTGTCTTGCCTTCGTCCTGAGAAGCTGCAGGAAGGTTATTTGGCGTGTAACTTGCATCAGCGGCAGAAAGGCAAAGTACCGAGCAACAATTCGGGATTTCATGGCACCTATGAGTGGCAGATCTAGATATGGTGCTTTGGTTCGTTGATGTTGGCTTTTTGGATGAAGGAAGCGTGCAGCGGTTCCAGCCGCGCGCCGATCTGCTGGAAGTGTTGCTGCGCAACAAGGATCCGGCCACTGAGTGCCAAGCGATTCAGCGCCTTTTCGAAATTTTGCTGTGGCATTTGCGGCAAATGGATTACGATGGAAGTCATGCTACCCTTGAAGGGTTGCATCCAGCGCAGCAGTACGAAATTGGTATCTGGGTGTGTTCATTTGCGAAGATAGGTACATGGTCACGACCTTTAGCCACGCGCAGAGCGATGCCATATCCAACGACAAGCATCGTGCCAGAACATGTCACGCTGCGTGCAGCTATCGGGTAGCTAGTTTGCGCAACAAGCACTTGGCTTTGAAGAGCCGCGAAGCAGAGATGAAGAAGCGTTGGTTGACCAAAATTCTGCGCATTCAGGACGAGATCAGCCTGGTGCCTGCTGCGGTGGAAAACATGATGTTGTATCGTTCCTTGAGGGCGCGTCAAGACGGTGGCCTGACACCTGCTGCTTACGCCAACGAAGGAGAGCTCATGGGACGCATGCCAATTGCTCTGATAGCGGGCGAGTTTTTACAGATTAAGCCTGCTAAATATTTTCATCCTTGGCAGACAATTTGGAAGAACTGATGCTGAAAGCCCCACAGCGGGTTCACGTTGCGTGAGGTTCAGGTCGCGTGTAAGCTCAAGCTTCCTGCAGAGTGAACGCCTGCTTTGGTGCGAGCTTGCCAAGCTCCCAACAACTCGGTGGCTTTCACGCAGCCTGTGGCGAGAAAAGAGCTTGCCTGCCAGTGATTTGCCGGCGGTTTTTCCAAGGGGATCACTCGAAGTAAAATGCAATTCTGCCTATTTTTGTGGGGGAACCCTCTCCCCAAAAAGGGGAGAGAAGGGCACCACTGCGGGACCTCGACAACCTCATTTTTGGGTTTTCCTTGGGTGTTCAAAGGACCGGGTTGATCAAAGTTTGCAGCACCCAGCCTTTGGTTTCCTTAACATGCAAAGAGTTGAAGCACTGTTTAACCCACTATTGCTTAAACAAGGCAACATCGCTTGCGATTCCATTGTTTATGTGTGCCTGGCACCCAATATAGCTACTGTTGTTTGTGGTCATAAGCCTTTGAACACAAAATACAACGGGTCATATAGCTTTTCTTCAGCAACACGTTGAACAAATATGGGCCCTATACGCACACCGAACAATTAGCACTGTAAGATACAGCCGAATGGCCAGTTTGACAAAAACAATCAGAGTGCCAGTTGGCTTAATACTTAGGCAACCTTTGTGTTTCCCAACTGTTTTTCTGGGGTCCATTCAAGTGACACCACAATTCTCTACAGCCCCCCCCCAAAGAAAATGGGAACTCTGAAACGCTTCGAGGACCCACTGGTTGTTCGTGGACTTCAAAGGAGAAAACACCCGTTGGAAGAATTGGAGCAACCCGCTGGAAGAAAATCATTTGCCTGAACCCTCAAACTACCCATAAACAGTTGGAATCCACCAACTGTAATTTTTGACAGTTTTATGGGTATCGGCAAATGTGACTTAAGAAAATGGATTCCCCAAATGGCACCTTGGAATCGACCTACCTTTAAAAACGGGGAGTGTGGCAATCCAAAACTCATGGGGCCTACTCCCCATTTTTCAGGGCACTTTCGGGCCCAGGTCCGGCAAACAAGTTCCTGGGACGCAAGACACAGAACTGTTCCCACCTGGATGTTCAACTTGCTTATAAGCCAACAAAGCCCAGTTGCCAACCCCAGGCAAATGATCAGGTCCTAGCCTATTTACCTGACATAGGCAACGAACATCCAAAATCTTGGGCTCTCTCCTTCCATTTGCTTAAGCCCCCTGGAAAAACTAAGAACATGTCCAGTAGTGCTAGATTCCCTTTTAAAACCAAGAGGGAAAAAACAATATTCTCAAGCAAATGGAAGTCTCTCTCTCTCTCTCTCTCTCTCTGCACCGCTTCCGCCGAATCCGCTTCCGCCCACCGAGTCCATCCGCTTCCGCATCCGCCTGGCCACAGAAGGTGCCGCCGAACTGCGCGCAGTTCTCCGCGGTGGTGTGGCTGTTGATCATGAAGCAGGCACAACGAGCCCCTGCGTTCCGCGGATCCGCAGCGCGCATCGCGCAGCCGGGGGTCCGCGCCGCGGATACGACGGATACGACCGGGTCGGGGAAAAGCCCCCGTGAGACCGGGTCCCATGCTGTTTTTTGGCTTGTTGGCATACATGTGCGTTTTCGCCCCCTGGACAAATTAAAACATGTCCAGTAGTGATAGATTCTCTTTAAGACCGACAAGGAAAAACGGAAAAATATATATGATTTTCAGCAAATGGAAGTTTGTGGCTCAGATTCCGCACCACATAGATGAGACTTCCGCATAATCCAGAGGACCGGTACTCATCAGGGGTTCCCCCTTTTCTTTGGCAAGGGACTTATCTCCCTTCTTTCCCCCCAACAGCTGGTGAAGCGTTTTGGGGTTGATAGGCGAGGCTTGGGGTGGTTTGCGGCAGTCGGGTTCCATGTTCGGGGCAGTTGGAAATACCTGGGCGTTTCCCTTTTGTAGCCCTTAAGCATCAACTTGAAAGGCGGTGCCATTTTCCCCTTCGATTGACCCGCACCCACTGCTTTTTCCACCATGCACCCAACATCCCCTTGGTACGGGGTTCTCCAAACAGCGGTTGGACCCAAACGCTGCTAGGGAGTTGATTGTGAGTGTCCCTGCAGTTTTCGCACACGCACTGGGCTGAAGGGTGAATCTTTGAATTTGGGCAGGGACTGGTGGTTTATCAATGGTAGGGGTTGATTCCTTTTCCATTCTTTTCAACCATCCTTCTGTTACAAAAACCGGTTCGCCGTGTCCCCTGGGTGTTTGGGTGGTTTCCCGAGAAGATTCGGATCCCTGGAAAGAATGGAAATGGAAGGTACCCCTAGAATGGTCAAGGCACATGTCTAGGTCCAAAGAAGCTTGGGCTCTGCAGACTGCAGCATGGAGCCCCAATTTCCAGCCGTGATTTTGTCGAATCGCTTTGCGGTGGCAAAACATCTTTTGATATGTTGATGCTTGAATACGCGTGAGCTGAAATTCGGACGATTGCTGGTCAACCCGCATGGATGAGGCCCTTTTTTGTTTTAAACAAATAAAATGTTGATGCTTGGCATCCTGGGCAACTTACAGAATATCATGAAAATAGTGGTAATATGATTATCGCTGTTAGTATTTTTGGCTCCTTCCAGAATCTACAGAGTGTTGTTAGCGTTTTCCCTTCAAACCACCTTCAAACTACCCATAGAAAATGGAATTCACCCACCATAATTTTGGGGCAACCCATTTTGAAATTGTGAATGGTGAGGGTTCAGGCACCTTCTTTAGGGGTAGTTAGCTTCTCTCACAAGTTTAAGAGTGATTGCCCGCACAAAGCATCGAGGAAGGCAAGCCATGACTGGGTCTGGCATTGTCTTGAGGCTCGGGCCCTCTTTGGTCTTCAAGGGAAATCAAAAGGACAACCGGAACTTCCGCCATTTGGGGAGGTCCTTTTTTCCTAAGAGACAAGCTGCCCATGTGAGCCATGTTGAAGACTCCCGTTGCTTTTTTGGTCGAATGGTTCCCAATGATTATCATGCTTAAGGATACCTTACTACCATGTGGATGGCCATTCCTGTTGACCCCAAGCAAAGGAATCGGTCTGTTGACCGTGGCCTCGCACACGGCATCTTTTCGAATGGAATCCCTGCAGACCCCAAGTCTCAACCCGCCCGCCCTTGTACCTACCTTGCTTGGCTGTTCAACCTGTAGCAAGTAATTAGACTATAACCGAACCTTGCTAAGCCAACTAACCCCAACTTGCCCCAGGCAGCTCTATCCTCGGTTGTAGCCTGCTGACCTGACGTAAGCAACGAACATCCAAGTAGGACTCATCTTTGTTATAACCGCGGGCGATACAACAAAAAGGGCCTCCTCAGACTCTTGCATCACAGAGGGGGGGGGGGAGTAAACTGTGAGTGATCGATCCCACATGGCCTGCTTCGTACCAGGCATAGCAAGCATAATCTGGGTGCGTGCAGGGACACGAGACCGTCACCGGACCTGGACGCAAGGCTGGAGTCACACGGGCAAAAAGAAGGCGGAGCGGAGCTGCCTCTGAGATATGCACCGATACCCCATATACATAGAAACATATGTGGCTACGTGTTCAAACTATGTAACATGTGTATAAATATATATATATATATATATACATATACACACATGCATTTATGTATATAATATAATGTATGCATATATACACATATACATACATATATATATATATGCATATGAAATGTGTGTAAACATTGCACAGTGTAAATATGTATCACTTGACAATACAGGTGGGTACCCCGAGTTGAAATGCATGCCAAAAGGGGGGAAGGGCCTTTGGTGAACATTCATTTACATTGGAGTATGCCCACACAATTGCTTTATGGCAGGTGTTGGTGGCCACAATTCCCGTCACATGCCCTTATTTGAACCTCTTAACCATACATTAATAGTATTATTATTTGTGATATTGCTATTGTTGTTGATATCGTTGTTAATACTGTGGACGGACATTGTTTATATGTACAGGGGAATCATCATTCCACGACTTCTTAGATGGCGCAGGATGTTGTCCACCCACAGACACTATCATTATCATCATTAATACTATTACTATATTATTACAATTATATACATGTGCGCCAGGGTCAAAATCTGCTACACTCTCTAAATCATGACTTTTAAGTGTTTGGTCCCAGGAACCAACTTTTCAACAGTAGGTAATCAGCCAGCTTCCTCGTTTTAAGGCAGTTCCTGGCCTGAAACCATGAGCTCGTATTGCTCTGGATTGGTCGGGAAAGTGCCCAAGACCTATATATATAGTATAGGTTTTGGGGGGTATATATATATTCGCTTTGGTGACTTTGTGGATGAATGGCTGTCTTTTTTGAGGGCACCCCTGTTTTGGCGGGCAAAAGGCAAACCAAAAAACCACCGGTCCCAAGAACCGCAGACCCGAATGCCAAAGAACATAGAAGCCCCCCCGCTGATTCCAACAGCGCTATTTTGAGCATCCGGTTTCTGCACTTTCAAAGTAATCTACAGGATTCGGCATAGTCTTCGCTCAGGTTGGCATGGTTATGCAAAGACATACTTGCTGTGATGCCACTGGTCATTTCTTCAGCGAACAAATGGAGTGGGCCAACAAAAGTCAAACTTGAATCACTCACTAACATGGCCTTCCTGAGTGGATTGGCCCAAAACAAGTCTGAACTCCACCAAAATTGCCCTCCTGAGTGGATCGGCCGCCAAAACACGTCTGACATCGTTTTTTTCACCAAAAAACAACACATACCTTCCCAAGCAGTGACGCAGTCCGAGTCCCGGAACTCAGGTGAGTTTCCAGTTCTTTTGCTTCGCACCACTCACAGAAGCAGAGAGTAAAACAGTAAAACCAAGCTTTCCGAACTGGACTCAGTTGCCCTTTAGGGACCTGGGTGACGTTTGCATGGATCGAATGAGCAAAGTGACCCAAAAAAGGACACCTACTCAGCTGCCCAACGGATTTAAGCTATCATAGACACAAGCTTAACTGTTTGGAGCCATGTCGATTCGCATTGGTTGCAACTGAGACAACCAGAGCCAATTTGTGTGTGGGACTCCAAATTTAAAAGCTAGGATTACGCAGGCTTTGGTCTTTGGTTCCATTCACCAGGTGCCATTTTGGCATACATGTGAGCCACAGCCATTTGTTTGGCCAAATTGCCAGCCTTTGAGCATGTCCGAGGGGCAGTCATTCTTCGCGGCGCTCAGCAAGGCCACTTCGGTTCCAGGCTGCACCACTGCCTGCACTGTGTGCGGCTTCCCAGATGCGAATCTTAACTAAAAAAAGACGCTCCTTGGATCTTCAACCCACTGTGGATGGATGAAATCCTGCACAACTTTGGAACAATGAAAAACCATGGTTTGTTGGCAGTCACAGGGAAATCATCATTCTAGGGTGCAGGATTTCGTCCATCCACAGTACGTCAGGTAAGTAGGTCATAACCAAGGTGACAACTGGGGCAAATTGGGCCTTACCATGGTCATAACCTATTTGCTAGGTAGGACTACGTAGTTGAACATCCAAGTGTGGAGTTTCAAGTCCTACCAAACTTGGATAGGCTTTGGATGTTCGACGAGCCAAGCTAAGTCGGCCGGGCAAATAACCCTAGTCACAACCTACTTCCCTCACGGCAATGTAAATCCAAGTTATATAGTGGGTAACACTGGGGTGAGTTGGCTTTCAACCATGGCCAGAACCTATTTGCTAAGTATAGGCAACACACATCCAAGCAACCCCCCAGAAGCCCGAACACACACAAACACCGACCCCCCCTCCCAGAAAAGCAAACCACACACACACACACCTGTCCTCCACAATCCCCCTTAAAGTAAATAAATAAATAAATAACTAATAAATCAATGAATAAACAAAAACGACGAAGCAGCAAACAAAACACAGAACACATATACACACACACACCAAAAAAAACAGAGAAACACAGAAACTCTGGGAAAAGAAAACAACAACTCGCCCCCTCCCCCCGAAGAAAACACAACAAAGCTCGCAGGCGCACGCCTCCAGGCGTCGGCTCACGTCCTCCTCCTCTTCCGGATAAATGTGGCGACCCGTGGCGATGGAGTCCACGTAGGCCAGGTCCTCCTAGCGAAACCCGCCTGGGGTGTCCGTTTTTTCGTTTTCAGATCCCCCGCTAAAAGCTTTTCACTTTTAGTGCCCAGAGGGTGGGAAATTTCCATCTGACCTCTATTAAAAAGCGGTTCAAAACTAAATCCAAACCCAGAGAGGCTCCAATTCGATTGGTTTAGGGCCTTCGAACAGCCTGGCTTTGAGACCGGGTCCCAACCACCGTGTAGTGGGGTGTCTAATGGAGGGGTCGGGTCCATTGAAAGCCCTGGGGATAAGATCCCCCTCGTTCTCAGGGAATCAAGAGGGCTTCAGGAATGAACCCAGGATTTCTTAGGAAACCACCAAAAAACCGGTAGAAACTGGGCTTCCCTCAGATGCCCCGCGAAAAGTTGTATACGGAAATCCAAGCACTAAACGCTAAGAGGCCTTAAAAAGCTAGGCAACCCGATGGCTCTTCCATCGGGGCGCAAGGGCTTTGGCAGCATCCAGGGTGGCCCCGGGGCGTTTCCGTGCCGCCTTGAGTTGCGTTTTCCCCCCTACCATAAGGGGGGGGGGGGGGGAAATTTGGGGGTGGGGGGTCCACAATTCCGGTTATCTAGTCTTCCCGTTACAATGGAAATGGAACTATAAATGGAATTCCAAGGGTCACATCCCTGCCCCAATTCCATATTTAAGGGGGTGGCGATGTTGCGTTAGACTCGGGGTATCAAAAGTTGACCTGCGGATGGACGAAATCCTGCCCTTGCAACTCTATGGCATGAGAAACCGTTGTTCGTTACGGTATTTGCGTTGGGACATCGAGCCATGCCGATGGGTTTCTGATTTCGGTGGTGCGAAACGGATGTCGCAACCACTCGCAGCATTTCGAGGAACTCCATCCAAGGCCCCATCGAGCGGAGCCGGGGACTTGTGAATAATGCTGGGACCCGATGACTGGACCCCTTGACCCCCGCATTCGCGGACATCAACTAGGTCCTCCAGTAGAATAAGGGTACCCTTTTCTGTAGTCTATTTTAGTCGGGGAACCCTCCCCCAAAAAAGAAACGGTAAAAGGGCACGACTGGACCTAGTCAAGAATAATTGTCCAAAGTAGCTGGGATCCAATTGGGGAGTCCCCTTTTACAAGTTGATCCATTTACCATCCTGCCGCCCCAATGGACCTAGTTGTTCTGCCTTGTACCATTTTCTATGGGTCAATGGCAGAAAAAAAGGGTTCATTGGGGGTCCGGGAAGTGTATTCATAGGTGGCCTTTGGCAACAACTAGATGGGTTTCCCTGGCAAATGGGGCATAAAACCTATCTAAACCAGTGGAACCCATCTATTATTAACTAAACTAACCGATCAAAAGGACACCTCTGAGTGCATCGGTTTGCATTTTAAGTCAATCCCCACTTTTGGAGGTTCCAAGGGAAGCCAACCCAGATCCAGGCCCTGGCCCAGCCGATCCCGAGGAAACTGATCCAAAGGAATCTGCGTCCGAAAGCCAGATGGCACCTTCAACCGGAAAGCATCTGGACCCCGAAACTACCGCAAGAAAAGGGCTTCACCCATCATTTGGCTGTTGTAAGGAATCTTGAGGCTCCGCTGCCGTGGATCAACAAAAAAACATATCTTACTTCGCACCGGTTGGGATGGACGAAGCCCTGATGAATGGGATAACCAATTGGTGCGAATCCACCTACCTGAACCCTCAAAATTCCCTCAAAAATTGGTTTGACCCCCAAAAATTATGGGGTGATATCCAATTTTTATGGGTAGTTTGAGGGTCCAGGTACCAATTGGTGTGAATCGTAATCCTAAAGGGCAAAGCAATGTCTCCAGTCCCGTTGAGCCAGTAGACGAATTCCTGCACCACTTTGAAGCCGTGGTCGAAACCATTGCTTGTTGTTGGTATTTACTTTAGGGAATCGAATCATTCCATTGGGTTTCTAAGGTGGTGCGAAATGGATTTCGTCCATCAGTATGGCTGTCCCTTGACTTTAGTTCCCTCAACCACTGAAAGAGAGCCAAGAAAGGGAACCGCATCCATATTGATCCCAGATCCCAGATAGCACTACTATAGTAGGCAACACCCCAATACTGGGCTGTCCGTTTTCAGATCCCCCGCTAAAAGTGTTTCACTTTTGGTGGGTTAAATACGGAAATCCAACCACTAAACAACCAAGCAACATGGATCAAATTTCAATCAATCCCTTCCATTTGCGCTTTCGCCCCCAGGAAAAAATGAGTAAATATGTCCAGTAGGGGATGGCTTGGGAGTCACCAAGAATAGTATAGGTAACCAGCCATTTGATGCTACTCTGTAACAGGGTTTCTTACATTATACACCTGAATATTGCCTTGTAAATGGTGGCGTCCCTTTATGTTGGTGGAAAAAGCCATGTTTTAAATGGTTGCAAATTGTATCTTTTAAGGAGCCCTGTCAAACTTCCAATGTTTGTGCGACGTTTTTTTTCGCTCGTCCTGCGTCAGGGAGGTCAGAGGCGTCGGCAAAGCGCCGCCCTCCTGGAGATTTGGTCGGGAAACGAAGACGGGCGTATCCTGCGGTGAGGGTATGCTTTTGGAGCCCTTAAATATATGAGCCTGGAGCCGTTCCCAGAAGAAAAAGAAAAGGGGGAATTCACCCCATACCGTGGATGGACGAAATCCATTTCGCACCTAAGAAACCCTGGTTTCTGATGTCTCCCCTGTAAATACCAACAAACAATGGGTTCAACCATAGTTTCTTAGGCGGTGCGAAATGGATTTTGTCCATCCGCATTGTTGAGCAATAACCCAGTTTGAAGGGCAATCCCCCGTGCTGAGCTGGAGGCCAGTGAGGAGCTGGAGCCCGAGTCACAATCAGAAACCGGAGCGGTGTTAAACATCTAGGGGTCCTTCCCCCATTCCGAACCCAGGGATCCACGCCAGTATCTTTGGGATTCTCCATTGCTGACCTTCATCTACCCGGGTTTTGAGGACGTGGCTGATATGAGAACCCAACTAGGTCCTCCGGTGGAGAGGTTAGAATAAGGTTAAGGGTACCCTTTTTCTCTGTAGTCTATTTTAGTAGGGGAACCCTCCCCAAAAAAAGGGTACAAGGGCACTACTGGGGGACCTAGCCAAGAAGAATCATGCATTGGTCAAATCCGGTCGATCGATTCGCTTTGGGGTGAGACTAACTTGGCCCACAGGCTTATGTTCAGAGTCTGTTTCATATTCAGATACATCTTGTCTGCAAAATGGCTTTGGCGCAGAAGCGCGCTGAGCCACCCGGGAGATTGGTTTGAGAGATTCAGAGGTGGCTATGGCTAAGACGCTACCTGAAATATCTTGAAACCTTGATCCTATAGAGGCTACCTCAAAGAATCTCAGAGACGTGTACGCTCGCTCAGGCTCAGTAGGGAATGACCGAGACCGAATTTTCACCGTTTGGGATTCCCTGAAAGGAAACCAAATCGGGGAAGGTTTCTCTTGGGGTTGTAAAACTTGGTGGAGTCGCCTCGAAATGCCCGGTGTAGCGGTAGACCCGGGTGTCGCACAGCTCCGGCCGCACCCTGCGACTTCTCGGCCAGGCGAGCGCCAGGCCTAGCGAGCCGCTGAAGGAAGGGGGAGCAAACCCCCCACCCGGTGGGTGTATCCTTAATCCGAAAGAACTACCTGAACGGATAGGGGCCCGGATTGTTGAGTTCCAATTCTTTGGAGGGTCCAGGTAGCCACAATGAAAAGGGAAGTCGGCCCATAAGGTGTGTTGGGGCAACAACCCACTAAGGGGATTTTCAGGGTCAATAGGTACCATTTTCCCTTTTAGGGAAGCCAAAGGGAAAGCTTGAACCCGAAAGAATTACCCAGGTGCGTGCCAGGATCAAAACTCCCGTTGGTTTTTGCCGATTGGGTCATGGTTCTCCAAGAAAATCTGATAAGGGTTCAGGATCCCTATTAGCCCTCAACAAGAGCTTATTGAGGGCTTATTAGGGCATATTTGGGCACCCTCCCCTCCTCCCTTTTGCCCAGCCCCCATGACATAACCAAGAGTTGAACATTGATCCAAGGACCACTTGCACCTACGAAAAAGTGGCTTGCCACAGAATCCTGGCCAGGAATCCAAGTGCTGCTTCCCTCGAACATGGTGGCTCCGCGCCATTTCAGTCCAGGGCGACGACTTTCGGTCGCGGCCGCTCGCTCAGTTCAAGGGGCCCAATTTTGTCCGCCCGGAGGTGAAACTTCTGGTACTTGAGGGCCTCCTAACTTGGAAGTTGGAAGGCGGCGGAGTTTTCAGAGGCATCACTCTCCAAAGGAGTTCGCCAGAAATCCCCTTTTCCAGCCGGAAAAAAAAGTCTTGCAGGTATTCTGCCACCTCGAGAGGCACCTGGACCCTAAAACTACCCATAGGAAATGGGGGAATGAGCCAACCATAATTGTTGGGGATTCTTGAGGGTCCATGGTAGAGTTGGTAAGTCTGAAACCATGTGTATTTCCAACTTAAAACATGGGTCGCCAAGTTAGAATCAGGTGAATTCTATGGGTTCCCCAAAAACCATCATTTTGGGTTGCCCATGACAACACCTGGCAACGCATGAACAAGTTGGATTCTTGCCTTGGTTTCTTTTCTCTGGAGCTGACCCTCACGTCCAAGGCTCGGCCACGAATGCAACGCCAAAGTGTGAACTGGGCGGTCCGGTTTTTTTCGGATCCCCCGCCGACAGCTTAACAACTTTGGCCGAAGCCACTCGGGTGCGAAATCTGCGAGGCCCTGCCAAAAGTGTTTTTAACTCTTAGCGGTTGAGTGGAAAACCCATTAGTTGGCAAAAAGCTAAAGTCCTAGCAGCCCTTGGCAAAATGCAAAGTTAAATGGAAACCCAACCACCTTTCACCAAAAAACAACTAGAAAGCTAAGTTGAACCTGATGGGAGATGAAAATAAGCTTGTCCTGGGCATCTTGTCCCAGACCCCCAGTGGTGTTCAAAGGGGAGCACTTCTGCAACCCACTGGAGGTTCGGGACTTCAAATTCGAGGTACCTTGAAACGAGGAAAATGGATCGAAGGATTGCCTCTGGCACCAAACATTTTCTGGGTTGTTCTTGCCACACAAGCTCGTGATCGACCTTTTCTAGGTTTGTGCTATACAATCCTTATAAGGAGACTAACCGCAGCTACCCGAGGCAAATAATCATGGTTGCAACCCACTTACGAAGTGGGCTCAGATCCCCTGACAACCGCTTAAATGGACACCCACCCACATTTCACCCCCAAAAAAATCCACCTTAAAAACGGGTCTGACTGACCCCCAAAATCATGGTTGGTGATCTCCCGTTTTTATGGGTAGCTTGAGGGTCCAACCACCTTTCACCCAAAAAAAGACGACGACAAGTCTAAGGCACCCGAAGGGCCTGCGAAGTTGGGTTGAGTCAACCCCAACTCGGAGTGGACGTTGGGTTTGGGGAGCCAAAAATTGTCGGAGTTCGGCGGAGAAGGGGAGTTGGAGCTCAACCACGAAATCACAATAAGCAAACATGTTGTTTCTTTTTGTTCATTTTTTTAAGTTTCCCCACAACAACCATGACTAAGTAATTAAAATCATAATCAAAGCCCGGCATTGAAATGATTGACCCAGAAGCATGCTTCAGGAAATACAAAGGCGGCCGCAACTATTCATGGCTGGGATTGTCCCTTATCAACCTTCATTTACCCGGGTTTTGATTGTGGCTCAGGTACCATGATAAGCCAACTAACCCCAGTTGCCAACCCCAAAGAATTCACCTTGCTTCCTCGCTTCCGGAAGCGAGTTGACTGGCCCAAGAGAGCAATCCCAGCCTTTCTGCTTGCCACCATTTGCCACCAAACCCAAGATCCTCCTGGGTTTGGCTTGGGCTTCGTGGGATGGCAGCTCAGGTTCGAGCCCACGTGGGGTGACGCGATGACGCGCGGCACGGAGCGCGCCTGGCGGGGGCTTGCGCCAGCGCCAGGCCTGGCGGTTCAGCAGCGAGGCACCGCAGCGGCACTCCCCGCCGTCGCTCAGCCCGAAGAGGTCCAGACCTCTCGGCGAGCCGCTCCCGGCGAGCCGCTCGCGGCGAGGCCCAGGCGGCCGCGAGCGGTTTGGGCCCCGGTCAAACGGGGCGGGATCCTCGTCTTCATCAGGTTCAACCAAATCCAGGTCTAGAACGAACACGCCGAAATGAACTGGGCGTGTCCTTTTCAAGGTTGGAACCGAAAAAATGCTGGTTTTCCTTTGGGTGCTGCTTTGAAACCAACCAAAAGAGGGTTCCCAAACAAAAAAAGACCGCCCAAACTCGGGTTCAGGGGTGCCCAGCATAGAAGGCTCCAATCCCTATTGCTAAAAGCCAATCCCATGGCCAATTCCCCCATCCCACGGGGGCCTTCCATGTTGCTTCATCTTTTTGGGGGGTCCAACTCCTTTTTTGGGGGGGTCCAACTCCTTTTTTGGGGGGGAAAGCTTTGACTGACAGTGGGGACTTTTCCATGTAACCCGGATCCTGCTGGCCCATCGCTCTACCCGCTCGCGTCACCTTCCCCATCCAACCTCCGTTGGATTTCCCGAATTTTCAGCTTCCAACTCCAACTGGTTTGGAGCTCGGTGGCTTGGAGTTCAAACCCAAATCGAAACCGCCGATCCAAGCCGCCGGCTAAGGGGTACCAAAAACGTTTTTCCGATCCGTGTGAATCAATTTGGGCAGCACACTTCAAATTTCAGGCAACTGGAAGCTTTAGTACAAAATCTCCCCTCCCCCCCCCCCTCCCCTCCCCAGGACCCGCCACTCCCCCCCTCTCCCCCTCCCCCTTCTCAACAGGCCTTTGCCCGTGCAGAGCCGAAAGCAGCCTCCAGGACGCAAGGCCTCAACTGCCATCTGCAATACTGCGCCGTACCAACAAATGGCAGTGGCTCAAAATTAAACCACCAGGAATCGGACCGCGGGTTTCAGTCCATGTTGCCATTTACAAGGGTTCTGTATTGGGTAGCTATTTTTGACCCACAGCCACATGGGTCCGTCAATTTGTGTGTGGTTGTTTCAAGGAAACCAAAGTACAACCATTTTGGGGTTTTTTAAAGCAAAAAAGGAACCACAGCCATATGGGCAAAAAACCAAGGCAGGCTTCATGTAACACCCAAAAGGAACATGTTGGTGGCTGGCCTGTCATCTCTACTTGGACCATTTGGTGGGTTGGATTTCTGTCCACCAGCCGCTTTTGAGCTGGCGCCGAAACTAGGCATCCAAAACACCACAGGCACTGGCCGGGTGCTTGTAGAAACCTCAACCCAGCTTTCATCGGTGTGTTGCAATATGTTCAAACCCGCATGTTCTTTTTGGTTGTTGTAATTGTTGCTTCTGGTCAGATTACAACCTCTGGCCCACTCTTACGCGATGCACACAAAGTAACCCCGGAAAGAACACACGCGAAACAAACACCTTTGTCTGTTGCAAGGGTCTCTATAGTTCCCCCGTTTAACATCACCCCATCCAAAGGAAACCAACATTGAACATAAATGCTTGAGGTGAGGCAAAGCGGAACTATAGAGAACCCTGTCTCGCCTTCCCACAACAGCGGCCCATCGTTCAGTAGAGCAAAACACAAGGCACCACACCAACGACCCAGTTCGTGTCGTTTATGCATTTAAAGCTTTAGTTGTTGTTCAAAGACAACCAGGTATATGTTGCTTACTTTTGTACAAACCTTTCAATAAGCGACAAACACATGTTCGGCTTCGTCTCAAAATTCAAAATTCAGGAATCAAACACATGTGGCTTCCTGTTCAAAACAAGACGAGCCACCCGTCTGTTTCATTTCAGAACCTCTCGCCCTTGGGCTGGAGACGCCATGAATCACCTTCTAGGTCCTCCAGCAGCGAGGTTAAAGTAAGTAGGGGAAACCTCCCTCCCTCCCAAAAAAAAAAAGGTAAGAGGGCACCCTCTTTTTCTGTAGTCTGTGTTAGTAGGGGAACCCTTTCCCCCCAAAACAAAGGGAAGAAGCCAGGGTACCAACTTGTTTCTGTAGTCTATTTCAGTAGCGGAAACCTCCCCCCGAAAGAAAGGGTAATAAGCCAGGGTGCCAACTTTTTTCTGTAGTCTATTTCAGTACCGGAACCCTCCCCCAGAAAAGAATGGTAATAAGCCAGGGTACCAACTTTTTTCTGTAGTCTATTTTAGTAGGGGAACCCCCCCCCTTCCCCCCAAAAAAAAAGAGTAAAAGGGCTTTTTTCTGTAGTCTATTTCAGTACGGGCACCCTCTCCCCCCAAAAAAGGGGTAATAAGCCAGGGTACACACTTTTTTCTGTAGTCTATTCTAGTAGGGGAACCCCCCCCCAAAAAATAAAAGTAAAATGGCACCCTTTTTTGTAGTCTATTTCAGTAGGGGAACCCTCCCCCCAAAAAAGTTGTAATAAGCCAGGGTACCAACTTTTTTCTGTAGTCTTTTTTACCCCGGAAAAAAAAGAGTAAACGTAGGGCACCCTTTTTTCTGTAATTAGTCTATTTCAGTAGGGGAACCCTCCCCCAAAAAAAAGGGTATGAAGCCAGGGTACTAACTTTTTTTTCTGTAGTCTATTTCAGTAGGGGAACCCCCCCCCTTCCCCCCAAAAAAAAACAAGGTAAAAGGGCACCTTTTTTTTCTGTAGTCTATTTTAGTAGGGGAAACCTCCCTCCCCCCCAAAAATAAGAAGGTAAAAGGGCACCACAGGGGGACCTAGCCAAGTCATCGCCGCGTGGCTGACTCGGTGAAGCGGTAGAAGGGCAAGCCGCGGCGGCAGGGGGCGACGGACGTCCAGCCCACGCAGGCCATGTCTCGGGGGAGGTCGGCGCCTGAGCCCTGGGCAGACGCGGCTATGGGCCAACGTGCCAACCTCGAGGAATTGGTCGGGGTTTTCCATTGGAGGGTCCCTTATGGGGTCTGCATTGGAGGGGTCCGGGGACCCTTAGGGCAGCATGGATCGAATTTCAATCCATCCGAGGGGGACAAATCCTGACATATTTCAAGGCTTCAGTTTTGTTTGCCGCCAACACAACTGATTACTTTGAATGATTTTGAATGTATACTCCTCCATTTGCATTTTCGCCCCCTGGAAAAAGAAAGACATGTCTTGCCAGTAGTGAAATCGATTCCCCCTAAAACCAACAAGGGTTTTCATAGGAAGTAGTCTTAAGCAAATTTTCAGGTCAAGGAAGTGGGATTGTCCATGGCTTGCGTTTGAGGAAACCCCCCTCCCGGAAGAAAAAAAAGGAAACACTAAAACGCACCCAAGTTGGAGGTGTGTTTAAACCGGTTGGATGGTTTTTTGCGGGTGGAAAGAAAGCAACCACATTTTGGACTATTTACCACTAAACTTTAAAGCTCCAGGAGCTCAGGGAATGAGTTGAGTTGCCCCGGTTCTAAAAAGTCCTTCCCCTGCCCCTGGCAATTCCCTGACAGCCCCCACCCACTTCATGGCACGCTGGACCTTTCAATGGACCCAGAGCAAAGCCTTGGGCTGGGTATGGAATTTCGGCATCCGGAGCCTCGGTTGAAGGCTCGTCCGGACCCGCGAGGCAGCCAATGGTCTCAAAGGCACCTCCATGGAACCCGCGTGGAAAACTCCTCTTGGTCAACGTGCGAAACCAGAAACCTACCCTCTACTCCAAATACCCGCCTTTTTTTCAGGGTATGATGACTAAAATCGATGTATTTACCAGGTTTCCCAGAAATACCCTGAAACAAGCGGGTATTTGGAGTAGGGGGTACAGGTGAAGTCTCCTTCTGACTCTTACAACATCCTTCTGACCCCTACAAAATCCTTCTGACCCTACAAAATCCTTCTGACCCTTACAAAATCCTTCTGAAAGTTTCAAAACCCTTCTGAGCCTTAAATGGAGACCCATTTGCCCATTATTCGGGGTCATGACATCATGTTAAAGGGTAGGTTGAAGGTCGTAGGATTTCAAAAGCTTTGCTGGCAACAGTTTCAGGAGAAGTTGTCTCAGAGAATGCCAAACGACCCATGTGACATGTGTCTTTCGGCGGCTTTTAACTCCTTTGCCGAGCCCAACTTTGGGTTTTGGAACACCCGTCTGCCCAAGGCACCCGAAAACAAACAGTTCGCCTTTTGCCAGGACCAACATAGGAAAACCAAAGGGTGAACAGGTCGGCTATGGGCAACTGAGGGGCAATCCTTGAGGCACCCAAGAGATTCATCGGGCTGCATCGCAAAAAGTCACTCGTTCTTTACCACTTCTTAGTGACCCAAGCGCCGAAAGTTTTTGAGGATGTCAACATGGACATCCAAGCCAGTGCTGCCTATTCACAATCATCCTGCAGGTCTTTTGCCAGGTACCATGGAGAGATTATCCCCATCACTTAGGGGGTTCCCTTGGCATCACAAATTCATTATGAACCTAAAGCCGCGTTTTTCATTGTTAGGCAAATGATCATAGCTGAACCGAATTTCAATGCAAGAAACATCCATCATGGTTGACGTCGCAACACCCCGAAACGTGGCGGCGCAAGAAATTTTGCTTGCGCCGTGGCTCTCTCTGATTACCTACTATGGCTTGCCTAGAACTACGAGATGTTCCGTTGGCCCAGATTCAAGGATCAAGGTGCACCCCATATGTTTCAGATGCTTCAAGCAACCCAGCTAGTGGCGGCGTATTAGTGTGTTCCCAAACACGAACCGTGCAAAGACTCAAAGAGACGCGTCAACGACTCTTACTCACGCCCAGCCAACTGACCTTCGCCAGAAAAAGCTCCAACTTGCAGGGCCTTAAATTGGGCACCCATTGCTTGGGATTCTCCCTAAGCTTCATCTACCCGATGTTTTGTGGCCAACTCGACAGGAAAGAACCATCACAGTGGAATCCAGGAAAAGTGGCTAGGTCTTGTGCCCTTTTTCCTGTAGTCTATTTTAGTAGGGGAACCCTCCCCCAAAAAGGGCACTACTGGGAGACCTAGGTGGTAAGTTCATCTTGAAGTCAAGGGCGAACTCACCTAGACAGTAGACGGCCGCAAACAAAGGCACTATTTTGGTACCCTAAGAATCTTGGTGCAACCTTCCAATCGAGATCCGAAGCGACCTCTCCAATGGAATATGGAGGGTCCAATCAATGGCAGTTGATGTTAAACGGGCCCATCCCCGCCAAAATACATGCCGGTAACCAACAAATGTCGTCGGTTTTCTACTGGGCGGTTCCCTTTGTTACCCGCCCACCCGCCTGCCCGCCCGCACGCACGCATCCACCCACCCACCCTAGGCTTCCAAAGGCCTGGCTAAGTGAGATCGTTCCAGGCGGACCCGGTTTTCAAGTGCATTCACGCGTTTTAGTCCTCCCTTGTAGCAGCTGTTCTTGTCGTATTGCCATGCAAAAAAAATGCAATCCAGGGGGGAGTTTCGGAGTATTTTATGAGGTCGTTCGGGGCCCATTCATCCTCAAATCCGATGTTTTGCTGGGTGAAATGGAAACCCAACCACTGAACCAACGGAAAAAAACAACAAGCCGAAGGAACTGGAGCGGAGGATTCGCTGGCTCTGAACCAAGGAATCACTATGCGGCAAACAAAGAAACACCTGAACCCTCAGACTACCGAGGAAAAAACACGTGGCAATCCACCAACCATATGAGGCTCGGGTCCAGGTCGCCAAACCTCATAAAACCAGAGGAAACACAGGGGAACATCCAGAGAGGTTAGAACAAGGGGATGGCAACTTCTTTCTGTCTATTTAAGTAGGGTAACCCTCACCCTGCCAACCAAAATTGAACCGGTGAGAGGTCGGGCACCCTTTTGCGGGACGTGGCGAGACGGAACCATCGGCTCTTCCGATGCACTGGGCTCTTCGGCAGACGAAGCCATTGGCCTCCGCCGCGGAAGCTGCCGACGGCCAGCTGCTGCTGCTCTGGCGGCCTGATGGGCCCTGCATGCGTCGTGCGTCGTGCGCGAAGGCGTCCACTCGGAGAGCTCCGGACTCCGAAGGCCACTCGGGTACTCCGAAAAAGGGCGAAAAACCACGGCTAGGTCCTTCAGTAAAAAGGTTGAATAAGTTGGTACCGTGTCTTTTTTTTCGGTAGTCTATCTTAGTAGGGGAACCCTCCAGCCAAAAAGGGCTACTGCGGGACCTAGATGGTATAAATGAATAGATTTAGGGTACTTCTTCTAGGGTTCTTCTAGGGTACTCCAAGCTTCTCAATCTGCTCTTAGACTTGTAGTCAATCGTTTTGCTTGGCGACCCCAGATATCAGTCACGAGTTATTGTTGAGAAACTCTTCAAATGTTGCCCAGAATTCTCTCACATCACTCCCAACCCAAAAACCACTCTAGAAAAAAAAAGGACAAACAAAACGCACGGGCAGATTTACACCTGGAAGAATGGCCACAAATCCTCATAGCTCTATGGTAGGTAACCAAGGTAACCACCCTTCAAAAACCAACAGGCAAATTGCTTGGTTGCTTCCTGTACTCGTAACGGGGATCCACTGGGTATAATTCGCCTCGGCCCCAAAGGGGCCAAGGGCGCTCAGATCTCTTCTCCAAAGAGTCCCCCCCCCCCCACCCCCCCACCCATGTCGGCTGGCCCAAAATCCTGTCCGGCGGGCCTTGAAATTTTCGGGGTTCGTCTGGGCTCAGGCCCAGCCCAACCAGCAACCCGCCTGCTGGCCAGGCCTGTCAGCCCAGCCCACCCAGCCTCAGGCCAAACAGGCCTAGCCCAACCAGCAGCCCGCCCAAGCACGGCCCCAAGTCATCCAGCAAGCCTGCCCGGCCCCCAGCGTGCCAAGTCAGGTTTGTCTAACGTGTCTGGCCTCAGGCCAACGACCAGTCTCACGTGTCTGAGACTGGTCTCAAGCTATGCCAGCTACTAAGCCTGTCTGACGTGCCCCAGCCCCTCAGTCCGGCTGCCCAAGCAGCTCAGCCCAGGCTGGCCAGGCCTTGACCTCTTGCTCGCGTCTGGCCCCAAGTCATCCAGCAGGCCCAGCGCAGTCTGAGACTGGTCTCAAAGTATGCCAGCCTGAGACTAGCCTCAGGCCCAGTCCCTCAGCCCGCCTGCTGGCGTGTCTTACGTGTCAGCTCAGCCCAGCCCGCCCAGCCCAAGTAACCAGCAGCGTAGTCCGGCTGCGCGGCAGCCAGCAACCGGCTGAGACTAGCTTCAGGCCCAGCCCAACCAGCAACCCACCTCAGCCCAGAAAAAACGCATCCTTTCTTGGTTGCTTGGGTTTCTCGGGGAAACCTTCCCAAAGACAGTTGAACAAAGAGCCGAATCCACTGGGCAACTGGGCAACTTGGAAACCTTCCCTCAGAGAACCAATGGATTTCCATGGGACAAAAGGGCCTTTTTGGCTGGCTGAGTTGAAAGGGGGACCCTTACCCAAACAAAAACTGAAGAAAGGGAGCAACCCACTGGTCGACAGATTTTTCCACCAAAAAGGAAAAACAAAATTATTCCCCTCCCCCCTAAAAAAAAATGAACGAAGAAACCTTCCCCCCCCCCACCCCTCCCAAAAAGGAGAAAAAAAAGCCCCCCCCTCCCGCCCTCCCAAAAAAAGAAAACAAAAAAAGAGGGACACCTTTACCCCCCACAAAAAATAAATTAAAAAACACATTGCAACAAACAAGCGGAGAAACCTTCCCCCCACCCCCTCCCCCTCCAAAAAAAGGGCAAACCTCCCCCCGCCTTCCTTCCCCAAAAAAGAAGAAGGAAAAGCTACGCCTCGCCCCAAGTTCCGCGTTCAAAAAGCCTTGGCGCTGTCTCCCCCCCGCCTTCGCGGCACACCACCACGCCGCAGTCGCAGCGCCGCCAGCTCCGCGGCTTCGCGCCTCGAAACGCATCGACGGCGAGGCGAATCGAGTTTTGCTGGGAACTCTGTTTGGGGGGAGGGAAAACTCACCTGAGCCGTTTGTATATTTGTATTTGTGTTGTTGGTTGTTGTTCCTTTCTTTTTTTCTTCTGTGTGTGTGTGTTGCTTTTTGTGTTGTGTTGTTTTTTGATTATTTGTTGGAATTATGTGTTGCCTTGTTTTTGTTTTACGCTGATTTGTTTTATTGTTTTCTACACAAACAACAACTAAAGAGTGTGATATTCAGAACTTGGGTGTGTGATTTGCCAAGTTGGCGAGTAGGTTGCAACCCATGGCTATCAGCGGGGTAACCTTCTATCCAGCGTTTTAACCTGCTTACTAAGTCAGCTGAACACGCAAGAAACAAGATTGAATTTATGAGCATAAAGCAGCATAAAACAAACTGCAAAGCCAAATAATCCCTATAATGGTGTCTGCCAAGCGGTCTTGCTGGCCCTGAGTCAGAGTCAGCCGCATTGCCCCATGACATTTTTGGTGAGGACCCGTATGCCATGTTGGCGCACACAAAGGAACGGCTTACCTTTCAAAAACACATTGACAGGTCGGGAATTCATCCTGGGAAGGTTGGTCCTGCTAACAGGGTATGTGAGGGTTGCCTAGTTGCCTCACGTCGGATCGAGTGGATTGGCCAAACAATAACTTGTTACCACTCCCAGTGGATCCACTTACTCTGTAAAGCAGGCAACCAAAGGAACCACCCACTAGAGAAACCAAGAGTTGAACATGGATCGAAGGTTACCTACAGTGGCGAAGCAATTTTCTGGAATCTGGGGGAATGATTAGTTACCACTACGGCCTAAAGTATGTCCAGAATTTTGGGAGGTGAGGAGAGGACTCGGGAATTCGGCGCGTCTGGGATTTGAAGTGAACCAAATGACACCCAACGAACGCCTCGCATGATGGACTCTGCACACAACCCACGGAGAATTCCTGAGGCTCCCCGTTTTGGTGGAAAAAAAACATGCCATCTGAACGGAGGCACCTCAAAGCAGTTGCCTTGTTGAAATAACAAGCTTCCAATGGAGATCCCTTAAAATGCTTCCCTATGGAGGGTCCCGATTCTCTGTTGCAAAAGGGTGGCACTGAGCACTGGGAAATTGAAATCGTCTGGCAAAGCGAAACATCCATAAGTGGGGGACTAAAGAGAACAGTGGGCATTATTTGATGTTTTCTTTTTTGCGAGCACCCCAAGTAACCTGTTGCTTTTGACAAATATGAGTGTCACTCTGTGGAAGGACCCACAGGGAAAGCAACAAGAATCCCAACCCTGGGTTTATCTTTCACGTGCCAACTCAGGGCACTAAGCACGGACCCAATAAAGAGCGGTGCAGTGGGTCATTTTTGGGCCGCTTTCGCAACAGGAAACCAACAGCAAACCTGGAGGCTATTCGTTTGTCCAGTGTTCACCCTAAACACCTCGTAAGTACTGGAGCCAACAAAGGAAGCCCAAAGCTTATGATGCACCTGAACCCTCAAACTACCCATAAAAATGGGATATCACCCCATAATTTTGGGGGGTCAAACCCATTTT
Organism: Effrenium voratum; assembly: GCA_963377175.1. NCBI lineage: Eukaryota > Dinophyceae > Suessiales > Symbiodiniaceae > Effrenium > Effrenium voratum. Next base: position 515,141 of record CAUJNA010001358.1, on the reverse strand, counting down.
TAAGTTGGAATTTTGAGGGTTCAGGCAGAAAAAAATGACCTTTCTTGGGACGCCCTGTTTGTTGCATGACAGGAAACCAACCCAGTGGATCCATTTACCTGCTGGGATCTACACATTGGCCCTGCGGACTTTGCAAGGATTGGCTGAAAAGGGTCCCTGGGACCCCACACCAACTCCCAGTCCAACTCCAACCCGAAAGAACCACCTGAACCCTCAAATTCCCTTAAAAATGGGTTTGACCCCCAAAATTGTGGTTGGTGATATCCCATTTTTATGGGTAGTTTGAGGGTCCAGGCACCCCTTCAAAGTCAATTGGACCCTCCCTGTCAGGTTCCGTGTGAAAAAAGACGGCAGGGTATTCGGACAAACGAACAAGCGAAGATACGCGGGGAGCAGGGAAAAGGGGGATTCCCTTGGCGCCATTTCCCACATCAAACTTGGTCAAGGTGCATTTAGGGGGAATCCTCCTGTATCCCTGGTTCCCCCTGCCTCCCTGCTAGTTGGTTTCCGAAACCTCCCCGGATCCGCGCGGAACTCTGGTAAATGGAACCAAGGACAAACCCTGCGGTCCCCTGGTGATTTAATTTTGACCCATACCCAATTGATGGCGGGGTACCTGGACCCGACAGAAACCTCCCCGGAGATCCGCCCGCATCCGCGCGCGGAACGAGCCGCGCGCGGAGCCGCCTGCGTCGCAGGCGGTCTCCGGCAGCTCCCGGCCATCGTCCGCGGAGCGGCAAAGCACCACGCCTACGGAACCACCCGAAAGCCGCGTGCTCGTGCGAGGCCAAACGAAAGCCAAGAGGAAGCCCTGGGATTTTTTCAAGAAGCCCAAGTCCCCGATTTCTATTTAAGGAGCAACACCCAAAGAGGGGTGCCCCCCAAAGAAGCAAGGGGTACGTCATAGAAAAATCTAGGGGTACCTTCCATGTCCATTCTTTCCCGGGATCCGAATCTTTTCAGGAAACCATTCCAAAAACCCAGGGAAAACAGATCCGGTTTGTGAAAAGAAGGAGGGTTGAAAAGAATGGAAAAGGAATCACCCCCTGGAGGTTTCCTGCTGTTTCTCGGCGGCTCAAGCAACGAATCCTCCGCTTCAACTTGGGTGTTTAGAGGTTCTCAGTTGGTGAAAGGTGGTTGGGTGTCCATTTCTCCAAGTTAAACTTTTAGCAGGGGATCAGTTCAACAACCCGAGCTTCCTTCTTTTGGGGGAAGGCCTACCGTTTAAACTCAAGCAACCAACTTGCCAGTTCGATAGGCAGGGAATGAGAAATGGAATGACCCCGACATAAACCATCCCTTGTTGTATTCCCAAAATCAGTTGAGGGAATCCCTTTATGTTTCCCTTGTTATATTCCCTTGTTATATTCCCTTGTTATATTCCCTTGTTATGTTTCCTTTAAGGGAATCCCCAGTTATATTCCCAAAACCCGGTCTCGGTCATTCGAAACGCACCAGCAAGGATTTGGGCGGCGAACGATCCGACGGCTTTGGCATTTGTCAGAGAAAAGCTTTAGCTTTCAAATCCGATGTCCCGTGGTTTTGTCTGGGCTGTTGAAGAGACACTGAAGGGATGTCTAATGTGAATGAAATGGCTTAGAGGGTTCAAATCCCCAAACCAATCTGAACATTTGCCATGCAGGTCTGTGACCAAATCATACAGCCCACGAACCTGAGAGAGGCCACGAACTCTCATGCAGAAATGCGCAACCCCATACCCTCACGAACAAGCGACATGTCCAAAAACATATCCGAAGACATCTCCCAAGACATCTCCCAAGACATCTCCAAGACAGTCCTAAGAAGCTGCAGAAGACATCCCCAGAAGATATGTTCAAAGACATGTTCCAAAGACAAACCTTCAAACACATCCCCAAAAGCCACTCCCGCAAAGACACAACACAACGACGGCCTCCAAGAATTCTCAGCTGACATGTTCTGAGACACCCCCCAAGACATCTTCCAAGACATGCCCCCTGAAGATACCCGCAATGACACGAACGACAAACCTCAAAAGAAGACTCCGAAAATGCCGCCAACGACGCGCAAACACATTCCCGAATACATCACCCAAGACATCTGTGACAGTCCAAGAGTGATATGTTGGTTGTTCAGCTCCCGGAGGATGCAAGTACCTCATGAGGATGGCTTTTTGGGGGTAAAAAGGGGTTGTTCAGTACCTCCTTGAAAGGTACTTGAACCCTCTGGGGCTTGAAAAACCAGCGTCCACAAGCGCACGGAAACTTATGAAAAGCCCGGGCGCGGTGTTGAAAGGCTCTCTGCTTCTGCCGCTGGAGGTATGGCACGTCTACCAAGAGACACTCCTGAGGGCTCACAGGTGCAGGGCGGTGGGAAACGACCGCTGTAAACCAAAAGACGAACCCCCTCCCTCGTTTTTCACGGGGAGATGCCCTTGTATCACAGAAGTGGTTGGATAAACCCCGAGTGATCCCACAACCCTGCACAGGAGTGCAAGATGTCCAAGTGGGAAGCGGGAATTGGCCTCTAGGATTCCTGGACTAGTGGACCCATCCTACCCGATAGGCAGGTGTCCCTCACAAGGCTCAAGATTTCTTACAAGGAGACACCATGCCGGGTTACTAAATCGACAGGCAATACAGCAACGTTTAATTTGTTCCCCACCCTGAAAAGAGAAAGGAGGGGGAAATACAAAGTTAGGGGACAAAGACATGCTGCTTTATTCCAAGGTGGCCGAATTCCATGCGTCCATGCTTTTCAAAGGGGATGTGTCATTTCCAAAGCAACACCAAAGCAATACTAGAGCAATTCTAAAGCAGTACTAAGCGCAACTTCCTGAGACCACTTGAGTAGGTCCAACTCTGACCCCCAAGTTGTTTTTAGGTGTTTTGCCTGTTGACCGCCCAGGGGGGGGGCCTTTGCTAGTCACTCCCTCACATTACTCGGCTTCATGTTGCCCTTGATACGTGCAGTGAAACCTCCAGCATGGGCTTTGGTTTCCTTTTGGTCTCCCTTGAAGCCGGCCCCTGCCTTGGGGGGGTACGACCCAAAAGAAACAAACCCATTCTAGGTTGACTAGGACAAGAATCAAAACATCTGGCCATGGGTCAAAACCCCGGTTAGCCCCCAGTGAACATCCCAATCCCCACTAAAATAGGCTCTAAAGCCCAAAATGGTACCATTAGTTTTGAACCAGGGTCATTCAGCTTCGGACGAAAACAAGCGCTGAGGCGACATGGTTTGGGGAATCTTGGCCTTGGCCGATTTGGGCTCTTTCCCAGAAACTCGGACGTCACAAGAGGCGCTGTGGAGGGACGAAATCCATTTCGCACTGCCTAAGAAGCCCTGGAATGATGATTCCCCTGTAAATACCAACAAACAATGGTTTCAACCCTGGTTTCAAAGTGGTGCAGGATTTCGTCCATCACCAGTAGGTAACCACCTGGATCGCCAAGTTGCCTTTGTTTTCTTTTTCCAGACTCAACATACCCAAAGAACAGTCACGATCCTGGTTGCAATAACCAATTCTTAGCACAGTTTGAGCATTTTAATGGTGATAACTCCACTGCAGGGCAATTCCATGCCATGCACATGACCAAACCTTACCCTAAAAGAATACAAATGAAATCGCGTCTCGCCCCCAACTAGTTGTTGGGGTCACTTGGCGGTGTCTTTTTTCAGACCCCCCCCTCAAAAAAAGAAGAAGAAGCCCAACCGGTTTCCCCGTCGCTTTTCCTATCTAGATCCCACCAAACAAAGGGTACCACCCCCCCCCAAAAAAAAAAAAGAAGGAAACAAACTAACAATAATAAATAATAATAAAATAAATAAATAAAAATAAAAATAAAAATAATAATAATAATAATAATAATAATAATAATAATAATAATAATAATAATAATAATAATAACACTAATAATAAATAATAATAACAATAATAATACTAATAAAACGAGCCACCCATATCTGTGGGTTCTAGGTCCCCGAACCCCAAGTTGACCAAGGTCGGATGTGCCACCTACATCAGCTACCCCACCTTTGCTAGATCTTTGGCAAAAACCCGGTCCCTTTAAACCCAAAATGGTCCAAACCAGGACCCCCCCAAAGTGTGAGGTTATACTAAAAAACTGGGAGGGCAAGTAGAAGTTGCAACCAAGGTTATTGGAATAACTGGAAATCATACCCTTACTTGGTTGCTGTTGAACCCCCCCTGCAAAAAGTGTTTTAACTTGTTTTGGGGTTTAGTAGAAAACTCATTTTTCCACAAAAAGTCTATAGATCCAACCCAATAGCAGTCACGCTTATAACCTCCATGTGCTTAAGTCCCTGGAAAACATATCAATATTTCTAGCAGTGATAGATTCCCTTTAACCAACAGGGGAAAATAAACAATACTCATTTCAGCGAATGGAAGATCACCAGGGCTACAACGGTTACAACCCACTTGCCTGACGTGGGCAACGAGCACCCAACGAACTCGCCTCAAAGGCTTCGGCGACCCAGGAAGGATAGGAGTCGACGTCTTGTCGCCTCCCCACCTGCGCGGAAGAGAAGCAGATTTCCTTTCGATTTGAAAACCGATGCACCCTTGTTTCGTACCTCAAAGGTGTAAACAGGGCTCCTGGACCCTCAAATTATGGTTAGCGAGTTCCTGATTGTTGGGTAGAGGGTCAGGTTTCAACTTCACGCCCCCACCCCCCAGTGGATCCCAGGCGTTTCGCCATTATAGTAGGCATTCCTTCAATCCATGTTCCTCTTGGTTTCTATTTGGGGGGTTCCCTCGGTAAACGGATCCAGGGTAAACATCGCCCAAGAGGAAGCTCACCACAAACATGGGGTGCCCAAGCAGGCGATGTATGCTTACTGCCACCACCCTTCTAGGTGTTGATTCTCCATTCTTATCAATCATCGTTCTTTTCCAAAAACGGATCTGTAGAAAGAAGGATGCCTGGAGTGATTGGGGAAGGTACCCCTAGAACCATAAGAATCTTGGCACTTCATGTTTCAGGTCCCAAATCTTCCAATGGAAATTTGCCAGCGACGATTCTCCAACGGAGGATCCTGTCTGATGTGTTGGTTGAAATTTGCTCACCATTTAGATGCCAGCGATGGAAACCCTGCGGAATGCCCGAGACAATTCGATGAGAAGTGGTGGTTGGAGAATGAGCCGGTTTCTATACTTCTCCCCAAAAAAAAGCCACCCCAACGGGAAACTCATTTTAACTTGGCCCAAAAGGTGATGCGTAAATCCACAGACAGAAATCACTGCCTGAACCCTCAAAATTCCCTTAAAAATTGGTTCGACCCCCAAAATTATGGGGTGATATCCCATTTTTATGGGTAGTTTGAGGGTCCAGGTGGAACTAAGCCCGGCGCCCTGAATCTTCAAAAGACATCCTAGAACTCCCCCAGACTTGGATTTGCGGCCTGCCTGCAAGAGCAGGTGCGGCTTCGAGCAGCTCGTACACTTTGCCTCAGGCCAAAGAAGCCGATCCTCGAGCCAGGGCCCAGAGGATCTCAAATGCCAGGTGCTTCCAGTTCAGAGATGTTCACCACGGGCTTTGCGTGGGTGTACCTGGACCCTCAAACTACCCATAAAAATTGGATATCACCCCATAATTTTGGGGGTCAGACACATTTTTAAGGGAATTTGAGGATTCAGGTATGTCTTTTCTTAGGTGCTCTTTTTGTTTGGTCTAAATGGGTTTCCCGATAGAAACCAACCCCGAAAAGGGTGGGTGGGACATATTATTTTTCCTCTCTGTGCTCTATTACCTCTAGGCCGCACCTATGCTTGGGGCTTTCCCTGGATCAAACTGCCCTCTCTTGGGTTCTCAAGGACATGGGAATCCCAAAATGGCGCAACGGTGTTCCTTTTCCTCTCCCGAACAAAAAACCAACCCAAGGGGCACCCGCAAAAAGTACAAGACATTGCAAGACACAACAAATCCCAGTGGATCCATTTACCTAGGTATATAACCAAGTTGGCATCACTTAAACAACCAAGCTGATTTTTTTGTTGATCGAAGGTGACCTGCGTGATTGTGCCTTGTCGCGGATTCCTGCAATCGGCTACTTTCCACCGCCCGGAAGAAGATCGACCCTTCGCTTTTGTTTGGACCCGGAGCCACGGCTCTCGGCTTAGGTGATGCTGACCCAGGTTAGGGGGGGTTCCCTCCAAACGTGACGAATCCCACTAGGGGACACCCCCCCCAAAAATCAACCAGGGGTTCTGCTAATTCCCGGGGTTCGCATTTTCCAGCCCTCTGAGCCCCGCGCCGCGAACGCGCAGGCGACGGCCGGGAGCGCGAGAACCGCCAGGATCAGGGCCATGTGGAGGGCGCCCAAGACGCGTCTTGGGAAAAAACGGCAGAGATCGGCGGAGTTGCCCTAAATCCAACGAGTCACCTGAGTCACAATCAAAACCTGGTACAAAAATAGTGAACCCAGAAAACCATGTGAAGAATTAGAAAGGCGGATGTCCGCAACTATGTCTGGCTGGGACTGCCCCTTGCTCACCTTCATCTACCCGGGTTTTGATTGTGGCTCACCTGGCTTTTCGATGGTAATTCATTTTAGGGGTTTCCCACCCCATAGGAAAATGGTTGGTTGCCTCCCCCAGGGGATCCGTTTAATTACCATTAATTACCTGTCACGCGATGTTACGCCAGTCTCCAAGTTCTTCAACGGACACATCCGATTTCTGTCATTTTTGGCAGTTTGTGGAGCAGGTGAGCTCTTCACTGGCCATCCTTTCACGACCCCCACTGGATTTCCGCGGAAAATGAGCTGCCAGGCTTCTCCCAAGTTGAACAAGGCCACTGGCGGAGGTTCGGGTCATCCCGTGAGCCCATGTTGCTCCATACGGAACCTCAAGACGGTTCAACCACCAGTGCCCTCAAACTACCCATACAAAGAAGAAAGCAAACATCTACCAACAACCACCTGAAACCTAAAAAAACTACCCATTGAGCAAAAGAGACAAACATCCACCAACCATAGTCTTGGGCTGCAATCACCCCGGTCGCCAAGCCTCTTACAACCAGAGAAAACATGGAAAACTCCCACGGGCGGCGCATCGGGGTCGGATTTCAGATTGGGCTCTCTTCAGCTTCCCTCTGGGTGCTTTGGGTGCGGCTTTTTTGATGAGTTGCTACCCCGGGTTTGGTGGTGGCAAAAGGAAAAACCCAAAGGGCATTTCTGCGTGGTTTCCCATTTGCCCTCTACAAGAACCGGGTTGCTTTTTGGTGAGCAATTCCAAATGTCATATCACCGTCAATAGTCCTGTCGCCTTGCAATTCGCTAAAACTACCACTGTTTAAAACTACTTTATTATCAGCATAAGCTTTGTCAGGAATGATTGGTGGTTTGGTGGTTTGGTGGGGTCCTTTCCCATTTACCCTCCAAAAGAACCAATCCAAACCACAAAGGAAGCGGACATTATGGATTGCCTAAAGCTTGGGTATGTTGCAACTGGATTTGTTCATGACCTGGGCTTTGTCTTCCTCTTGCTCTTGCTTGGAACTCAAAACGACGCCAAAAGGATGTCCACTGAACAAAAATATACACGCGCACACGCACACACATATCTGCTTGGGTCTGGTTTTTGTTGGAGTTGTACCCCAAAATGGAGCGGTGTCAAAGGACAACCGCCGGGAAATCCACCACTTGTTTGGGGGAGCCCAAAAAAAACCAAACTCTTGCGGCCCCATGGTCCTTTGCCAAGCGAGTCACTTTTCTGTCATCCGATCGAGGATTGCAAACCGGGGTCTCAAAGCAGGTGATTTGGAGACCTGGGAGTACACCCACTGGGAAATGAAAGGAACCATTTGCGCGTATGAAATTTCCGCATAACACCGCTCTGATTTTTTGTTTGGAAGCATTTTGTGGTCATTTCCCAAGGGTGTAATCCCAGGGTGTACTACGACAACTGATGGAAAAAAACTGTAAGTGTATAACCCCGGAAAAAAGAAAAAAAAAAAAGGACAAATATATTTAAAAAAAAAAAAAAAAAACAGCTAGACCGATCGTAGGCCATTAATCCCAGGTGGGTGTCTTTCCCATGGATGGCTTCCCCTGGTTGCTTCCCCCTTGGGCACAGGGCTAAATCATTCCAAGGGGGTTGAGGGTACCACGGCACAAAGCTAAGTCACCATGGGAATTTTTGTTGTTCACTTTTTCCAAGCCTTGGTATGGTCGCGAAAGACATGTTCTTTTCTTTTTCTGCAGGCCCCTACTACCAATGAACAGAAGAAGAGAAGAAACAAACATGCCAACAGCAAAGCAGTTGAAGTGATCACCTTGTCTCTTGTGTTTGATCGACCAAGTCTGACCAAGTCCCCGCCAACGGCCTCCACGTCGCGTCGCGTCAGGCAGTTTCAGTTTGAACCATAGAACTGCGGACCCCGAGATTTCCAGCAACCACTTCCCAGACCACTGGCTCTTCATAACAGGCTCCTGGACCCTCAAAGTGTCAATTCAAAAATGGGTTATTGCCCCCAAAATTATGGGGAGAATTCCCATGCGGGTAGCTTTTGAGGGTTCAGGCTGTCAGGCTCTCTTCTGTGCCATCGTCCGGATTTCATTTCTTTCTGCCAGACGCGAAATACCACCCAAAAACCGACTCGCAGTCGCTGGTTGCAAAAAAACGATTCGCAATCGATCCAGGTTGAGTCGGGCTCTCTTTTGTGCCATCGTCCGGATTTCATTTCTTTCTGCCAGACGCGAAATACCCCCCAAAAACCGACTCGCAGTCGCTGGTTGCAAAAAAAACAAATCGCAATCGATCCAGGTTGAGTCAGGCTCTCTTTTGTGCCATCGTCCGGATTTCATTTCTTTCTGCCAGACGCGAAATACCCCCAAAAACCGACTCGCAGTCGCTGGTTGCAAAAAAAACAAATCGCAATCGATCCAGGTTGAGTCAGGCTCTCTTTTGTGCCATCGTCCGGATTTCATTTCTTTCTGCCAGACGCGAAATACCCCCAAAAACCGACTCGCAGTCGCTGGTTGCAAAAAAACGATTCGCAATCGATCCAGGTTGAGTCAGGCTCTCTTTTGTGCCATCGTCCGGATTTCATTTCTTTCCGCCAGACGTGAAATACCCCCCAAAAACCGACTCGCAGTCGCTGGTTGCAAAAAAAACAAATCGCAATCGATCCAGGTTGAGTCAGGCTCTCTTTTGTGCCATCGTCCGGATTTCATTTCTTTCTGCCAGACGCGAAATACCCCCAAAAACCGGCTCGCAGTCGCTGGTTGCAAAAAAGGTTCGCAATCGATCCAGGTTGAGTTTGAAGGACCTGGACCCTCAAAACTACCCATAAAAATAGGATACCACCCCATAATTTTGGGGCATTTTGAGGGTTCAGGGACACCCCGTCAAACCAAAATAATCCCGGCAGATCCCATTTACCTGGTAGGCCGAACCAAGGGGACAGTCGAACATCACTTCGGACATGAATTGAGGGGTCACCCATCGTTGCCACGGAGGTTTTGGGATCACAGGTGGTCCTTTGAGGGGAAATAGATGGGTTTCCCCGGTAGATGCTTAAACCACCAGGCAAACCAGGGAAACCCATCTAGCTTTCGAGCAAAACCAAAAAGGACACCTATGCCTATCCTTTTGACCCAAAAAGTAAGCTCAAAGAAAGGTCACCAGTCAGTCCGGGGAAGAACTGAGGAACTCAGTCGCCAGTCTGGAGCAAATGTCTGCGTACCATGTTGCGCCAGGCTTGTCCTTTTGCCATAACACCAAAAAGGGCCACTTCGAACATGTCAGATCTTGCGGTTTTGATTTGGGCCATGTGCTTGTGTATATACAGATATATATTGTTTCTGCTTGTTTTCCAGTGACGTGCTTCCACTTGCTTCAGCTTTCTGGAAAATAAAAATAATAATAATAGTAGTGATAGATTCCCTTTAAAACCAACAAAAAATATAAACATATTCTTAAGCAAATGGACGCGTGTGGTTTCCGCTGTCCGTGGTTGGTTTCTTTGTTTTCCACGTGAGAAAAGGAGCCGCCCGTTGCATTGTCTCTGGCCTCCACCAGGAATTCCTTGCCTGGTACGGCAACGGCACCTGGCGTCGCTCCGTGTCGACCGGCGAGTTCCACCGAGCCTCAAAACAGAGAACCTGGACCCTCAAACTACCCAAAAATGGGAGATCACCAACCATATTGTTGGGGGTCCTTGACCCATTTTTAAGTTGGAATTTGGGTTCAGGAACCATTCAGGGTGCATGCAGACCCTTCCTCATCCCGACTCACTAGACTTGTTCTTGTGGTAGAGACGATCGGCGATGATAGAAAACCCACTGACGAGCCGCTATATATATATATATATGGCCATGGGTCAAAACCCCGTACCCCCAGTGAACAAACCAATCCCCACTAAAATCCTGACTAAAATGGGTGGTGAATTCACCTATCCCAACATGGGATCCCATTGCTTTTGAACCATGGCCATGTGGGCGGGTGTCTGTGCGTTTGTTTATCTCTTCTTTCCGAGGCTACCCTTCGATACTTTTGAACTCAGATGCCCAGTGGCCATGGGAAAAATGGCACCATTTGTTGCTGACTCAGTTGAAAGGGGAACCCGTACCCAAAAAAAACGGTCCGAAAAAAAGGGAGCAACCCCGTGGCAAGCGACATAGGTAACCCTTCGAAACATTCTCCAAAAAATTGGCTGTTCAATTGGGTGGGAACATCTTGGTTGCCTGCCACACTGGGAAATGGAATCACTGGGAATGAATTGTAATTGCAGACCTGTTTGGTTAACATCACCAGGTAAAATCATGGCTATGTGCATATTATCATGATTCACCGGCCAAGAATCAGGGGGTCAACCTTTGGCTGCCACTGTGCAGGGTGGAAACTGCCCACTGTGATACCACTGGAAATCCTGCCAGGCCAACCCGGCGCTCAAACGTGCACTCCAACCCTTGTGAGGCCAGAAGGCCATGCGACATCCCGTGAGTCCTTTGCTTTGTCGTGTGGCCAGCTCAGGTATTGTGACCCACAAGCACTGAGAGAACGAATTACCCTCCCACATGGCTGGTCCATCAAGTGCTACCCCAAAGCGACGAGAGAAAGAGCTTTTGGCTTTAAGGGCTGTTGAGAAGAAGAATCTTAGCTGGGTCCTCCAGTGGAGAGGTTAGAATAAGGGTACCCTTTTTCTGTAGTCTATTTCAGTAGGGGAACCCTCCCCCAAAAAGGGGGTAAAAGGGCACTACCGCAGGACCTAGTTAGGAAAGGCCATCGGCGCGCTCGAAAAAAAACCGGTGGGATCCACGACCTTCTTCTTGCGCATTCCTGGACCCTCAAACTACCCACAAAAATTGGATATCACCAACCATAATTTTGGGGGTCAAACCCATTTGTAAGGGAATTTTGAGGGTTCAGGTTGGGCTTTCCTTGGCCTCCCTTTGAAACCAGCAAAGGGGTATACACCAAGCGAACCTCACCCACATGGGAACTGCCCAGACACATCCTTGGTTTTGGGACTCTCGACCCCGCCCCCCCCCCCCCCCCCGCCCTGTCCATTGGGGTCAAAAAAAGCCAAAGCTGACAAAGTCGCATCGAAGCGCTTGGTTGAAGACAACTCGACCTGAAGCTTGCTGCCTCAAAAGAGATGCTTCTTCTTGACTCAGCGCTTCCCCATGTAGGTAACCCTTCACGATTTTCCACTTGGCTTCTCCACTGGGTGGCAAGCTCTTGGCTACCTGCGACTGGGTAAATGGATCCACTGGGCTTGGCTAAAGACAACTCCGAAGCTTGGTACCGCACAAAAGAGTTGACTTTTTGACTCACCGATCGAGTGGGGCCACTGAAAGTCTGAACTTTTTGTTTACCCCAGTGATTCCATTTACCGTATAGTAGGAAGCGAGGGAACCACCCTTGAAATACCAAAAGGACAAAATTACGTTGGTTGCCTACTATAGTGGTTGCCCGGGATCCACCGGGTACCACAAAATGATATTCCCGAAAACTCCGTTGCGAAATTTGCTCCCCTGCTAAAAGGTTTTAACTTTTAGCGGTTCAATTCGGAAAACCCCATTAGTTGGCAAAAAGTTGAAGTCCTAAGATCCAAGCGAAATGCACCAAGTCCAGGAACTGAGCGTCGAGTTGAGGCTCTCCATGTTTTTCCCACCGCAGCGCCCCGAACTGCCGAACTGCCGGCCGGCCTTGGCCACTCATGGACAGCTGGAACAGCCTTCCCAGCTTTCGCGCCGCGTTTTTGCAGCTAGGTCCTCCAGTAGAGGGGTTAGAATAAGGCTTTAAGGGTACCAACTTTTTTCTGTAGTCTATTTTAGTAGGGGAACCCTCCCCCAAAAAAGGGTAAAAGGGCACTGGGGGACCTAGGCAGAATCTCCCAAAAGAACGAGCCCCAGAAATGGACGCTTCGCTGGTCCTGGGGTTTCCCAGAAAGAAGAAGACGCACCAAGTCCGGGCATCGAAAAAGAGGAACCTGGACCCTCAAACTACCCATAAAAATTGGAGATCACCCCATAATTTTGGGGGTCAAACCCATTTTTAAGTTGGAATTTTGAGGGTTCAGGAACCCAACTACCAAGGAGCAAACCCTTGAATATTTATGAGCTGTCACGGGGCATGAATACAGATGGCACCTCGGAATGGAGATTTCCCACCCACAAACTCCAATTCGATTGCTTTAGGGCCTTCAAACTTGACCTGGTTTTGCCGGGTCCCAACCTCGGGTAGCGGGGTGTCTAACGCTTCGGCGCTTGTCTTCCATAAGCCGAAGCCGATCGGAGCCTCGGGGCGTGCAGTCTGGCGTGCATGACTTACTGATATATGGTGGGGGACTGGGAACCCGGAGCGGACCAGAGATTCCCTGTACCATGGGAAAATAAAAGACAATCAAGCAAAAAGGGAACCTGGACCTCAAACTACCCATAAAAATGGGATATCACCCCATAATTTTGGGGGTCAAACCCATTTTTAAGGGAATTTTGAGGGTCCAGGAAGAATCATATTTGTCAATGCGCCTCGGAGACAGGCGCAATTGCGGTGCTGACGGATCTTCAGGTACTGGGAATGGTTCATAAGCTTCGTGCGAGCGATTTTTGTTTTCGTCCACCCAGACGCTCCTGGCTTCGGCTTCCAATGGAAGACCCAGACCCTCCAAAGGGGACAATTGAGAGGTCTTGCGGTCGCAATTTCAGGGCCCACAAAATGCATCAGGAGCATCTGGGCAGGGAACCTGAAGGCTCTTGTCGCTTCGCGCCTTGGCAGTTCCACCATGGCCAGCTCGCACCAGACCTAGCGGTGGCCGTCAGACGGCCAGCTGGTGGGGCGAAAAACAGAAGTGATATGCGTGCGTGGCTCGACCTCTTAAGGCCAAGGGTACCCCCCTTTTTTTTCTGGGTTTCAAAGGGAAACCACACGTTGCCCTGCGGGAGCGGATTTTGTCATTTGGGTCTTTGTTGGGTTCCCTTCATAGTGTCTTTTTTCGAGGAGGGGAACGGTCTACTCTTAGGGGACCAGAGCATAAGGGGACCACACCCTCTGGATCCCAGTGCCCACCATAGTTAGTAGGGAAGCTTTTAAAGGGCGTCTTCTTACGTGGGGTGGGGTGGGGTGGGGTGGGGTGGGGTGGGGTGCACCAGCCCCCCCCTCTCCCTGACCCCGCCTCACGGTTGGCCCCGAGAGGCGTTTGACGGTCCACCTGGAAGCTCGGCTCCCGGCCGTCAGGCACCTCACTTCGCCGGGCGAAGTTGTTCAAATTCGCCGAAGCTTGCTGGGGGGGGGGGGGGTTGAGGGTCTAGGTACCTCTTGTTTGGTGGATTTGAATGGACACCAAAAGAAACACCACCCATTTTTAAGGCTCCCCCTGGTGAAAGGACATTAGCAGTTGATGCCCTGGCTGCGACCTTGACAAAACTGGAGAACCAAAAGGTCTGATCAAGTCGGACCTCTTTTTTCCAACATGGCCAAACGGAAAGGGGGTGGCTGTTGGGCTGGGCTGTCAGGGTTGTTTGACTGTTGGGTTCTACTTCTCCTGCTGGGCTTAAGGTTTGTGGCGGGGTTAGTTCTTGGGTTGTTGGTCTGCAAGACATGCCCCTCGGACCCTCAAACCCTTACATGGGCGCAAGACCACTTCATGGGTGGCTCTGCGGGAAAAAAAACACCGATGACGGCATCTTCACACGGATATATTTTTCTGGACAGAACATGGGCCCAAAAAACTTGAAAATCCTGTCTTTCCCCACTGCTTCTTCACTGAGCGAGTTCCAACTTGGCACAGAACATGGGCTGTTTGGCCGATGACAAGCGTCTTCCAAACAGGGTGAATGATTGTAGAGGCGCAGGTCCCTGCTTCTTGGTACGCGGTAAAGAAGAAACAAGTACACCAGCTGCCAGGAATGATCAGTCGCTAAGGAAAGGGCCGAGCCTGAGAATCTTGGGCCTCAAACAGGTTCCGGTCTGAGGTGCAAACGATTATGGAGCTCCGATTAATAAAAATTAATTATGGAGGTCCGAGTTGAGAGTCCTGCCTAGCAAAACCAAGTTACCCGCGTCGTTTGTTGGCTGGCTCGAACCGTTCCCCAAATCATCTAAGATGGAAACCCCATCCAGCAGCCGGTGTGCCACCCATTTTCTTAGGGTCCATACCACCCTCACCCAAGAAAGGGGGTGAGGAAGGGCACCCTGAACCCTCGAACTACCCACAAAAATGGGATATCACCAACCATAATTTTGGGGGTCAAACCCATTTTTAAGTTGGAATTTTGAGGGTTCAGGACCCTTTCGCGGGGGGACCCTTTCGAGAAGGTGGAAAAAAGGAACGCGGAATCCACTGGTTGAGATCGCATCCAACCCAAAGGCTCTCAGGCAGCTTCCATTCGCGCTTTCGCCCTGGAACAAATAGGAAAAATAGGTCCAGTAGTGAAATCCATTCCCTTTGAAACCAACAGAAAATAAATAAGACTATATTGATTTCAGCAGATGGAGGCCAGCTTTTGAGCTGCGCTTCTGAGTTTGTGGCGTGGTTCAAGGGCTGCAGCCGCAAGAGCGCCTCGTAGCTGCCTCGCTCATGGGATCTCGGGCGGTGTGGTGTTGAAGCTCATCTTCTGGGAGCGAGGCGCCCAACCTCTTGGATGCTTAACGTTTGGAAGGTTCTAACTTAATTACATCCATGGGAAGCCGACTAAGCTTTGAGGCAGGTCTAACCGCATGGTAAGCCTCCTGCAAACCCCTGCTCCAACCTAGGTTGTAACCTACCTCACGTAGGCAACGGACTCCCTCTCTGAAAGCATAGGTGTCCTTTCGGTAAAATAGATGGCCATGGCAAATGGCATGCCAATATACACCAGTACCATCTATTCTCAGACCAACCAAAAAGGAACACCTATGCTTGAGAGGTGGTTTTAAGTTGGGAAGCCAAAAGTTGAAAGCCGTTGCGCCCATTTTGGGACCTGGGTCCTGACCAGCCCACGAAAACCGATGGGCTCATTTATTTCGAACACCCCCGGCATTTGATTTGACCGCCTGTGATTTTTAGGTGTGCCGCAAAATGGGGGGGGGGGTTCAACGGAAACCTGTCCCTTCCCGCGGGCCTTGATTTGGACTCACTCACTGCCTGCAACACTTCCAAAGTCGTGGCCAGGCCTGGTCTTTCGAGGCGTCCACTTTTTTCAACCCATGGCTTGAACGCCTATTGGTGAAACATACTCCTTTTCGGTTTCCTTTTGGGAACAACAGGGGTGGGTGGATTAAACAGAAAAAAGAAACATGATTCAAACATACTCAGCTCGGCTTCCCTTTAAATGGGGACAATGGGGGGGGGGGGGGTGACAATAAACACCTATTGTTTACTATGGGCTTCAAAGGGATCTAAAAAATGGCCTAGAGAGCCAAGTTGCTGCTTTGTTCGGTCACTGTTGCTGGTTCTTGGGGTAAAGTGGATGAAAAAAAAGCAACAACTGGCGATCCAGGGGGTTGTTAAAAAACCTACTTCAACAGATTCTCGGAGCTTCCCCTTGAAAGCTGGCCGTATGGACATAACTTCCATTCGCTTAAGCCCCCCTTAAACAAAAAACAACATATTAAAACATTGACAAATTTCCAGTAGTGATATTGATTCCCTTTAAATCCAACCATGAAAATGAAAATAAACACATTTCAGCCAATGGAAGCTAATTCGCCGGAGCCGATTCGCCCCCGGCCGCCGCGCATCGAGGCGCGCGTTTTTCGCGCACGTCGCCAAGCGCCTGAGCCGTAGAGGAAGAGCTGGACGCAGTGGGAGAGCACCTCCCCGACTCCACGGGCGGTTTTGGTTTTCCCTTCGGGGGTAATGAATCAAACTACCTTCAAGGGAAGACTTCCATTTGCGTTTGTGATGGATTCTGATTGAAACCAAAAAGGGAAAATAAGAAATGTTCCGAAGTAAATGTTCGGGTACCTGGACCCTCGAACTGCCCGAAAAGGGAAACACACCATAATTTCACCCAGTTCCAAGGGCATTGTGAGGGTCCAGGTATGTCCAGGTAGACAGCTCTCAACTAAAGCTTGGTGACTTTGGGCTTCTGGCTGATTTTGACTTTCACCCCCCCCCCCCCATTCTCTAAAAAAACAAACCGCAACCTCGAAAAGGGTGAACATCTCAACACAGGATTTGGACCTGTTGGTTGGCACCCTGAGAGTTATGGCATTTGTTGGTTCTGAGTTCTATGGTTCTTTGCGATCAACCCTTCCCCAGGGGACTTGAAAAATGTATAGTTCTAGAATCAGTCTCTGAAGTACGCCCTTGGATTCTTGTTGACTTTGAGCTTTATGGCTCTTTGCAGGATAGCGGGTCAGTTTTGATACCACCAAATGCCTGCGACTCTGGGCTTATTCATCTCGGTTGCTTTCTGCTCCCCTGCTAGAAGTTTAACTTTTAGTGGTTTAGTGGGAAAACCCACTAGTTGGCAAAAAATTAAAGTCCTCAGCCAAGCAAAATGCACCAAAGTCATGATGATCGTGATGTTCACCCGACTCGACTTGGGAGCGGCCTCCATCAAAAAGTTCCCTGTCCTGTTTTGCCATTGGCAAACAATCTGCCCTAAGAATCTTCCGATGTTCGACCAGGTAGTAAGTGATAAGCCACTTGAGTTATAACCCCCCGAAGAAACAGCCCGCAAGGTTAACCAGTCACGGGGGGACTGATCCTCACTTCCTGAGTGGATTGGGCAGGACATTTCTAAACCTTTTATTTACCACTAAAATGGTCCAAACCCAAATAATGACTAAAGTCCGAAACGGAACTCAGCAAGCGAGGAGAAGTGAGTTATACCCCAACGCTTACCAACTGTCTGGCCGGTGCGTACCTGACCGCTGCCCTGTTTGAGGTCCCAAACCGAATGGACATCCGAATCGACTCCCGACCTCACAGAGCCGCCTGGAACTGAGCAAATCTTCCAATAGATGCTCTTTTGAAAACCCTCAGGGCCAACTTACTTGCTCAAAGGGGAAAGGAAACAAAAAGGTGATCACCTGTTGGGACCTTTACTAAAAATGGACCAAATCAGGGAAACCAAAAGGTCAAAAGGTCGATTCGCTTTGGGCAAATGAGCAAACAAAAACGAAGATCTTCTCTCGCTGGGGCGTGCTTCCGTTCAGCTTCCCCTTGCTTAGTGGTGTGGATTGGCGCTTAGGTGTTCCGGGCTAGTTTCTGGTGTCCCTTGCATCGTCAGGAACCAGGTGTATTTTGCATCCTTACTCGGTTGACGTTGGAAGGGGAGCAACAATTATCATAGTTTAGCAGTTAAGTGGGGATTTCCCACTAAACCACAATAAGCAAAAATGTAAAATGTTTCCCAACAACAACCATGTACAGGAACCAGGGGTTTGAATCCAGATTCCCCAATTCCCACTAATCCAAGCCGGCTAAGGGGTACCTGAAACAGGGTCCTCGGAAGCTACAAAAAAACAGTTCGCCAACTTGCCATCGATGTTCCCGCAATGGTCCTGTTTCCCGCGGGAACGTTCCCGAGAGATGCAGGGAATGAGAAATGGAGTGACCCTTATACTTGGCGGCCCTTAACGGGGGATCGCGCTAACGGGGTCTGGGCCGGGCAGTCTTGGGCAGTTTTGGGCGGCAACCGCGCAATACGCCAAGCCCTGGGTTGGAGCACTTCTGGTGTCGCTTGCGGTCATTCAGGTTTCTTCAGATCGTGACCACCAATGTAGCACTCCCAGACTAGATCAGGGGTCGCTTGTGGTTATTGAGGGTTTCTTCAAAACATGGGCCATGCGCGCAGCGGGTGGCCAGCGAAACCACTAAGTATGCAGAGGCAAAACCTCCTCACAAGCAGCGTCAAACTGAATGTCTGCAAAAAGCGCCCGCCCTGGAGTGCTTTCAAAATAACACCTGGTGGGCCTAAAAGAATGCATTCCTTGCTTGTTGCTTGTAACTCGAAACGAAAGCTTGCCATGGTCACAACACAAAGCAAATTTTGGCAACCCCAGCCCTGGAAAAGTTGAGCCGTCAAACTTCCAGTGGCCACACAAGCTAAGAGCATTGCGAGAAGTATGCACCCTGCGTGGCCCTTGAGCCGATGCAATACGCCGAAATACACATGTCTGAATTGTGAAGCAGTTGCCCCCCACAATTGTTAAGCAGACTCAATCCAGTGAGTTCCCAAGAAAGGCAATCGGGGACCACTGAACATGTAAGGCCGAGAGCCAAGCACACTTGATTTTATGTCTCTTAGAAGTTGCCAATTCCAACCATGGACACCTTTAAGCCCAGGAATGTGCCACCAAGCCATGCCCTATCATTCTCACCAAGGCTTGCTTCAAACACATACTCAACCTGCTTTTCAAACACAAACCAAACTGTACTGAAACTGCCTGAAACCCAGACCCGTTAGCGGATCCCCCGTTAAGGGCTCACTGATTATATACCATCCAACTTGTGGTTTCCTTTAAGGGAATCCTTGGGTTCATTCCCTCATTCCCTACTGAGAACCAGCAAGTTTTCTTTCTGGACACATTTGGTGAATCTCGAGGATCTCGTTCAACTGTCACGTGTTTCAACACTAGCCCCTTCCTCTATTAGGAAGGATCCCTCGAGACAATGGGACAGTTCTTATAGTGCAGCCCAAAAGTCAACCAACCTACCTGAACCCTCAAAATTCCAACTTAAAAATGGGTCAAAGACCCCCAAAATTATGGTTGGTGATCTCCCATTTTTATGGGTAGTTTTTTCGGGTCCAACCTATCCTGCAGAAGCCGCTGGAGATCTTCCCCGGTTGGAAGCCCCGGAAAACCCGCGCCTGGCCCGTCCCACCGGCCAGCACGAAGACCTATCGACTTGGACTTCTTCCGAATCATTCAGCTTTGGTCTCAAGCGTGGGATTCCTGAAAAGTGACTTTGAACTGAGCCGCTTCCAGTTGCTGAATTTCCCTGGTTAGAAGGACTTGTTTTTTTGTAGTGATAGATTCCCTTTAAAAGGGAAAATGTAAATATTCTTCGGATTTCTTAAGCAATGGAAGTAGGAGTTAAACCTCGTTGAACACCGGCCCACACTGGTTCATCAGAGTGGAGAAAGCCGTAAACCGCCCGAGAATCTCGGTACCTGGACCCTCCAACTACCCTTTAAGAGTACTCACAACATCATCCCCTAGGTCCTCCAGTTGAGAGGTTCGAATAAGGGTACCTTTTTTTTCTGTAGTCTATTTTAGTAGGGTCCCGCACCCGCCCCACCAAAAAAGTTGGGTGAGAGGTCGGGCACCCTTTCGCTGGACCTAGCTGGTCCATGTTCCAGATTTCTTTGGGGTCCACCTCAACATTGCTTCAGTTCGAAGCGGCCTCAACGTGTCCCTCTGAGCTTTGGGCCCGATCGGTTCATTTCTTTGCTTCCCAGAGGCTCCGATCGGCTTCGGCTTATGGAAGACCCGAGCCCTCCATTCACCTCCAGAGGTGGTTGGGGGGCCTCTGCCCTCAAGAGAGCTCTTGTAGACAGGGATCCTTACATTATACGCCTGAACATTGCCTTGTACATGATGGTTTCTCTTTATTTTGGTGGAAAAAGTCATCCCCCCGAAACAACCCGGAACAAGACAAAGACATACAAAGACAATATGTCCTGGAACTGGTAGATTCCGTCACGAAGCCGGGCTGAACACAATAAACAGATTCTGAGTTCCGCAAATGGAAGCGTTTACTTGGATGTTACTTAGGAAGTGGTTAGCCACCTGCTTTATACCTTTAACAACAAGGTTAACTCCACTTAGGGAGGACTTATATGAGTCATATGTGGGTTATACCATATCTTACCAACAACTTAATAACTTGGCCGAACACCAAAAGTGGGAGCTCTGGACCCCTTCGCTTCAATCTCGCCCAGCTTGTTTTTTTCCCCTTTACTTCGCTCAGTTGGCCAAAACGAGCTCACATGTCTTTGCCACCGAAAGTCTTCTGCCCCCCGAAAAAAAAAAAAAAAAAAAAAAAAAAAAAAAAAAAAAAAAAAAAAAAAAAAAAAAAAAAAAACAGGAGCCCCGCACTGGGCTTCTGTTCTAAAGCTGTGCGCAGTCTCCTTGGAATTAATAGGGTCTACCCGAACATATTATGATCCCTGAAAAGGAAGGTCCTCCCATCACGTCTTCGGGCTGCCTTCACGTCTTGGCTCCGAATCTCCTCGCTGTCGCCCGCGAGCCTCGGACAAAAGTGGATCCATCCTAAACCAATTTGGCGCCGGATGGGACTTGGTGCGGTCCAGGGTGGTTCACTTGGGGAAGGTCCAGGGTGGTTCACTTGGGTACCATTTTGCTGGGCATATTGCACATATACCCTGCAGGGTGGATCCCTCTAAGTTTCCAAAAGCTCCCCTAACTGAAGCTACCATCACAGGTTTAATATGGGGCCTCTCGGGGCAGTGGCCTGGCACTGGAAACCATCTGAGACCACCCGATAGCAGGGCAGTATATACTTGCAGCCTCCCTTTACAAACAAATCAACGACGTGCCCCGTATGGTAACCAAAAAAGCCGCCCTTTCAAAAACCCACCGGAAAATGGACTATTCTAGGTGAAATAGAATATTTCACCAAACTGAAATAAATAAGGTGGTTGGGGGGCTATTCCCAGCATAAACCACCATGTGGGGTGAATTCGGTCGTGTGCGGTCGTTATAATTCACCCAGATTTTTGGGACCCTCCGTTTGAGGGGTTGGCCGGAACCTCCATCAGAAGGTTTGGGACCTCAAAAAGGCTCATCTTGAGGCGCCAAGAATGAGGCATACAAATTTGTTGCCACACTATCCTGTCCGCTCTCTTGTGTCCGGGCTCTAGAGCCATATCTCCTGTACAGGCAGGAAATAGGCTAGAGAAGGGAACAAGAAAGATATTCATTCACTGCAATCACAATGGTTCCTACTATGTTTGGGACTCTCTCTCCTTTCTATAGCCAATCAATACTTACATGTCTTAATGTTCATCTTGAGTTCATGCATGGTTAGCCCTAAAATGACAACATGATTTGGAGAGCATGGGTACACTTGCCTTTTTGGAAAGCAAGCTGGGACCCTTTAGAAGCTTCTTAGTGTCAAAAGGCACAGGCCACACATGCCATCCGTGAATTCCCGTCAGCAACTTGCAGTGAACAAAACTCATAACAAGCGATCCGACAAACCAAAAGAACCGCAGACATGCCCAACTTGTTTGCTGGGCCTAAGCAGTAGCTAAGTGGGTCGTAAACCCAGATTCATCCTCAGTTGACCCCTGTAACAACAGCTACAACTACCCGGAGTCTCCATGACCCTTTAAAAATGGGGTCGTGACCCAAAATCAAGGGGTCATGACCCCATCTTTAACAGTCCAAACCACATCAAAGACCTTATGTGCGAGCAAAGGTGCATCCATCTATGCCAAGGTGTTAAAAAAAACAAAAAACAAAAAAAATCTCAAAAACACAGGCCCCATGGCGGGCCGTTCTCATTTCTTAAGGGTGGAGACTCCGGGTAGGGCTGCTCCCCATCTTTGTGTAACCCCAACCCCGGTTGGGACCTGAGGGTCGGCTGGGGCGCCCAACTCCTGCCCGGCGGTTCTTCTTCTCTGGCGCGCCGGCTCCTGGCACCGACTCGAAAGTGAGGACGTGGAAATCGATATGATCCCATGCGACAAACACTGTAATTTGCCCGTATGACCATGTTCTTTTGGGTCATTTGCGTAAGCCCGTAGATTGTTCAACATTTGGCTGAGCAACAGCGCAATTACAAGACAGTACTGTGGATGGACGAGATGTCCATTACGCACCACTTTGATACCATGGTTGAAACTATTATTTGCTGGTATTGGTCTCTTAGGTGGTGCGAAATGGATTTCGCAACCATCCACAGTATGATCCCATGCGACAGACACTGAACGTGTGCATTTTTTAGACCCCTCTCTCCAAACTGTGCTTCGTGTGTGTGTGTGTGAGAGATTTTTGTTAAGGGACGCTGCAGGATTTTTTGGTTTGCTTTTGGTGTCCCTTTCAAAACCAACCAGAGTGCCCTCAAAAAAAGGATATATACATCCTCGTTTGCTAAGACAAACATCCTTCACCTCCGCTCAGGCATAAGCACCGACAACTATCACGCGCCTCGCGGGCGCCTCCCTCTAGTTGGTTTGGAGCCAAACCGGTGGTTTGGCGGGGTGGAGGCTTAGTGGTTCCCATGTACCCTCTGCAAAACCAGGAACATGGAATCACCGCGTTGAGCTCATTAGAAACGATCTTCATACTGTGGTTTGGAGTCCTCAGTGAGGAAGGTCTTCCATTTCACGCAAAATCCACATAACATACAAGTGAGCCTAACATGCTCGGCTTGCTTGTCATCCATACTGAACCTTCTGCAAAATAAGTTCCAGAGAGCGCAGACATGGCTACACCAACCTTAAGGCCGGTTTGTAGGAAAACTGGATGTTCACAGGATTCATCCGCAAACACTGTGTTCTGGCGTCGTTCCATTGTTGCCTGGACATAACTTCTGTTTGGAGCAGATCTCAGTTAACTGGGGGTGAAAGCAGGTAGCTGAACCCTCAAACTACCCAAAACACAAGGAATCCACCCCAAAATTTCGAGGCTCTGACCTTTATTTAAGGCTATTCTGAGGGTCTAGTGGTCCAACCTGCGCCAGCTTTCACCCGAGCCACTCGAGCCACTCGAGCCGCTCGAGCGAGCCTCCAGCAGTGAAGGGAGGAAGTGCAGCGCTGAAGAAGCCAAGGCGCAGTTGGCCAACCTACGAGTGGGAACCCGTACCGTGGATGGACGCGGTACCCATCTCGCAGCACTCAACCATTGCCCAGAGGCTCCAATTCGATTTTGGGGCCTTCAAACTTGACCTGGTTTTGAGACGTCCCAACCACCGGTGAGCGGGGTGTCTAATGCTTCGGGGTCGGGTCTTCCATCGAAAGCCCCTGAACCCTCTGGGTTCTTGGTATTTACAGATCGAATCATTCCAGGGTTTCAGTCGACTTCGGCTGGAGCCGACCGGGTTTGGCCGCTGACAAGCGGAGGCACAGCCACAGATGTCGGAACATGGGGTGAGTCAAGCTTGCCCTTTAGGGACATGGAAATAAAAGGTGATACTGTGGATGGACAAAATCCATTTCGCACCACTTTGAAAACACGGGAAGCCAGTGCTTGTTGGTATTTACCAGGGAATCGAATCATTCCGTGGCATTTCTGAACGGTGGTGCGAAATGGATTTTGTCCATCAGTATCACCTTTCGGGTCCTTGACACATGGAATGCTAGAAAACCAGAAGGTCAAGGTCGACCCGCGGGGAAACTGAGGCGAACAGAATAATGGTCTGCGTCACTACTTATGGCCCCGTGTGATGTAAAGCGCGTAGTTACTCAGGTTCTGGTATTTTATTTGGTTTGGAAGGGAACGAAACGACCAATGACCGTGGTAAAGTCTTTTTGGGGCCTAGGGGCCAACTGGTGGTTCATGGGGGAAGAATGGGTCGAGCGGTGCGAAATGGATTTTGGCCATCAGTATCACCTTTCGGGTCCTTGACACATGGAATGCTAGAAAACCAAAAGGTCAAGGTCGACCCGCGGGGCAACTGAGGCGAACAGAATAATGGTCTGCGTCACTACTTATGGCCCCGTGTGCTATAGTCACAACATGTTTTTTTGGTGTTTGTATTGAAAGGTTCCCCTCACTGGCTGAGTGGATGGCCCAAAAGAAGTCCAAACTTTATATTTACCACCAACATGGTGAAGCGAGTCCCTTGGTTACCTACTATACAGGGAAATGTAAAATCGCTGAGGATGGCTCCCTCTTGCTATCACGGTGACCTCCGATTAGGAGTTCCTCCCCCCTAATGACCAGCCAGCTCAAGACGATGAACCAATTCCCCCTGAAGGGTAGTTGAGGATTTACAAATAAAAGGTCATCACTTAGTCACTAGCTCACCTGCCCCTTTGGGTAATGAATACAATATTCTCACCTTTTGGGACCTTGGTCGACATGCTCAAAAAGCTTGGTGTCTTCCATTTGCTTCAGTCAAATGAACAAAAAACAAATATGTCCAGTAGTGTTCGGCCTCGTTTAATGATAGGGTGCCCTGATGTCACTCAGACCCCAGGATTTCACTAAAGAGGATTCCGCGCACTGATGCCACTGTCAGGGAGGGCGAGCATTTAAGCGGGTCCAACATGAATGATAGCCCCCTTAAAGCCAACAGATCAACTTCTTGGACTTACAAAACCGGAAGCCAAGCCTCGGCCCCTTACATTTGTTGTGTCACCCCCTGGAAGAATGAACATATTGAAATCGATTCCCTTTAAAACCAGCAGGGAAAATAAAACAGTCTTAAGCAAATGAAATATTTCCAATAGTGAAATCGATTCCCTTTAAAACCAACAAGAGAAAAGCTACATTTCAGCAACTGGAAGACAAGGTATCAGCCTGTTCCCGTAAGAAATGCAAAACCGAGGGAATCGAGCAACTCCCCAATATGAACGGACCTTAAAACAAATGGCTGCTCAAAAAACGGCATCCCACACATACCCTGGACCCTCAAACTACCCATAAAAATGGGATATCACCCCATAATTTTGGGGGTCAAACCCATGTTTAAGGGAATTTTGAGGGTTCAGGCCAATGGAAACAAAGGCTAAAATCAGCGTAACCCCCGCAGCTCAAGCAAAAGGCAGGCCCGGAGTCTCCTCCAAGAAAAAACCGGCAGAGGAATGACCAGATCCAAGGACCGGCACCTGCCAAAGCGATCGCTCATGAATTTCTCGGTTGCGAAATCTGCGAAGCCCTGCGAAACGTGAAAATCACTTTTAGGGGGATTTAATACGGAAAGCCCCTCAGTACATTGGCAAAATGCACCGGAGAGGACTGCCGCAAGTCGCTCGCGTTTCCGCGTCTCCGTTTCCCCGTCTCGGTCCCCAGGCACACCGCAGGGGTCCAGCGCCACCGCGCCCAGCAGCGCCGCCGCGGCCCGGTTGGCCGCGGCGTGCGCGGACGCCGCCTGCGAAAGCATTCGTCGACGCCCGCGTGGAGCGAGGGGAAAAGGACCAAAACGGCCCGGGCTCGAGCCTTTGGGTTTTCCGGTAAAATGGTCCAAGCCCAAAAAGTGACGAAAGGTTTTACAAGCTGGCAGTCTGTTGGCTTGCTCATATTGCTCTTCTTTCAAAGAGAGAGGAGCCCAGATTCCCCAACTGGCCCAGAACTGTTGGGAACGATAGGTGTCCTTTTTGGGTTAATTCGTTTGGTTAAGAATAGATGGGTTCGGTTAAGAATAGATGGGTTCAACCGGTTTTTGATGCCATCCATTCACCTCCCGGACTTTTCGTTGGAGCCGCTCCCTTCACCAGAGCCTTAACTGGCGGAGAGTCTGTGGAGCTGGGCTGGGAGTGGCCTTTTTGGAAAAGAAGCTCGGTTTGGTGTTTCCCCCAAATACCCTCTACCAGATTTCAAATCGGCTTGGGGATTCTGAGCTCTCTTTGAAAGAAGAGCACTATTTCGCAAGTGACTTAAACTCGACAGACTGCCAGCTTGCGATGGCCTCACCTGGCTTGGGCTTGCTCTCAAGCTGAGCTGCTCCCACCCATCCACACATCAGATACGCTGCTGCCGGGCATGATCGGCATTGACAAGAAGTCCACATCCGACTTGTGTGCCAATCCCCCAATGTTGGGGTACTCAACTGGCTCTGCCTGTGCTAGTTCTTGTTCAGTACCTGCTGGACACTGTCGGTTTCTGAAAGGAACAATGGGTCAAGTGAATCACAAAGGAATCACAGAGGAAGCACTTGCACATTTGTCTGGGCAACAATCAACGCATGCAACTGTTTCCCCACCAGCCATGTGAACATGGGTGTTCTAAAGGGAAGCCCTCTCCAAACAAATTGGAGGGGGGCCTGGAGCAAACGCGGCGACTTTGGCGTCCACTGGTATCCTTTTGCTTCAATTTGCTTAAGCCCACTCGCAAACAAAGACATATTTCCAGTAGTAGTGAAATCGATTCCCCTTAAACCCAACAAGGGGAAATCACCAACCTGGATCGCCAAGTTTCTGATTTTTCCAGACACTTTACCACACAAACAGTGACAGTTTCTGGTTGAAAAGCGATTCGCAACTGGCGATCCAGCAATATTCGCAACTGGACGATATGGGTGTCTTTGTAACAAACATATTTCGTTTTCCTGTAAAACCACAACAAAGAGCAAAACTGGGAAACCCTCAAGAAAAGACACCCATGTGTGCTACTGTGGATGGACAAGTTCCTGCACCGCCTAAGAATTCCCGGAATGATTCGATTCCCAGGTAACTTCCAATAAACTGTGTTTTCGCGTGGTTTCACAGCGGTGCGAAATGGGTGTGTCTTTTTGTTGAGGGATGTTGAGGGTCCCCATTTTTGGGTGGCTTTGAAGGAAAACAAAAAAGAAAGACCGCCAATTTGGGGCTCCCCTGCAAAAAGACACATCCAACTGGACTTGGGCCATCCGCGGTATTTCGCCCCCAGCCAAACCCAACACATCCAAACACCGACCCCCCGGTCCTGGACACTGCCGCGCCAAACTCCGGCCGCGCGGGGCTGGGAGGCGCACGCCTGCGGTGAATCCGAGAGGCGCGGCGGCTCGCGGCGGCTCGCGGTCAGGCGCGCTGAATGGCCCAGAGGCTCCCGCTTCAAAGCACAGAAAAAAAGGTGGTAACTGGGCTTCCCGTTTTCAGATGCGCAAGTTTTCCACTTGTGCCCAGAGGCTCCAATTCGATTGGTTCAGGGCCTTCAAACTTGACCTGGTGTCGAGACCGGTCCCAACCACTGGTGAGCGGGGTGTCTAATGGAGGGGTCGGGTCTTCTATTAAAAGCCCCAGGAGCCTCTGGGGGGCCGAGTACCTGGACTTAACAAATGGGTACTCTCCTGACGTTCTGAGCTTGGCCAAACAGTCCAAACTCTTTGCAACCAACATTTGGCAACCAACCCCCCCGAAAAGGTGACAAACGCCCACCACCCACCCACCCTCGCGCTGTGTTCCCCCAACCATGTTCTCCAGGAGTTGTTCGGGTGGTCGGGAAGTTCTTGCAGGGAAGGCTGGACGCAAAATTCGGATCCTTGGCCAAGCCGAAATGCCACTGGCACAGGCCCCACACAAAAAAGTGGAACAAAACGGCACAAAGGCAAAATACCGGGACCCCCAACAACAAGGCCCAGGTGACATCCCAACGGAACCCTTTGCAACAACGAATCTTCTTTTGACCTCGCCGGTCTGGCCTAAGAAACTGTATGGATGCTAACAACTGGACGTCCACCTGCGGGCCACCATTTGCTTAAGCCCCCTGGAAGCTATATTCCCTTAAAACCAACAGGGGGAAATAAAGGATAATCAATAAACTTACCCGAAAAGTCTTGGTACGCTTGGTATCCCAAATGGTTGCCTCAAAATGTGGTCACAAACCTTCCAATGCCCTCCCAACACAGGGTCCCCAATCTCACCTGCCCAAAGGACCTTTTGGGGCCTTGGCAACCATGACAAGCCGAAAAATCAATTGGTCGAAATCAAAACCTCGGTTTCTTCCATGTGCATCAGTCCCGTATCAAAAACATATAAACATGTATGTTCAGTAGTCATAGATTCCCGTTAAAACCAACAAGCAAAAATAAAATTCATACTCTGAAACACAACTGGAAGGTTTCGGACATGTAGTAGACGGCGTCTTGGCCCTTCTTTGACGGTGTTACACTCAAACCACAAAGACAACCACAAAACACATATATGGGGGGAGGGCCCCGGGAGGGCGTTCAACAAAAAGCGGAACAACAACGCCACCAAACTAATTATTTACTTCTCAAGTCACAAACACAACTAGGGGTTCCGAAAGAAAACAAAGAATAATAAAACAAAAAATAAACAACGGGGGACAAAAAACAGAGCCAAACAAAAATACACGTCTTAAGTGGGCGCCCCCTTTAAAAAAAAGAAGCGACGCCCACCTTTTGGGACGACTGCATCATCTGACGCAGACGGCACTCGCGCCATCTATGCCATCGACGACAAATCTGGGTGCCCAGACGAGGCGACCAGCAGGTCCCAAGCCACTGGACGCCGGCCGCAGCTGCACCCCGTCGCAGGACAACACGTCCCCCACCTCGACCGACGTCGCGTGGCTCGGTCAGTCCGGGGGTGGGGGGATTGCGGGGGAACACTCGAGGCAAGTCAAGTCAAGTCCAGTTCCATCATGTTGGGTTTGGCTCAAAATAGGGGAACTCCCCCCAAAAAAATGGCAACGGTGTCCTTTTGGAAGGGAATCCAACCAAAAAGGGACCCTGCAAAACACACGCCCCCATGTGTCTTATCCTCATCAGAAAGCACCCTCCATTGGAGGGCGTGGAAAGGGACCGAAAGCCGCTGGAAGGTTTGGGACAGACAGGCGAACTTTGAAGTACCAAGATTGTTCGGGGAGTCACACCATGGAAAATGGATACACGGTTCATGCTTCTATACCACCAATCAGCGTTGGAGTACCTCCTATTTAACTCTCTTCCTGAGATTGGCCAAACAGTCTGAACTTGGTGTCTACCACTAAAATGGTCCAGCCCCAAAAAGTGACAAAAGTCCCTGAACTTGTCCTTCCACCCGCCCAACCCCTTACCGACCCCCCAAAAAAGAACTCCGTGGTCACCGGTATATGATTCGAGCTGAGGGCTCTCCAAACATGAAACGGGGTTCCCAAAAATCACAGAGAAGCTCACATCTGGGTACCTGGACCCTCAAACTACCCATAAAAATGGGATATCACCCCATAATTTTGGGGGTCAAACCCATTTAAGGGAATTTTGAGGGTCCAGGTACACAAATATAAGATTCTCAGATTCTGATTCATATCCTGTTTGGGCCATCGGGGTTTGTTTGCGTGAAAGGGCCCGGCGTCCAGACCATGTTCCTTTCTCCCAAATCCATAAAAAAGCTGTTGGCATTTTGAGAGACCCGTTCTCAAAAGTACTTTTGGGGTGGACAACCCCGTCAAACCGCAGATTCTCAGGTAAAACTGTTTGACTTGGGTTGATGCCTCCGAGATAGACAAATAGTGGGGTATGCACCCAGTTCCACGCGCCCTCACTGAAAAAAAACCAAGAAACAACAACCGGGTACCCGCGAGATGTGGCTTGACTTGGGTCCAGTGACTACCATAAACCCAACCAGCAACAAGCAAGTCTGCAACTCTTTGGGCCTAGGTCCTCCAGTTGAGAGGTTACAATAAGGGTACCCTTTCTTTTTTCTGTTGTCTGTGTTAGTAGGGCCCCGAACCCTCCCCCAAAAAAGTTGGTCATGCCGGACACTTCTGGGGGACCTGTGGGTGTCCATGCCGGACTTTGAGGATTCCACAGTGCCTGGCCCCAGCGGAGCCGCGGGGGCACCAACCCCTTTGATGGTGCGGCTAGGTGTTTGTTCTGTCCCAGTACCGTTGCCTAGTGGGTTGCCGTAAAACCAAGAAACAACATGCACCCTATTCCCGCCCTCCGGGACAAAACACACGTTTGAAAGAAGTCACCGCTTGGTCGGGGTCTGCTTGGGGTCTGGAAACGTATAGCTCTGGTGCTACCTTCCCCATTCTTTCCAGGGACCCTTCTTGCTAGAAAACCTCCAGAAAGCCAGGTTGAAGACGGATCCGGTGTTCGAAAAGAAACGATGGTTGGAAAGAATGGACTTGGAAAACCAACCCTTAGAATAGCCCTGAACCCCAAAATTCCCTTAAGAATGGGTTTGACCCCCAAAATTATGGGGTGATCTCCAATTTTTATGGGTAGTTTGAGGGTCCAGGGCCCCACTTTGAGAACACCAAACGGGACCCAACTCAATCCGGCCGCTGGCGAGCGACCCTTGACGGGAAGCTCACTCGCACATCCTTCACCTCCGAGACCTGGACGGGACAGGTCTCGGAGGCTCTGAACTGGCGCTCTTCGGTCTTTGTGGCTGGGAGGGTCTGAACTACCCATAAAAAAAGGGGAATGCCCCACAACTCTGGGGCGAGAGCCCATGTCCAAGTTGGAGTTTTACACGTCCAGGTAGCTATTGTTGAAGGCAGCCCCTCGGAAAAAAAAAGAAGAAGAAAAAAAAGAAGGGAACACTGGACCTGGGAGCGCAGGCTAAGGGGTAACTTCCACAAGAAGCACCCTCTTTCTGCGGGCCCTTGGAAGACCAGGCTGATGTTCTTTGTCCTTGGCATATGCCACGAATCCCTCACTAAAAGTAAAAACTATGTCTCATGGCTCTTTGGGAAAGCATATATGGCAGTATTATTTCGGGTAAGCCCGTTGTTTTTGTTCAACATTTGGCTGAACAACAGCGCAATCACAAGACAGTACTGTGGATGGACAAAATCCTGCACACGCGACTATACCAACCTTTCAAAGGTTCGCACCAGCGAAGCGCCTTGACCATCAAGCTCTGAAGTGGATCTTGCCCCAGGCTTGTGGGGTGAAATCCCCTCGAGTAGTGTTCTAAGGGCTGCTTCCTCAGTCTCTTCACCCATTCTCTACCCGTGTGCCTAGGGGTTTAATTTGAGGAGAAGGATCCCATGAAAATGGAAGGCACGGGTACGAGCGGCTAGTGCAGGCATGGTGATTCCCCTAATTTCCACAGTCTGCCTCATAAACTGAAGGGAAAACTCATACCTGACAAGGCAATTGTGGATATAAATAAACGGCCCTGTACAGACTTTTGTCATGGCCTCAATCTGTTTCATGTGCTATGTAGGGCCAATTCAACTCCACGTCCCATTTGACCCTACCCCGGCAGTAGGGTCACAGCAGACAGAGATTGAGGTAGGGTTAAATCCTCTTGTCCCGATTGGTCCTCCCTGTCCCCACCCCCCAAAATTATGGGGAGATATCCCATTTTTATGGGTAGTTTGAGGGTCCAGGTGGACCTTCTTGAAGCTCACCTGTTGCGCAAAGGGAAACCATTCTAGGGCCTCCAGTAGCTTGCTTAGAATAAGGGTAACTTTTTTCGGTGGTCGATTTTAGTAGGGGAACCCTCCCCCAAAAAAGGGTGAAAAGGCACCCTTTCGCTGGGGGACCTGGCAATTGGAACACCCGACACCCATCAGGGGCATCACAACCTGCCCAGTCGATCCCTCGGCATCTTGGGAGGATTGACGCCCTTGAGTTTTCTCGGGGGTTGGGTGCCGCCGTGTTGACCCCCTATTCATCAACCCCGGTTTATTCATATGGGGGGAACACCCCCCTCCAAAAGTGAAAAAAAAAAACAACTAAATCCAGGGACACCCCCATATAAATAAACAGGGGTTGATTAATTTGATTAATAGGGGGTTTCCACTAACGGTACTCAGTTGCCTCTGAGCGGCCGGGAAATCAACGCTTAACTTAACCCTATTGGGGCCATGGCTAAGAAATGCGAACCCAAAACACGGAGCAACCAAAAAGCTCGATTCGCCTTGGTTGCAGACGAGGAAAAACCTCCCGCTGCCTTCTTCTGCACGGAAGTCACCGGCGGCAGCACGTCAAAGACCGCATCCTCTCTCAGGTTTGGAACTTTGGGCGTGTCCTTTGTTAGAGGGACCCCAAAAAAGGTGGTGTTTCCCTACTCACAAAAAGGGGTATCCTCAAAAAAACCCACGACGGTGGTTTTCGTTGTCGTGTCCATTTAAACTCGCAAAAAGGGGTACCTGGACCCTCAATCACCCTTCGTTTTTGGGGTGGTGCTGTGTTGCATTCATTTTTGGGGTGTTTTGTCATTTTTTGGGGTGTTATTTCCATGTTTGGGTGTTTTCGTTTTTTGATGCGCTGCTTTGTCAACCCTGCAATTTCGCTAGCGGTGTGTTTGACTTGATTGAATTAACAACGTTGTTGTTCACTGCGCAGGGCTTGCTTGAAAGATACAAGTGCCAAGTCAAGCAGCGGCGCGGACCTTGCTGTCACCCAATGTCAAACCTCCAGGTTCAGCTCAGCTGCGCAATGCCTTTGATGTTGGCATGGGAGAAATCATCAAACATAATTTGACCTTGGCCCAAACGGCTTGAATGCCAACACAACACAAGGGAAAACAAAAGCCGCGCTATTAGCCTTTCATTTTTGTGTGAGAAAAACATTTGTGAGTTGCACAAGTTAAGAAGGCTGCTCCGTTGCGTGCTGCCTAGTGTTGGAGCCGATCACTGAGCCGCAAGGCATCCAAACCAGGTTTCCTTTGGAAGCGGGCAGGTGGCTTGGTGCACCACAACTCAAACTGATGTTTAGGAGGGCGCTGCGACAATGCAAAGAACCAACATCACTTAAACAGGAGTTAGACATTTCGAGCTGTTGCTTCTAGTGTGTGCGGTGTGCTTTGCGCGGCACACATCACAAACGGTTTTTCATGGCAAGCCCCGGTCTTCGTCTTCTAGTGGCTTGAAACAGTGTGTCATGCGCAGTTCACCGCATGTTCATGTAATGTCACTCTACTTTCACGACTGTAGAGTCCAAGAAGGTATAAGTTCAAGGAACAAATATTGTCGCACCAAATTCAGAAGGATAGCTTTCGCAGATTTTGTAGCAGCGCGATGGGAGTGATTCCGTATTTGTCCACAGCTCTGTGCCTTTGGGCCATGTGCCCAATATTGCTTCAATCTACAAACAACACAAGAAACAGCTCAATTAAGCATGATGTACAATACTTTGCAAATTCGGGTATGTTCTGTTTCACCATGCCTCCTAGATGATCAAGTTTGTTGTTTGAACGGTGGTTCTCTGGCTAATGCGACTCAGCGCAACATGTACCAGTTGCCCTTAAAGTTGATGTCCTGAAGCAAGCATACAGCCAAACGGTCCAGTCTTTATATGATAGCAGGCAAGCTTGCAACACCTGCTATTCTGCGAACAGTAGCTGTCACTAGCAATTGAATGGTCGTTCCGTAAGCTCAGTATTCTGCGAACAATAGCTGCCACTGGCAATTGAATGGTCGTTCCGTAACGTCCACCTAGGATTAAACATTGCACCTGGAATAAAGACAAACGGGTGGCCCCCCCAAAAATGCACCTGGAATAAAGACAAGCACCCGCCACCCCCCCAAATGTTGTGAACGAAAAGTATAAGAAACATGACAAAATGGAACAAAAAGAGAAAGAAGAGGAGAGGTAGCCAAGCCAACACCTGGTCCTTAGATCTTTGGTACCTTGTTCTTCAACTGTCCAGCTGCCCAAGAAGTCATGGTTTCTTACATGTCTCTTGTTTAAAAACTGCCCGCAATCAAACCTGCAAAGGGGGTGGGTAGTGCTTCAGGCCCCCAAACTTGAGCCCAAGACTTTATTTCAGGGGCCCCTACAATAAAGTCTTGTTGTCTGGCCCCCTGCAAATATACAACTGGCCCAGCGTAGCTACCTATGAAGCTTCGGGCTTTGTTGTTAGATTTGGGCCTGCTTCCCAAAATCAAACATGTCCAGCTTCCCCAAGCTCTTGTTTTCTTGCATGTCTCTTGTTTAAAAACTGCCTACAACCAAACTCACAAACAACCTAGTACTTCACCCCCAATTTGACATTATTTCAGCGGCCCCTGAAATAAAGTCTTGTTGCCTGCCCGCGGCTGCCCGCGTCCAAAAAAATATCAAGAGGAAGCTCCAGCAATACAAAATCAAATGGAAACTAAGTTCCAGATCTCAAAAGGAAGCTCCAGCAATGCAAAATCAAATAGCAACTCAGTTCCAAATCTCAAAAGGAAGCTCCAATGCTAAATCAAATGGAAACTCAATTCCAGATCTCAAAAGGAAGCTCCAGCAAGGCTAAATCAAATGGAAACTCCGTTCCAGATCTCAACAGGAAGCTGCAGCAATATTAAATCAAATCGAAACTCCATTCCAGATCTCAAAAGGAAGCTCTAGCAATACTAAATTAAATGGAAACTTAAGCCTACCAATACTAAAGCAAATGGAAGCAAAATTGAACTGGATCTCAAGAGATTATTCTAGACACCCCCTTTGTTGGGGGGGAGAGGGCCCCCCCTTTACTAATCCCAGGCGGACATTACTCCGAACAAAGACCATTTACAGGACATTGCTCCGAACATAGTCCGGATAGGTGGACAGGGTCCGCCGGACCGGTTGGACGGCCCGGACGGGTCCGGACGGGTCTGGATAGGTCCGGACGGGCCCGCACTTTAAAAAAAATGTGTTTTTTTCAAAAAATGTGTTTTGGTTCGGACTAGTCCGGGACGGACGCTTAAATACGCCTTTTGGACGCCTAAATACGCCTTTTCGGACGCCCCGCTGGACGCCCAAAACAAAAAAATGTGTTTTGGATAGAAAAGGTTTTTTTTTTAATGTTTTTCTCGTCCGGACGCGTCCGGACGCGTCCGGAGGCGTCCGCCCGCCCGGACCCTGTCCACCTATCCGAACTATGTTCGGAGCAATGTCCTGTAAATGGTCTTTGTTCGGAGTAATGTCCGCCTGGGATTAGTAAAGGGGGGGGCCCTCCCCCACCCCAACAAAGGGGGTGCCTAGAATAATCTCTTGAGATCCCGTTCAATGTTGCTTCCATTTGCTTTAGTATCGGTAATTAGACTTGAATTTCCATTTAATTTAGTATTGCTGGAGCTTCCTTTTGAGATTTGGAATGGAGTTTCTGATTGATTTAGAGATTTGGAACTGAGTTTCCATTTGACTTAGTATTGCTGGAGCTTCCTTTTGAGATTTGGAATGGAGTTTCCATATGATTTAGAGATTTGGAATTGAGTTTCCATTTGACTTGATATTGCTGGAGTTTCCATTTGATTTAGCATTCCTGGAGCTTCCTTTTGAGATTTGGAATTGAGTTTCCATTTGATTTAGCCTTGCTGGAGCTTCCTTTTGAGATCTGGAATTGAGTTTCCATTTGATTTAGCATTGGAGCTTCCTTTTGAGATTTGGAATTGAGTTGCTATTTGATTTTGCATTGCTGGAGCTTCCTTTTGAGATCTGGAACTTAGTTTCCATTTGATTTTGTATTGCTGGAGCTTCCTTTTGATACTTTTTTGGACGCGGGCAGCCGCGGGCAGGCAACAAGACTTTATTTCAGGGGCCGCTGAAATAATGTCAAATTGGGGGTGAAGTTTCTGAAGTACTAGGTTGTTTGTGAGTTTGGTTGTAGGCAGTTTTTAAACAAGAGACATGCAAGAAAACAAGAGCTTGGGGAAGCTGGACATGTTTGATTTAGGGAAGCGGGCCCAAATCTAACAACAAAGCCCGAAGCTTCATAGGTAGCTACGCTGGGCCAGTTGTATATTTGCAGGGGGCCAGACAACAAGACTTTATTGTAGGGGCCCCTGAAATAAAGTCTTGGGCTCAAGTTTGGGGGCCTGAAGCACTACCCACCCCCTTTGCAGGTTTGATTGCGGGCAATTTTTCAACAAGAGACATGTAAGAAACCATGACTTCTTGGGCAGCTGGACAGTTTGATTTTTGGGGAGCTGAAGAACAAGGTACCAAAGATCTAAGGACCAGGTGTTGGCTTGGCTACCTCTCCTCTTCTTTCTCTGCTTGTTCCATTTTGTCATGCTCCTTATACTTTTCGTTCAGAAAATTTGGGCGGGGGTGGCGGGTGCTTGTCTTTATTCCAGGTGCATTTTTTTGGGGGCCACCCATTTTTTATTCCAGGTGCAATGTTTAATCCTAGGTGGACGTTTCGGAACGACGATTCAATTGCTAGTGACAGCTATTGTTCGCAGAATACTGTAGCATGCCTTGCAAGCTTGCCTGTTATCATATAAATACTGGACCCTTTGGCTGTAACAGTGAGGGTCTTGGGGCAGTTTAGCGCTGTGAGCAAAGCTTAAAAGCAATATGCTTGCTTCACGGCATCAACTTTAAGGGCAACTGGTACATGTTGCGCTGAGTCGCATTAGCCAGAGAACCACAGTTGAAGAGTTGAAGCAACATGTGAACTTGATCATCTAGGAGGCATGGTGAAACTGAACATACCCGAATTGGCAAAGCATTGTATATCA
This sequence comes from Effrenium voratum, assembly GCA_963377175.1. Taxonomy (NCBI): domain Eukaryota; class Dinophyceae; order Suessiales; family Symbiodiniaceae; genus Effrenium; species Effrenium voratum. The sequence goes on along the minus strand of CAUJNA010001358.1, from coordinate 478,744 downwards.
TACTTAATTGAGCTGTTTCTTGTGTTGTTTGTAGATTGAAGCAATATTGGGCACATGGCCCAAAGGCACAGAGCTGTGGACAAATACGGAATCACTCCCATCGCGCTGCTACAAAATCTGCGAAAGCTATCCTTCTGAATTTGGTGCGACAATATTTGTTCCTTGAACTTATACCTTCTTGGACTCTACAGTCGTGAAAGTAGAGTGACATTACATGAACATGCGGTGAACTGCGCATGACACACTGTTTCAAGCCACTAGAAGACGAAGACCGGGGCTTGCCATGAAAAACCGTTTGTGATGTGTGCCGCGCAAAGCACACCGCACACACTAGAAGAAACAACTCGAAATGTCTAACTCCTGTTTAAGTGATGTTGGTTCTTTGCATTGTCGCAGCGCCCTCCTAAACATCAGTTTGAGTTGTGGTGCACCAAGCCACCTGCTCGCTTCCAAAGGAAACACCTGACTTGGATGCTTTGCGACTCAGTGATCGGCTCCAATGCTAAGCAACACGCAACGGGGCAGCCTTCTCAACTTGTGCAACTCCCAAATGTTTGTCTCACACATACATGCAAGGCTAATAACGCGGCTTTTGTTTTCCCTTGTGTTGCGTTGGCATTCAAGCCGTTTGGGCCAAGGTCAAATTATGTTTGATGATTTTATTTCATTCCAACATCAAAGGCATTGAGCAGCTGAGCTGAACCAGGAGGTTTTACATTGGGTGATAGCAAGGTCCGCGCCGCTGCTTGAATTGGCACTTTCATCTTTCAAGCAAGCCCTGCACAGTGAACAGCAACGCCCCAAAGAACACCGCTTATCGTGACAACACCGTTAAACAAATCCGCTGATGGACTTTCAGGGCTTTACTTGGCACAGAACCAAAAAAAGGTGTTTTGTTCAAGAAAAGGTGTTTCGACAAAGAATGCCATTCTTTACATTTTGCCCCAAAAATTTGGGGTGGTTTGAGACTCCAGGTATCCTCATAACAAGACACACCATTTGACTGGTGCAAAAAGCGAGAGTGCTTCCTTAAGAGACTTGGCTTCGCTCCAAAAGCCACCAAAAAGGGGGCGTACCCTCAACAAAAAGTTATATTTAAGTGTTGAGTCAAGCTCCTCCAGTTAAAAAAGGTTAGAATAAGGCTAACTTTTTTCGGTCGTCGATTTTAATAGAGGAACCCTCCACCAAAAAAGGGGTGAGAAAGGGCACCTAGCTGGGGGACCTAGGAGTGGTTCGCATGGTGCGCAAGGGCGGCACTGAGTTAATTTACGTGTCGCCTCTCGGGTTACTTTGATGCTTTCCGGAATACACCGACGTGTATGTCATGATCCTTTCAGGCATAGAGCGATGTGCATGTCATGCTGAAGTCAGGAGTATACCGACGTGCTCAATTGTGCCAAGCGAGTCTGCTTGCGCTGGCTTTGAGAATTGCGCGCAACAACTGCCATTTTGGCGTCAGTCCGAACATCCGGCGTGATTGTCGCGCGGGGCACGAGTCACGCTGTAGTCCTTGCTACGGGCCAACTAAAACATGCATGCGGAGATGAAAAGTGCAAAAGGGCGACAACATCAGACATTTGGTGGCAAAGCCCCGAAATCCGCGCGAGTCTTAGTGTGTTGCGCAGCCATCACAAATCTTCCAAGCGGTGTTTGCTCACACCAGTTTTACCACGAGCCGGACAAAACTTGCTGGTTCTCAGCAGGGACTGAGAGATGGAATGACCTGTGTAAAATCGTGTAAACCATCCAAATGGCGGTTTCCTGTAAGGGAATCCCCCTTCGGTTCATTCCAACTTTCCCTACCGATTTCGCACCGATCGCAATTTGGGTATCCCACCTAAAACGATGCGCAACTTTGCCCAGCTGGCTACGAGCGGGGTGGTGACGTGAATCCAGTGAAGGTGGCGGCTTAAACGAAATCAGCTTGACTTTCAAAGGCGAAAAGCGCGAGGCGTAACTGGTCACCCAAAAGTTCAGTACCAGAAAGGGCCATACTGTGGATGGACAAAATCCTGCACCTCCTTAGGAATCCTGGAATGATGATTCCCTGTAAATACCAACAAGCACTGGCTTCCCGTGTTTTCAAAGTGGTGCGAAATGGATTTTGTCCATCCACAGTATGGCCCTTGACATTGGCTGCCTGGACCCTCAAACTACCCATAAAAATTGGATATCGCCCCATTTTGGGGGTGATATCCCATTTTTAAGTTGGAATTTTGTGGGTCCAGGTGCCTGGATCGCCAGTTGCGATCGCTTTTTTCCATCCACTTTACCCGAAAACAAAGGAAACAGCTGACTCAAAAAAGGCGATCGCTTGGCTATCATGCTTCTTTTCACGGGTCCCTACCTGCCAGTCCATGATCGATCACCCGAAACGTCTTTTCAATCAGCCCCCAAACAAGAAAACAACGAGATGAAGAAGAAAACAAGAAGAAGACAATAATTTATACTGTGGAACCCTAGTTTCTGATTCGATTTCCCGGTCAAATGCCAAAAATAAGGGCTGTTCAGTGTTCCAAAGTGGTGCGAAATGGAGTTCGTCCATACACACTATGTCCAGTAGTAGATTCTCTTTAACACCAACTTCAGGGATTTAGGCTTGTATAATTTCTGAACTGCAAATGGAAGTCGACACCTACCTTCCATTTGGTTAAGACCACCGGAAAAACCATCCAGTGATAAATTGCTCTTCAAACCAACAAGGGAAAATAAGAAATATGATCAAGCAAATGGAAGCTAAGAAATCGGGCCCGTCCCAAAGTGCCACCGATTTCTCCAAAAATCCCTCCCTCCGACGCCTCGTCCGCCTGGCGCGAAACTTCGCATTTGAGCGCTGGGGCTGGTGGCAAACCGGCCTACTCAAAAGATCCCCGCGTTTTCCAGGTTTTTTGGGGCGGTCAAACCCACTTTGTTCAGTTGGACTCAAATACCCCTTTTTTCAGTTGCCATAAGGGGTCCGATCTGACTGTTTTTGGGCCCTCCAAATGGGTTTGCTGAGAGTTTTTGAGGAATTGGTCGGGGTTCTCCATTGGAGGGTCCGGGGGTCTGCATTGTCACGGAAGGTCAGAACCCGGGGCTCGGTGCCCTTTATTTGGGTTTCAAGGAAAAGGGAAAACCCGCCAAGTGTTTGGCCCCCTATTTCTAGAACGCCCATATGAGTTCATACATTGAGCCGAGCTGATGACATCAAATGATGAGGGGGGCTAGTTCGGTGCGATTCTTGCCAGAAGGTTCCATGCTGACCTTCAGTAACTACAGGAGTCATGTGCCGGACCCAAGTAGAACCCGTCCTGTCTGTCAAGGGAGGGTCCGATCGGAGCTTTTGCAGAACCCAGGATTTCCATATATATACCACACCCCGAGTGGCTTTTTGTCGGGGTGTCAAAAGTTGACGTGTTTGAGGAGCTCCATCAACATTCCGTTGATCGGAGCCTCAGGGTAGACTGTGTTGACACAAAAGTTGATTGTGACTCTGGTCTTCTTCTTGTCGATGTTGCTCTTTGCCGCGACGCCTCCTTAGGCTGCCCATGGGACCCTGGTGGATTTATCTGGGGTACCAAATTGACAAGCATGGAAGGGTCTCAGGAATTCCCCTTCAGTGTTGATCCATTTGGGTGTGTCTTTGCTTGAGGGTACTCCTTTCTTTGGTGGTTTTAAAGAAGGCCCCATATAACACCAGCATGTTGGGGGCCACCCCAAAAAAAAACAAACAAACAACAAAACAGGACACACCCATTTCGGAAACTGCCACTCCCCTTTTGCCTTTAAAGGAGCCGACCAGACCCCTTCGCATTTCGCGCTTCGCGAGTCGGGCGAGGCCTCCGTCACCATGGTTTCTCTCAAAGGCGAGCGGTGGAAAGTGAAAGGTGAGTGTCTTCGATCAGCTTTCCTCGTTGTGGTTGGGAGTTTGATCAGTGGCTTGGTGGTTTTTAATAGTGGTGAAACGCAGGGGCTTCCCATTTTTGCCTTTTACAAGAACCAGAAAATGGTTCAAATCCAAATCCAAACCACAAATCCAAACCGCTTTTGATGGGATGAGAGCCATTATGCATTTTAGGTCCCTTTTTGGGCGCCGAATTTGATTTGGGGGCCTTTTGATGGGATGAACAGGTTGTCCCGCTGCGAGAGTCAAAGATTGAAACCAACAGAGGGGATAATCAACAAAATCGTGCCAGTAGTCATAGATGCCCTTGATCACCAGGCAAAGGACAATAGTCAGCATGACTTTGTAAAAACCAAGAAAACAATCAGTTCCGCAAATGGAAGGTGTGAGTGGCCAGGCGAATCAGGGGCCGTTGTCATTGTTTTTCAGGTACAACGTGTTTTTTGGGGCGCTGGCCGTTTTTCGGTGTCGGCCAACCCGATTGTCGAGAACCTCTTTGTTTAAACCCGATTGCGATAACCTTGTTGCTTTAATTCATTATTTTTGTTTAAACCTGATTGATTATCGATAGCCTCGTTTTTTTTTGTTCTCGCTTTTCTCTTCATTCCGACTGCCCTGAAGCCAAACAAAACCGTGCTGCGCCGCTGGCCGGACCGAAGGCGGAAGGCGGCTTTTGGACGGCCGGCGACCCGATCGTCAGGCGCGAACCGCTCTTCCCCAGCTACTGCGACGGTTTTTCTCGGGGCACGTGTCTGGATTTTGTTGTTTTTCTTTAACGCAACATGGCGATGCAGGTGGTCATTTCAGTATGTTTTGCTCCAGTGCCGACTCCCAGAGCATCTAAGTACGGGGTTGGACACTCGAGAAGAGGTATACAAATAGGCAACTCCCAGCCCCCCCCACAACTGATTTTTCCAATGTTTAAATTCTCAAGTACTGTCTTCAGAACAATCTTCACAGCAAGACCACCGACAACCTCGAACCTCGGGCTATACTTTGATTGGTCCCTTGCTGGTAAACTTTTAGAGGATATGCCATACTGTAACTTGGCTGACGTTGGAAGGGGAGCAAAAAAATAAATGTTAGCAGTTGAGTGGGGATTTCCCAGTAAACCACAATAAGCAAAAATGTAACATGTGTCCCAACAACAACCATGACAAACGCAGTCAACAACTGTTTGTTTACCAACATGCTGACCCAAAAAGTATCTCAAGTCCAGAAACTCAGGGAAGCAAATCCAACTCGTCCAAAGCCTGAAAGGTGAATGGCATAGAACCAAACCCTGAGTGCTAAAGGGTAAGCTTTGTGCATTTCGCGTTGAGACTGGTCGAACAAGGTAAAAGATGCGAGAAGCACAAAATGTTCTGCTTGGTTAGGTTGCCAAGCATCAGGACCCTTTGCTTACCTGAGTGTTTCCTCCAACAAAACTGCTCATCCAGCCCAACACCAATTTTGACGGGCAATTGTTTTATAGACATGCGGCCTGGAAGTGTATCTGCAACATCGTCTAAGTTGTTCGGGGGTTTACTTGGACCCATTCCCCCATAAATACCAGCAAACAGTACACATTCCCCCATAAATACCAGCAAACAATGCACATTCCCCCATAAATACCAGCAAACAATGCACATTCCCCCATAAATACAGCAAACAATACACATTCCCTCATAAATACCAGCAAACAATGCACATTCCCCCATAAATACCAGCAAACAACACATTCCCCCATAAATACCAGCAAACAATACACATTCCCGCATAAATACCAGCAAACAATGCACATTCCCCCATAAATACCAGCAAACAATACACATTCCCCCATAAATACCAGCAAACAATGCACATTCTCCCAGACATACCAGCAAACAGCAAACAATGCACATTCCCCTCATAAATACCAGCAAACAATGCACATTTCCCCATAAATACCAGCAAACAATGCACATTCCCCCATAAATACCAGCAAACAATGCACATTCCCCCATAAATACGAGCAAACAATGCACATTCCCCCACAAATACCAGCAAACAATGCACATTCCCCCATAAATACCAGCAAACAATGCACATTCCCGCATAAATACCAGCAAACAATGCACATTCCCCCATAAATGCCAGCAAACAATGCACATTCCCCCATAAATACCAGCAAACAATGCACATTCCCGCACAAATACGAGCAAACAATGCACATTCCCCCATACGTGCACGGATTCATTCCATAGTGCAAGAAGCTGATTTCGCAACCATCCGCAGTGTGAAGGCGGCCCTGACAAACGGTGAGGGTCCTGGGCCATTTCTGGAGGTCTCCACGAAGGCGAGTGTAACATCCATTTACTAAAGGGAATCCACCCCCATACTTTTGAGGAACAATGCAATATGTATTTTGAGGGTCCTGGTGTTAGAAGTCATCTCCAATTTGTAATCCCGACTCTCGTTGCTGCTTTCTCGGGGATACCCATACCACCTCAGGTTTTGGCCAGAACGGGTCTTCCAGATTCCATGTGCATTCTTCCGAAAAAAATGAACACATATGTCTATGAACCAATCGGCTGGATAATATTGACTGCTCTTTCCAGCACCCCGCAACAACTGCTTCTGCCCCATCCCCGCAATCCAAAGCACTGCCCAAAAAACAGTGTTTACGGGTGCTGGGCCTCGGCATCTGGGTCTTTTTGCTGTGGCAATGTCACCGGGAAGCGCTCCCGCTTCAGCGCGTCGGCCCGCCCCTCAGAAGCTCACCAAGTTCTTTGCGATGAAATTGGCCAACTCCTGCAAGCGGAGCGAAGCGCGAATCGGAAGCTCCAGTGGCATTTAAGGCCCTTTTCACAGGCTTCAGCGGGCAAACATCCGGATACAACAGCCAGTTTAAGTCTTGGGCCCCCCCAATTGCTCATGCGGCATTTCCGAAAAGTCTACGGGAAGTAAGCCTGAAGTACGACGAAGAACCATCGTGGCTTTAAAACACGCCGGTTTGCCCAGACAAACCTCAGTGAGCTCGGATCGCAAGTTGGCAGCTCGATCCGAACGTTCCGTTCCGAGTGGCGCCGGGGGCCTTCGCTCGTCTTTAGCTTGGTTGACGTTGGAAGGGGTGCAAAAACCTGGGGATTCCAATGCCGAGGAATTCCCATTCTGGTTCTCAAGGCGTTTGAGGCATTTTAGGCGTTAGGCGTTTTCCATTTTTTTTGCGTTTCTTTTTTTTTTGCGGGCGGTTGCCCTTTTTTGCGGGCGTGTTGCCTCAATTTGCGGGCGTTTCCTGTTTCTAGGCGTTTGCGGTAATTTGCGAGAGTACGCGTCCAAAACAGGGTCAATGCCGAGAATGACTAGGAATTCCTTGACGTTTGAATCTCCAGGAATTTATATTTTAGCGGTTGAGTGGGGATATCCCAGTAAACCACAATAAGCAAGAATGTAACATGTTTCCCAACAACAACCAGGTTCGGACCGCGTGACTAAATATGGGCGAAAATCGGAAACCAAAAGGTCAAAAGGCTGGCTTCGAACAACTGAGTTACAAGTCCCCGTTCAGCTGGGTAGTCCAAACTTTATGTAAAGGCCACTAAGATGGTCTTCTCAATGAATTTGAAGTCCATGAGCTCAGGAAATGAATGCTAATTAGGGGCTTCTAACCCAAGTGGCTACATGACCACTTGGCCGAACATCCAAATAGCCCTGTGCTGGGCGGCAGTTGTTGAATCAAATGGTGTGCACAATTGAGACAACATGCCTCAATAAGGCATACATGGGCAGAGGTTGAAAAAATGCGCCCAAAAGTTGCACCGGCAAGCTTGGGCAGCTTTGGGCGGCTTGCAAGTCCAGTGCTACAAGGAACACATCAACAGCTATGCAACAACCTTGCTTGTTCTTCCCAGTCGATCCCGGGCAAGCGACTGTAGGTAACCACCACTCTCTTTTGGTTTCTCTGTTGGGTGGTTCCCTTGCTTCCTAGGCTGCGAAACAACATGTTGGGTAGACAGGGGGGGGGGGTTGGCCCGGACTTGAGGGTGGGGGGGGTTGGGCACTGCAAGACACAGCACCACTTTGACATACTGTGGATGGTTGCGAAATCCATTTCGCACCACTCTGAAACCACGGAAAACCTGTGTTTGTGGGTTTTTACAGGCCAATCATCATTTGAGGGTTTCTTAGGTGGTGCAGGATTTTGTCCATCCGCAGTATCACTGGCCGCGCGTGTGAGAAGTGCCACGACTGCCAACGCTACGTATCCGAGATCCAAAATACCAGTACGCAGGTTTGACAGCACTTGGAAGACGCCGATTGGCCACGAACCAAACAAATAACTTTATTTGTGGTGCGTTTGCATACTCCGGGCTTCGCGTCCTCTGCGCCTGCCCCTCAGTCCGGGCTAACCCCCCCCGTCAACCCAACATGTTGGCACATGTTTTTCGGTGTTTGCCCGAAAAACGACCCGCAAAACTGCCCGACCCTGAAACGGGGCTCGCTCCCCCGCTGTTGGGTCCTTCTGATTCTGGGGCTGCTGCTTGACCTGGAAAAGCGACATCACCGCCGCCCAAGAAGAAGAATTCGACGCGGACGTCGCAGAGACCTCATGGGTGGCTCTCCAGCAGAAACTCCACCAGATTCTCAACTGGGCTGGACTGGGCTGCCCGTTTTTAGGTCCCCTGCTAAAAGTTAAACTGTTAGTGGGTTAAATGGAAATCCCCACTAAACACTCAAACGCTAAGAAGCTAAAAAGGCAAGGAACCGGATGGCTGGGAGCCACCAAGTCAATGTAGGATCAAACCCCAGGGTTCTCGGAGAGACTTATCAGAACTTGCCGTGTGTCGGCTCCAATCACAGCTCGAGCTGTGAGTGTGGAACGGGGGGGCAACATGATATCTTTCATTGGCAGGAGCTGCGTGGCCCGGAACCGGAACGATCTTGTTTTGGGGGGATGGGGGCGGTGAGGGGGGGGGGGGGTGGAGCACATGATAACATTCATCCGCAGGAACAAGCCACTAGCCAAGTCCCCATGTCTTTGACCTGTTATTTGCAGATGTTCAGCGCATGACACACTAAGAGACCCCATACCACCTCAGCTCCTGCACGTTACGCAGCGAAAGTCCGCAACAATCTGCATGAACAGAAATGCATGGGAGTGGCATAGCTTAGTTAAGGGTTCAATGAGCTGCTCTGGAAAGTATAGAAGACTGTCGATGCCTGGTTTTGCTGCGAAAACAGGCAAATTTGCCGGTTTTGGGCGGTGCTGTTGTTGTGAGACCTATGTTGAATCCTCGTGCTCCAATCGAGTGTTGATGCGTGTTGATCCATGTGGGTGTTACTTTTAGGGGAACCCCCCAGAAAAAAGTCCCTTTGAAAGCCACAACAAAAGAAGAGGCTACCCCGAAAGCAAAAAGAAGACACACCCAGATTGACACCAACTTGGTTGACGTTGGAAGGGGATCAAACATTCTCAAATTTTACCAGTTAAGTGGATTTGGATTTCCACCACTAAACCACAATCAGCAAAAATGTTTTAAAAAACAAAAATGCAAATCCATCCCACCAGAAACGTGCCAAACCCACCCCAACTCGGTTGCTTTCTGCTCCCCTGCTAAAAGTTTAACTTTTAGTGCTTTGATGGAAAACCCATTAGCGGGTAAAAAGTTAAAGTCCCAGCATCCCTTGGCAAAATGCACCAAAGCCAAATCACACCCAGATTGACACAAATCCCACCATCCACGCCAAGCCCAGCCCAACAAAAACGCCCCGCGCAACCCCGCGCCTCCGTCTTCGCTTCGACGGTTTTCGAGGCCTCGTGCCGGGCGCTTCTCGGGGCCCGCGCCGCCGAGTCTTGGATCAGCGAGGTGGCCTCTGCAAAGGCGCTGCCATGGGCGAAAAATACGAAATGGGTGCCTGGGCCCTCAAAATTCCAATTTAAACATGGGTTTGACCCCCAAAATTATGGGGGACCCCCAAAATTATGGTTGGTGATATCCCATTGTTATGGGTAGTTTGAGGGTCCAGGTGTCTCACTGGCCCAGTTCGGACACAGAAATAAAAGGTGATCACCTTTCGGGCATGACTAAGACTAAAACCAAAAGGTCAAAAGGAAAAAACGAAAAGGAAAAACCAAAAGGCCATCAAGGTCAAAAAGGCCTTTTCACCAAAAAGGAAAAAACGTTCAAGCTCAAAAGGCCGATACCAAAAAGGAAAAACCAAAAGGTCAAGTCCGGTCGATTCGCTTTGGTTGCAACTGAGGTGTGGCTTATGACCCCAACATCATCCCACTCATGCGATGTTTTTCTCAGCGGCGGTTGGTTTTTCTTGCGAGAGATGCAGGGAATGAGAAATGGAATGACCTTAATTTGGACCATCCCATTAATTTTGGTTTCCTGGTTTCCTGGTTTCCTGGTTTCCTGGTTTCCTTGGAAGAACCAAACTCATTCCCAGAGGATCTTTTTGAGGGTGGCTCCAAATTAAACAGGAGGGGCAGACCGCAGGTGTTGGTCCATGTTTCCACTTACCAGGGTTCCATTTTGGTACCGGTTTTTTGAGCCACGGCCAAATGGAATGACCCCAATTTGAACCATCCAACTGGCGACTTCCTTTGAACTGGGCTGTCCTCAGATCCTAAAAGTTTCACTTTTAGTGGGTTAAAGGAAACCCCCATTAAACACTAAAAGGCTAAAAAGCTAAGGAAATGCTGGGAACCACCAAGTAAAGAGACCCCCAGGACCCCAACTCAAACCATCCAACTGGCGGCTTCCTATTTAAGGAGACCAAAGCGCGGGTTCATTCTCTAACTGACCCCAATTTGAACCCGGTTTCCCGGTTTCCTGATTTCCTTTAACGAACCAAAGAGGCCCCCGATTGCAACTCCTTCTGGTTTCGGGTTCCCTGATTTCCTACTTCAGGAGCAGCCCTTCCAGTTCATTCCAACGTCATTCCCCACATATCGCAAGAAACTTCTTCCAACTCAGTTGCCTTCACTCCGGATCCAACTTCCAGTCAGCTTCAAGCCAAATGGACCCCCACGCCCCGCAAACCATTGCCGTCACTCAGCTGGCTGGACCCTCCAAACAATTCCAAGGGGTGCAACCCCCAGTTCTGGTTGCGGCTTCGAGTCGACAGTCCCGGCCCTTCGTTTTTTTCGCAAGGGGTTGAGGGTTCAGGCAACTGTCTCAACTCACTGGCTGAGTGGATGGCCCAAAAAAAGTCCAAACTTTATATTTACCACTAAAATGGTCTTCCCAAAAAGTTTAAAGTTCATGAACTCAGGAAGTGAGCCAACCTTGAAATTCCGACGGAAAAGCAGTTGCCTTTGCTCGAAACTCCACTTGAAGACCCTGTTCTTGCGGGTCCTGGGAAGACCAAGGCAAGGGTCCCATCGATGGAAGTTGGATGGACTTCAAAAATCACTTTCTGTGGATGGTTGCGAACTTGCGCGCCACCGCTCAGACACCCTGGAATGAGACGATTCCGCAAATTCCAACAAAGAACAGCCTTGCTGCGAAATGGATGGAATGATACGATTCTGCTGTTCATGGCGCACTTTCCATCGCTTAGTGCCACGAAATCGATTCTTCGCAACCTTCCACTAGGCCCTCTGGACACCCCAAGAACTCCTTGGGTGTACAGGGGCCTGGCCCCAAATTCAGCACCCGCAATGAAGACGAGGCGAGGGACCACGTAATGCGAACCGCTTGAGTTCGGTGGCTCTGATCAACTCATGTGGGTTTGTGTCTTTTATAGGGTGCCAACCAAAAGTGCGGTCCTGGATCGCCAGTTGCGAATCGCTTTTTCAACCAGCAACAGTGACTGTTTTGTGGGGTACAGTGTCTGGAAAAAGCCGCGGAACACGAACTCCCAAGTCCTTTTAAGGAACAGGGGGAGGGTCTGCGAAAGGAGAACAACGGCTGATCCCATCTTGTTTTTCATGGGAAAACCTACATTTGCCACATGGCTGTAGCTCAAAAAACCGGCACCCAAAATGGGTTGCCCTAAGGAAACATGGATCAAAACCTGCGGTCTGCCCCAGCTGATTCATTTTGAGCCACAACCAACCAAAAACGATTCAAGTTGGAAATTTCCTCTGTAGCTCATGCCTTAGGGCCATTCTTGGAATCCCATCAAGGCAACAGAACGTTCCCCGCAACCCAAAGGCGTACACCAAAACATGGTGCAAAGTGTGCTTCATATTTACTCAACCCAAAAAATAAAATAAAAAGAAAAATATATTTTGGAGGATATGGTCTGGAGCCCACTTCAAACCAAACGCGCCGAACAAAGAACAAGCGGCTCCGGACCATGGGCACAGGATGGCTCTTCGATAAAGAAAGAAGAAGAACAAAAACGACGAGCCTTTGTCCTGGTACTTCTACGTTTAATCAAACTAACCCAAAAAAGGGGACGCCTATGACTATGAACTGTCCGTCAACCCCCGCAAAAAACAAATCGATCCCAGAGGTGGCTGAACTTTGACCACCCCTGAAAACCTCACTCAGAAACTGGGAAGGAATCCCCCCAAGAGAACAAACAAACAACAGATTGCGAGGGAGCAAGCGAGTCGGGCTTTGCTTGGTATACGTTTTTGCCTCGCGGATCAAGTTTGACTTTCTACCAATCACCGTGGGCATGTGGGTCTGTCCCTAGTTTGAGACTAACGTAACTTGCTGGTGCTCACTAGGGAATGAGGGAATGAACCTTATAAACCATGCAACCGGCTTCCTTTAAGGGGACCAAAGCCTGGGTTCATTCCAACTCATTCCCTACCTATCGCACCGGCAAGGTAGGCCTGGAATTAAAAAATATTCAGTTCCCCCAACCCCCCCCGAATCCGCCGAGTCACCTCACTATCCACGTCTCGTCTGGCGTGCACTGACACGACTAAGGCCAATAGAAGAAGCACAAGCCGCGCCATCGCTTCATACGGATTCGATACCGAGGCTCCTGAGCCCAAGGATCGCAGGGAGTCGACACTCAACCATGTTTATCACGCTTCCAAGCCAAGCATAAAGTCCAAAACGGAACTCTGGAAGTGACGAGTTGGCACCCTCGCAAGACTTTGTTGCGGCACATGCTACAGCAGCTGGTCTTTTTCCAAACGGAGGTTCCATGAGTGTGTCATTTTTTAGGGAACCCCTCCAAAATGGTGATTGTCATTGTGGTTGCCCTTTAACACCCCCAACAACCCCAACAGCTAGACCCGGATGGTTCTTTTTTGGCTCGATGGGGTTGACCCGCGGAGTCTGGATGCGACTCTTCCACCAGACATGGCTTGAAGCGCAGACGGTGCCTGTTCCAAAAGGCAATTGTCATCTTCTAAAAGGGGTCTGTGCGCCTTTTCGTTGATCCTACCAGTCTTGCTAAAGAGTGACAAAGTAAACATAGATAGTTTCCATTGAACCCTGCCTTACACAGTTGTCAGTGTTTTTTGGGTCGCAACAAGCTCCGGTTACGCATTGATTCCCTGACCCAGGTCCAAGTAGCTCATGAGAATGGCTTTTGGGGGGGCAAAAAGGAGTCGTTCAGTGCCTCCTTAAAGGGTACCAAGGGACCCTCTGGGTGACATTGGAGTTTGGTGAAGTTCCATTTCTTAACGGTACTTTGGTGGCTACGACCCATCGACTCGTCTCCTTTTCAAATGACTGTAACAAATGGACCCTCTTGAAACAAAAAACTCCGGAGTTCCCTAATTTCCTGCAACAGGGTTTTGTTGGGTTTACGTATGCCTCGCTTGTTGTATGTTAAAGATATCATTGATGTTTCTATGTTCATACCTCCCCCAACACTGTTCAGGGGCTCCCCATTTGGGTTTTCTCCGTGGCACTTCTGGCGATGGTATCCTTTTTAAGTGTTTTCTAACGCCCCCAAAGAGTGTCCACTTCCTAGCTGCGTTGGCTATTTCGGAAGGAGACTTCTCCCAAAAGAACGGTCCATCTCCAAGGGAAAGGCAGTACCAACTTGCAAGAATCTCGTAGACTGCCAACATATCAGGGCCTGAATAGAAAGAGTTGGGTGCCCATGGTGCTTTTGAACCAACATATAGCAGCACACTTGCAGATACTGGTTGGGCCCTTCTAGATTCTGGGCTGTCCGTTTTAAGAGCCCGGATAAAAGCTTTAAGAGCCCGGCTTTTAGTGGGGTAACTGGCAACCCCCACTAAACCCTAAAAAACTGAAAAACCTGAAAAAACCAAAGGGGACGGGTGGGAACCGCCGATTGTGTACACTTTTTCCAGGCACGTGCTCTTGCCCACGTGCCGTTTCGAGTCGCCGCCGCCCTCAAAGGCGCTTGTCCTGGAAAATCAGAAACAGCACCCTGTGGGTCCCCCCAATTGCCCAGTTTGGGCGTGCAGGCAAAAAAAAACAACCGAAGCCACCCAAAAGGGGGGCATATGTCCGGAAATTTAGCGCCTGGGGAGGGTGGACTTGGCAAGAGCAGTTCGATTTCAGAAACCTAAACTTCACAGAAAATCACTCCGCAACAAAGCGACCATAGCCCAGCTTCATGCTCGATGGCTTTTGGCCTTTTGGGGGGTAAAAAGTCTAAGTACCTCCTTAAATGGCTCTTGGACCCTCTGGGTTAGCGGAAAAAAACCGCCAAAAAGCGGAACATCCCCCCGGGCTTGTCTCCTGCCCAGAGGCTCCCATTTGATTCAGGGCCTTCAAGCAACCTGGGTTTGAGACCCGGCCCCAACCGGGTAGGGCGTCTCATGGAAGGGGGTCTTGAAAGCCGAAGGGAGCCGCTGAGAGCCGAAGTTAGGAGCCTCAACTTATGAGGCGCGCCCTCAAAACCCGGGTAATTGCTTGGTTGACGTTGGAAGGGGAGCAAAAATTCTCAAAATTTACCAGTTAAGTGGATTTGGATTTCATATTTTAGCAGCCAAGCGGGGATTTCAACCACTAAACCACGATAGGCAGAAATGTAACATGTTTCCCAACAACAGCCGAGATTGGAGGGCAAGGGACCTGGGTGGCCAGGAGCTACCGCGTTCGCCCGCTGCCCGCGGTCCTTCCGGAGACATCGGCCCAGCGCCCAGCGCAGACTTCGGCGGAAGGAGCGGCCCAGCAGCGCAGAAACGCCGCAGAGGCCCAGCAACGTCCAGGCCGGCAGGCCTCGAAGGATGTGAAGCCAGGGTGGGTCACAACTGGGTACCTGGACCCTCAAACTACCCATAAAAATGGGATATCACCCCATAATTTTGGGGGTCAAACCCATTTTTAAGGGAATTTTGAGGGTTCAGGTACCTAGAGTCTCCATGACCCTTGAAAAATAGATCCATGACCCCATTATTTAGGGGTAATGACCCCATTCTTAAAGGGTCATGGAGACTCCAGGTACCCCAAATGGAACCCTGGTAAATGGAAACAAAGACTAAAGCCTGCGGTACATATCCTGGTGGGTTAATTTTGACCCAAACCCATTTGGCTGAAGCCCACCGGAAAAAACCTGGCGATTTGTGGGTCTTTCCAGGGAAAGGTGCGGAAAAATTGTGTTGTTGTAGTAAAATCGACCCAGGGAAAATGTGTGATTGTGTTTTTTTCCTCGATTCCCTTCAAACAACATGTTTGAAGGCTTTTTTTGGAGGGTCCAGCTAGGTAACCAGTGGTTTAAGCCCACTGACCCCCAATGGACCCCCTTTTGTCTGCCTTTGACCCCGAAAAAAAAGTGGTAAGGCAGAACAAATGGGTTCATTGCGGGTCCAGGTCCACTGAAACACTTGGTGTTGATTGAATTGACCCCATTTTTTGGCTGAAGTCCACTGGAAAAACATTGTGTGATGTGTGTTTTTGCTGAAATCGATTCCCTTTAAAACCAGGGGATGAGAAAATCATGTCAAGTTGTGAAATCGAGTTAATTCCAAAAAAAATGATTAAGGCGTGTATTTTGAGGGGCCAGGTAAGTAGCCAGGGTTTCCATTTGATGAAGTCCACAACATGTGATTTGTGGGTCTTTCCAGTAATGTTAGGTTGCGAATAATAAATGGGGAGTCAATACAAAAAAAAAAATCCCCAAAAAAAACACACCCCTGAAAAGCAAAAGGGGGAGTTAATACACAAAAGTTTTTGTGAGGAGCACAAAATCCGGAAACATATTCCCCCAAAAAAAGTTTGATAATTAATCCCTAGTTCAGTGCAACTCCTGTCTTCCTCTGCCCCGCCCGCCCCCCCCAACCTACCACCACCACCAACAAGGAGATGATGATTGAAGTCCCTGAAAAGGAAGTTTAACTGAGGTCCCCAACAGCCAAATTCTTTATGACAGCCCTTACTAAAAGTTGCACCCTGCCAAATTTTCAAGGGGGTAGTACAGGGAACACCCAGGAAGCCAATAATGAGATTTGTTTAAGGGGGTTAATTGAGACAAGTTTTTTAGGACTGGGGCCAGGGATGCCTGCAAGGAAAAGGGCTTCCCTTTCCAAAGGACTACTGAGTCTCCCCAGAAAAGGAAGTTTCCTTTCCAAAGAACTACTGAGTCTCCCCAGAAAAGGAAGTTTAACTGAGGCCCCAACAGCCAAATTCTTTATGACAGCCCTTACTAAAAGTTGCACCCTGCCAAATTTTCAAGGGGGTAGTACAGGGAACACCCAGGAAGCCAATAATGAGATTTGTTTAAGGGGGTTAATTGAGACAAGTTTTTTAGGACTGGGGCCAGGGATGCCTGCAAGGAAAAGGGCTTCCCTTTCCAAAGGACTACTGAGTCTCCCCAGAAAAGGAAGTTTCCTTTCCAAAGAACTACTGAGTCTCCCCAGAAAAGGAAGTTTAACTGAGGCCCCAACAGCCAAATTCTTTATGACAGCCCTTACTAAAAGTTGCACCCTGCCCTGCCAAAATTTCAAGGGGGTAGTACAGGGAACACCCAGGAAGCCAATAATGAGATTTGTTTAAGGGGAGTTAATTGAGAAAAGTTTTTTTAGGACTGGGGCCAGGGAATACTAAACCAATACTAAACCAATTCTAAACAGTACTAGGCCAGTCAACCAGAATACTAAACCAATACTAAACCAATACTAAACCAATTCTAAGCAGTACTAAGCCAGTCAGCAAGAATACTAAACCAACACTAAACCAATTCTAAGCAGTACTAAGCCAGTCAGCAAGCGTACTAAACCAATACTAAACCAATTCTAAGCAGTACTAAGCCAGTCAGCAAGAATACTAAACCAATACTAAACCAATACTAACCAATACTTACTGGAATACTACTTAGGGAAGACCCGGTCTGACCCTCATTTTGTTTTTGGGGTTTCCTCTATTGACCCCCCCATTTTGTTTGAGGGGGGGGGGCCCTTTATTATTCACTCCCCAACAATAGTGAAATCGAACCAGGGAAAATGTGACTTGTTCTTTTCCACCTGGAGATTCAAACGTCAACGTAATTCTCGGCGGTGACTATGTGTTGGACGCAAAAGCCCTTTGACACAGGAAACACCCGCAAATTGCCGCAAACTCACAAAAAATAAACAAAAAACGCCTGCAACAAAAACGCACACCAGAACGCCTAGGAATTCCTCGGCTCCAGGTCGTGAAATCGATTGACTTTAAAACAAACAGGGGCAATAACATACAAATTATCCGCACTGCCAGGTTTTGTCTGGGTGCTTGTTTGATAACTCCATTTGCCTATGCGGTCACGGCAGGAAGGTTCCTTTCGGAAAGCAAACGGACCCAAGACCTCAGCCATCTGCAAGAGCTGAAAGGTGCCAATCAACTGCTTGGCCAACTGACAGCTGACAGCTCTGCCCAAAATGGGATTCCAACTCCGGGCAAGTCCACAAAACCCTTAGCAAGCGGCGCCCGGTGCAATCACACGGGGTCCTGCGAAATTTATTTCGAGGTCAGAACCGGCGGAGAGCACAAGGTCACGGCCGGAGGAAGAAAGAAAGGTTCGTTTGGAGTTCCTGAAGACAAGACTCATGGCCCTTTCGAAGGGTTTGGATACTTCGGCCCAACCAAACAAAGCAGCCACCGGCACTCAAAAGCAGTAGCCAACACCGGTCTCGGGTGGCAAGGCCTTGGTGACCCGAACGCCACCTCCATTTGCTTAAGTCCCCCAGTTTTTTTTCTCCAGTAGTTGCAGATTCCCAAAAACATCAATCGGCAAAAAATAAATACTACTACTACTAATAATAATAATAATAATAAAAACAAAAAACAATAATAATAATAATAATAATCATAAAACAACAATAAAATATTATGATTCTCCTGGAAGACCTATGACCGAATCGGAGGGGTTAGAACTATCACGTGTTCGATCTCTCCAGTCCGAAGGAAGACACCGGCAGGTTCTCTGGAAGTGTTCCAGGGATACCTCCAGTTTCTCTGAAGCAAACTTGCATACCCCAAATGGAGCTGACAGGCAAAAAAACGTGGTTACATGCCAACCAAACACCAGCCCTAAGGCCTATACAGTAGGTGTGGTATGTCCCTTTGGGCTATGTTTCCGTTGGCCTGTTAGCTAGATTCCGTCATGGGAAAGGGAGCTGGATGGGAAAGGGACCCCGGAAGTGAGGTGGCTCGTCTTTTGGTGTTTTTCCCCCCAAACTGGCGCAACGGTTCTCCGAAATCAAGCTCAAAACGTGTACCCTTCACGTGGCACCTGGGGGAGGGTACCTGGAAAAAAGCAAAATTTCCTCTTGGAGTCTTGGACCTTTTGTCTGGCGCCATGTTGTGGAAGGGAGAAAGAGTACCCCCAGCAAAAAAGGACAAACCGACAAACCCGCAAATCCCGCAAAAATCCCGGTTGCCCCTATAGTAGGTGTGACCCTTCGCCTTTTGTCTTTCGGTTTTTTCAATGGCCGGTTCCCTTGGCTCCCTTGGGCCTGCCGGCGGATGGGGGTCCTAAGGTCGAGTTCCGAGTTCCGAAATCCAAGGGACGAGGATCGCCAGGGC